>NJDD01000588.1:135130-227157 GCA_002245505.1 Calephelis nemesis
ACACACATACGCTTGAGTGCTCTAGGTTTATATTATGAATCTTGTTAAATATCTGGTGTACGATGATTGGGTTAGTCACTTGGGTCAGTATAAAAACAAAATTGTATGGAAGAGCGTAGCTTCCTGGCACAGGCATGTTTTTGCCTAAAATGTTGCTGCAGTAACTTAATTGTAACATGTAATCACAGTTACAGTAAACAAACGATTTTTGATTTTTGAGTAATGCTTATTCTAATAATATTAAGTGCTATAAATAGTAAATACCATCCATAATTATTAATATATCTTTCTTACGGCCCCACTCAGAGAGGTCAATTTACATTGAATGTAACACTAAGCCAAAATTTCGTATGGAAAATCAAATCTAATCAATGTTATTGTTCTAACAAGAGTATTATAGGTGTTACAAAATAATGCATGTAATGCTGCTGAATCATCTTAACCATTTTTTTTGGTTTTGAAAATTGTCAACATTGATTCAAGTGAGCAGTATTTAACCGAGTTAAAAAAATCGAGGAGGTTTTCAATTCGGCCGGTATATTTTTTTATGTATGTACTCCGATTTCTCCGTGGTTTCTTAAACGATTTACGTAAATTTTTTTTTTGTTTGATGCAGAATAATTTCGAATTGGTCCCATAAAAAGAATATTCTGATAGGCCTATTACTTTTTTTTAATGAGCATTTTACCTATTTTCACCTACCCTGATGTTTATTTTTATTAAATTAAATCATATCAGCAATAAACTAAAAAGTATTAAATAAAAATAACTAGGTAAGTTAATTAAAATCGACTTTAAAACTAAAAAGTGAAAAATATTAAAGATTAAATATTAATTACATTCTACCTATTATTTACATGTGCCATTTACCAATAGGTTTGAAGCCGGTGCCAAGCCTTAAACTAATACGTAATTGTATTATAAGTAAGTATTAAATTGGATCGGCACTGACTTCAAACCTTTTAGTAAATGGCACATATAAATAATAGGACGTATAATAATTACTATTAAATCTGTATTATTTTTTACTTTTTAGTTTTCAAGTCGGTTTTAAATAACGTAGTTATTTTTATTAAATGACATATTTCTACAAGCGTGTCCTTATATCACCAAAGTACATACATAATTTGGAGAAAGTCCATGATTAACGAGTTTTCGAGGCTATAATCTATCCCGTAAGTCAATTTTGTCTGGCAGATCTAGTAAAAAAACAACCTATCTTTTTGTAACCTCGTTTAATTACGTATATATAGTTAAGGCGATCTGACCCCAGAGGCCGTCACTTCTCGGGCTGGCATGTAAAAAAGATCAAAAATCATAAAACACAAAGGATGCGCCGGCGCCCGCGCCCCGCTGGTGGACTGCTCTAAACGCCCGCTGGCCTGATACATGAACAGATGTCATATACAGGATGCTCTTTATTTTAATAACATATTTATAATCAATATATTAATACGAGATGCCAAAACTTTGGACCCTTTTTGACGAAAATTGCGTGGACGCAGGAGCATAAAATTTGGCACACTTATAGTTTATGTGTAGAAAAATTGCAGAACACTAATATTTTTTAATATTAATGCTTATAAAGTACATTAAATCCATAAATAAAACATTACCCACACAATAATGCGTTTGACATACACAAACAAACATATTGATGATAACGATATAAGATCACAGATGGCGCACAAAAAAGTTTGGAAACAAAGTAGTTGGTCTTTAAAAATGAAGATAGCGTTCTTATCAACAAGATATTAAAATGTATTATGTTCGAATTTCGATCAATGGGAGACCACTAGTTTATATAAATGTTTGGAAGGTAAATTGTTAAATCGCACGTTGGCGATACATCACATGGAACCATTGCAATGCTTACAGATTGATATTTCTAATTAAAAGAAAGGAATCTCTATTTAATTTTATTTTCCTGAAAAAACTGCGACATTGACGCTTCCATTAAAAAGATAGAAATCTCTACAGAATTTAGTCCAGACATGTCTTTTGTCGCCTCTGTGGACTAGCGATGTGAGCGAGTTGAGTTCCCAGGTTCGATCCCTAGGTCGGACAACAAAAAAAAGAGCTTCGGGGATATGGGCGTAAAGATACTTACTCTTTTGTTTACAATTTAAGACTTTATTAATTTTCATTTGTTTTTCGAAACTTTTAACGCATTACAACATTTTCTGCAAGACGATCGTGTAATACATATCGGTATCTTTGGTACTTACATACTAATATACCTACCTACATATTTTATTTTCAGTTTTAGCTGCAGTTATGTACTCTTACTGATCGTGTATCAGAGGATAATATATACAATCACTAACTTCTACTTGCGGCTTTGCCCGCGTACCAAGTTATATTTTTATAACTTTATTCCTGAGTTAAATCCGTTTAATGATTTTTGCAAGAAAGATTAACATACATTCATCCATCCTCACAAACATTTGCATTTATAATACTGATGGGATATTTATTTAAGTATTCCTCTAATTTTTGTATACCTACTTACTAAAATTAAAATTAATAAAACACTAAATGAAAACAATCTTAGAAAGCTTAAAAAATTAAATTGGAAAGAGTAGGTATTATTTGACACTAATGGAAAAATGAAAAACAAAAATAGAAAAACTATATCAATAATTACGCCCAAAAGACTTATTCTTTTAAACTCTCAAAATAACTATGATTTTCACAGCATCATGCATGTGGCAATCCATAACTTCAACTCTACCATACTTTCAACAAAGGTTTACTACACTTTTATCTGGGTAACTATTACTATACTAGTACGAAAGCAGGCAGATCTGGATGTTTAGAGATTATTAATAAAGAAAGATTAACTTTTCAAAAAATACCAAAAAAAAAAGAATTTCCATATTATGGAAAACATAATCAGCCTGTACCTAAGATTATAAATAGCCGGTAATCTATAATCTCATATTTTGCCTCGGCACATTCGCCGTTTTTGTCGTTGATGAAGAAATAGGTACCATTGTTCGTGGTACGGGGCAATTAGTCACGGGTGACACGGTGATGTTGTATAATCGATTCAGGTTACAATCGATACACATAATCGATTTTGGTTTAGTATGTCGGTGCCTTTGAGGTGTTTTCTCTGGACAGGTGAAATCGCAAATCTTATGATTATTATATTCTACTAGTATTCGATATTGACGGAAACGATTTTGTTATACTAATTTATTACTGTAAACTGACCGTACGCGTCTGGAGGTAGTTTTCAACCGGTTTTTTTATGATATTAGAAGGCAAACAAGCACACGGATTTCCTGATGGTAAGAAATTCTCGCCACCTAGAAACACGAAAGGTGGTAACGGTGCGTTGCCAACCTGAGGCCGGGATATTAGGCGTCGAGTAAAAGTAAGTTTACCGGTTACAACCGGAAAAAGAAACCGGAACACGTCATGACGTAATTGCGGCAGGTATAGGTAAGGCAGTGACACTAATCCGGGTGAGTCGCTACGAAAACTCTACCACCTAGTTTTAATCTACTAGTATTCAGAACTAACGAAAAGGATTGTTTAATACTAATTTATTACTAAAACCAAACCGTACGCGTTAAGAGGTAGTTTTTAACCGATTCTAAAAAAGAGGTTATTAACTCGAGTTGTTGTTTGGTAGGTGTTTGTTTGGTCATGTATATTCTGTGTAGACCAACTGCCTCTTTGCCAAATGTTTGTTAGGTGTTTATTTGGTCCTTTGTCTTCTATGTAGAGTAGATGATCTGCCTCTTTGCCCAGCAGCTCATAAGAGGCAAACATACATACATATATAAACAACAATACATACATAAACAAGACCGCAATAGGTAGAGTGCTATCACCAACTTGCTGGGTATCCACCGTCTTACCTATTCCTAGCGCCATAATAACAGTGACATCTTTCGGTCTGGAGAACAGTTGATAGACTTGTACGTACGCTGAACATCCCTGCCATAGGACAGCGATGGACGTCTACCGTTCGTGGTGTCTGTTGGATAAAATTGTCTCTTGTATTTTAAACAGCCGTGTTATTAAATATATTTTTTTACTTATACTCTGTCAGTGTATTTTTGTGTATTAATGCAGCATAAATAAAATAATATTTATTTATGCTTAAATTATGTCTAGCACTTTTTTTCTTTAGTTTTGTTACGTACAAAGTTGTTGTGTTCTTACCTTTAATTTTATTTTGTAATTATTCAATTTCCTGTCCTTCCTGGCTGTCTGGTAAATTTTTTTGACTTTGACCACCGTTTGTAAATTTAATGATATTTTTGTTCTACATCTTATGTTTGTGTTAATATTGTACAATAAAGAATAAATATATAAGTTATACAGTCACAATACACAGTCTTATGCCATAAAAATGAGAGTGGTGATACTTTTCTTCTATCATTTCAGATCCAATACCAGGTAAACCTAGAAATGAGAGTGACGCACAAGGGGAATATTCTTTTTATCTTTCAGTTAATTGAACGTGAACAATGAATTCATGAATAAACAGTATCTGTCTGGAGTGTGTATTCAATGAATAATTTGGGAACATATCCTCGGGCAATGTTGGCATCTGATCAACAAAGAAAAGTGGAAAGAAAATTCTTGGAAAATTAGTGAATAAAGAAAATTCTGTCGTTCATATATCGTGAATTTTAGCTAAAACAACCTTTTATTATGATATTGGAATGCAAACAAGCAGACGGATTTCTTAATGGTAAGACATTCACGCCGCCTAGAGACACCAAAGGTGGTAATGGTGCCTTGCTAAACTGCGGCCGGAATGTTAGACCTCGAGCTAAAGTGAGTTTACTGGGTAAGTTAACCCTCCAAACCAGAACACGTTATGACGTTATGGCGCCAGGAACATGTTAGCGGTGGTACCAATCCGGCTGAGTCGCTGCGAAACTCTACCACCTAGTCAGATGACACGGTGTTAGTGACGATAAGCCTATGCTCGCCTCTTACGAGCTGCCTGGCAGGAAGGCAGATGGTCTATTCTGCAAGAGAGCCCGGACCAACACGGGGAAAAGTTTATTCGCGACTTCATCAGCTTACATAGTTACGATTTTCAAACTTTTGTAACTTGCGTTAAGGAAATTAATTTTTGAAACATACTTGTACTTAAAAGGCTACTTATTGCCTTTGCTCAAATCTGTTTCTTTGAATTTCATAAAAATCGGTTTTCTTAGCCGTGAAAAGGTAATAGAGGGAGAGATTTTTATTTTGTCTGTGTGTTCTTAATTTTTGCTTATCTTGTAATCAATGTTATTTATTGATATCCGTGCAAACGTCTGTCGGTCAAGCTGTTATGGCTAAAACACTAGACCAAATTCAATAAAAAATTCTATGATGACATACGCACGCATGTATACACGCAAGCACACGCACACACACACACACACACACACACACACACGCACACACAGACGCATTTCTCTTACTAAGTTAATCGTTTCAAATTTTAATATTTTAAAAAGTGTATGTTTATATGTTTGCTTAACAAGTGGTTACTTATAAATCATTTAGAAAACAACGATCAGTATTTTTAATTTATAAGAAATAACTAGTTGTTAAGATGACTTCCGGAAATGATCAGAAAAGCAAAGCGTTCTGGCCCCGCCTGTCCGTAGTTTGGTGTGCATGCGCATACTGTTCCCACGTTTAGGTAGGATGACCACACTTTCAGAATATTTTTATTCCGTGTGTTAAAAATCCATTTATAAATTCTTGAAAGTGTTCTTTCAAAACAAGTTCTAAATATGTATTTCATATTTCATGAAACGAAATTTTGATGTACAAAGAAGATTAGGTATTTGTTGTTGACAATGTTCTGCACAGTGCATTTGCGCCAAAACTGTTCTTCGGCTAGTCGTGGGTGTCCTAGTTGTGCCTCTGCCAAGCTCTTCGAGGATATGGTCTTAAATATACTGTGCTAGAGGTCTCAACTCATATCTTATCCAAATGCCTTGTATGGTTGCTCGAAAGGCTGTTGCTGTGCGCATTTTGTAAAACAACTGTAGGTATATTTCTTGTCAATTGTTGCTCACTGACATCTCTATTTTACAAACCTTGAATGAGCCGTTTGTAAATTAAATATAAACACAGAATAATAAAGATGCCGCAAACAGTATATTACTACAAAACTATTCACCTAGTTTTGACAAAGTTTTCATCTCTAAAGGATTTGGGTACAATTTGGAGCTAGGTTACTGCTTATTATGAATATGATGATGATGATGATAAGGATATTTTAATTAAAGAATAAGCGTAATGATTTTGATGCTGGGTAAGCATTGGCTACATATTTAAAAAATAACTAGACAAGATAGTGATATTGATATGATCAGAAAAATGTGCATTTTATCATTTTAGGGCGGCTGTGTTACACTTTAGGCACAACGCATTAAATTTAAAAAAAATATGGCCCAAGGCAGCTGGAAAAGTTAAGGAGTTCATTATTGATAAATATTATTTTTTAAAAAGAAGTTGTAAAATTTTACTTTGATATTTGTTTCGTGTTTAATATTAAAATAATAGGTATTTGAGCTATTAAACACACTGAAGAAATGTGTAGTGTTCAAATGTGTGTTAAATGTAACAAGTGTATATTAACTGTAGTGATCGTGTGGTCACCCTAGCAGGGAGTCTGTATAACGCGATGGGCGTCTCCAAGGCTGCTCCGTCGATTATTGAGTCTCTTTCACCTCTTACTATAATTTAACTGCTTTGACGTCGGACCCGTCCACCGACCACCAAAATAATGAGACACACTAATGGTTATGATACAAATAGATATTAGCGGTTTACTAAAAAGTTACCAAAAAGGTTTTAAATTAAATTTTTTTACATGGTGATGTTACTGCATAATGGAACAGTGGTACACGGAAGAAAGCGGTATCTCAAAAGTCCCAAAAATTTTCATAACTTATTAAGCTCAACCCTTAGGCATGACGAACAGTTTTCGCGTTTTTAGAATCTATACTTGCTATCGTCGGCACTTGGTGGAATTCCATTGTATATACACGTTGTTTGGAGTTAACACTTGTACTTATCCACTGTATAATTTATTTAACACTTTCTGTTACTTTCTAGCCAACCGGTTTCACTGTTTACAGCATCATCAGGGCTTTGAAACTAAAGATCTTTTTTGATTTAACGTTCAATATCTATATGGGTAGATGTTACTGACGGTATCCACATATTAAAATGTTAACAGTAAACAAACCACCACAAAGTAAAATACCACAGCAATTCTATTTCCCCAAAAATAGGGATTACAGTTAGATTGTAAAATGTCATTGTATTAAAAAATAAAATAAAATTATATGTCAATTTATAGAAAAAACCAATATCGAAAAAATAAATTAAAAAAATAAAAGTATAAATGATGTCAAACGATATAAAATGTCAGAATATCGATACATGAGAATACCATAGTCGAATTGTCAAAAATGTAAGAATAACAAATAAATTAAATTATTAAAATATGAAATAAATTAAATTAATGTATACAGTGGATAAGTACAAGTGTTATCTCCAAACAACGTGTATATGTTCGCGTTTTTAGTTTTTTGGCATAAACCTGAACCAAATTTTTTTTTATGGTATTGGAAGGCAAACAAGCAGACGGATTTCCTGATGGTTTACGAGCTGCCTGGTAAGGAAGGCATATGGACTATTCTACAAAGGAGCCCGGACCAACACGGACCAACTACCATAAACCTTTTGTAGAATAGAAAACTTGTTTCTAAGATTTCAGCCTGCGAATGTGTTTTCGTTTACGTTATTACCATGCATCTTGTATTTTGCGTCGGAAAAAAATTGTAAATTTATTTTTGTTTCAAATTTTTATTTTTTCATATTGGATATATGAAAAAATAAAAATTTAAAAGTGTTATCGATTTCGAAATTTCTCAAAATTTGGCTAGTGATTTAGATGTAACCCTGTATGTCATTTCAGGTACTTTTAAATACGGTATTAGCGAATTATTTACATTTAGTTACAAATAAATTCAAGGAATCCGATAAAATGATTTTCCAAAATGTTATGTTATGTTTACAAAATGTTAATGATTCGCCAGTATTGTGTTCAAGAGTTAAAAATGACATAATCGATTCCAATTTCCATTATTACATGAATCGAGCTTTAGCAGTAACCCTATAGTTCAGAAATTTCGACGTGAATTGCGGTTAGGAACGCAGTCACTGTCAGAGAAGACCCGGCGAAAAACCACAGTTACGGAGTCGACGTTGACCAAATGTCTTATGAGACGATAACCGGTAACGTTAACCATCGTATAAGTGGTTGATTAACGTCAAGCTCATGACGCTTACCAGTTCTCATCAAAATCTTTGACATAACATTGATGTAACACACTGCTAGACGAAAATGCTTAAGGGTCCATGTATGCTAAAATACGTCAGCAGTATAATGTTTTCTTCATACAAAGCAATCATGGATCTTGGTGAAAAAAAAAACACAAGATTAACATGAACATGCTTTATAAGACTAGTGTTTTCAAAACACGATTCGTTTCAATTTTCTTTAAGAAACAAAAACAAAAAGTTAACCCTTTTTTGAAAGCAAAACCTAACTGTCTACTTCAATTATGAAAAAATCGACACCAGATTTAACATAAACATAGATAAGTACTATACCTAAAAGATAAGTATTTCAGTGTTTATCCTTTTTTTATAATTATTTTTATAGTGTCAAAAATAGTGATTTGTCGCTTAAGACATTTACTTTGGAGCACAATATTTCATAGTAATCATGGAACGGGGGAGTGCGGTAACTGGCTCTTCTGGCTGACTAAGTATGGGGTCTTAAATTAAATATAAACCTCTAAACCTGTACTGTCGTATTAATAAGCCCGGACTAAGGTATTTAAGGTGTGGTGTGGTGGGTGTGGTGTTGTAAGGTGTTTTTCCCCGTGTTGGTCCGGGCTCCTTTGCAGAACAGATAGGAGCTCCTGCAAGGAGCTCGTAAAAGGCGAGCATATGCTTACCGTCACTAACACCGTGATGTCACTATTACAGGGTGCTAGGTCAGGGCTATGCGCACAATAAGCGACGAAATGTACTTTTTCGGAAGCTAAAAATGACTTTGTTTCGTTGACCGTGTGCGACGAAGCGTTATCATGGTGTAGGAGGATGCGGCTTTTTGGTCGTCTTTCGCGAGCTTTTTCTAACACCCTGGGTAAACAAATGACAGAATACCACCCGGCATTAACATTCTTTTGATCTTCAAATGGAATCGTACAGAGCCTTAACTGAGAAAAAAATGTGATCATTTTTTTACCAACGTTTCTCGCCGATCTCACTTTTGTTGGCCTGTTCTCATTTTCAAACACCCATTCACAAGATTTTGGTTTATAACATTAGAATTTCAAATAGTTACGATTAGCTAGAAGTACAAAACTTTTAGTGTGCCCAATGTAGGCAATGAATATTCTTCACCATCAATAAATGTGTCCGCTTTTTGCCTTGTAATATTATACAAAAAAATTAAAGGCATTGATTATTATGTCCTACGGTGAAGATGTGACCAAAGTTAATATAAATTGGTATAACACAAAAAACGTACCTACTAATATCCCGGAAGTTCGTCATCGAAACAACTTATAAACAGGAAAGGCCATCACGATTACATTTTTAAATATGGAACACTTACCAGCGGACGTTAAACATTTATGTCTAATACGTCGTTATCAAGTGCCGCTATATTTGGGTATCTTGTCTTTTCATACGTGTTTCTATAGAAATACTAGAAGAGACACCCCCGTGTTGGTCCGGGCTCCTTTGCAGAATAGATCATCTGCCTTTCTTGTCACGCAGCTCGTAAAAGGCGAGCATAGGCTTATCATCACTAACACCGTGACATCTGACTAGGTGGTAGAGTTTCGCAACGACTCGCCCATATTGGTACCATCGCCTTACCTATTCCTGTCGTCATAAGGTAATGACGTGTTCCGGTTCGGAGGGTAAGATAGCCGGTAAACTTACTTTTGCTCGAGGCCTAGCATCCTGACCTCAGGTTGGCAACGCACCATTGCCATCTGTAGAGTCTCTAGGCGGCGTGAATTTCTTACCATCAGAAAATCCGTCTGCTTGTTTGCCTTCCTATAACATAAAAAAGACAAAAATATTAAATCTCGCCCGCTTCGTTGGTCGAGACTGGCCGCAAGGCAAAATTTCTTTATGACGACAGGAATAGGTAAGGCGATGGTACCAATCCGGGCGCGTCGTTGCGAAACTCGACCACCTAGTCAGATGTCTCGGTGTTAGCGACGGTAAGCCTATGCTCGCCTTTTGCGAGCTGCCTGGCAGGAAGGCAGATGGTCTATTCTAATTTCCCGGTCTGGGTGTTTATTTTATTTATTCTGGTATCTATTAAAGTATTTCTGTGACTTCGGTAACTTATAACTCAGGTCGTCACCTATAACAGGCACCAGACTCCCACCTAGGTTTTACTAAGGTTGTTTCAATTAGTTTAATAATCTACTTCAACTCCTAAGGTGACAGTAAATAAATAATTTATATGTATTAGTATCGTTGACTAACACCCATAATAGAAGCATACAATTAGTTTACTTTGGGGTTAGATCAATTCGTTTAAATTGTAAATGGATATTTATGTTTATTAATATAATATTTCGTAAAACATATTATTTTGTATGCGCAAATAAATAAAAATCGTGTATTTTACTCGCTGTCGTGTGCTCTTCTTGAAGATTTTATTTCTTACATTTTTTTTCTATAGCTACATTCTTTATCTCTAGTTGTCTTTATGGTCTCGAGGTAGACCGGTTTTTATATTTTGTATAAAAAACAACTATGCCTAAGATTGGATCGGAAGGTGCCCAGTTGGTGATAGGTTTGATCTACATTAAACATTTAAATATTTAAATGATTGCTACATATCTAACTCTAAACGAGGGTAAATAAATTGTTTGTCTTTTTGTTTATATCTATATTTTTTTACTTTGAAACTAATAAAAGGAATGTACCAAATGCTGTGCAGTGGTAGCCTGGATCCATTGTAACCTCTATAGCTAGCGGGTAGTATTTAGTATCCCTTTTACTCCCCAAAATACATTCATTTCCATCACCGACCACTAAAAATCACTTCAATGTCTACGATGTCGCGGGAAACATCTAGTTTTTTTTATGTTATAGGAAGGCAAACAAGCAGACGGATTTCCTGGTGGTAAGAAATTCACGCCGCCTAGAGACACCAAAGATGGTAATGGTGCGTTGCCAACCTGAGGTCAGGATGTTAGGCCTCGAGCAAAAGTAGGTTTACCGGCTACCTTACCCTTCGAACCGGAACACGTCATGACATTATGGCGGCAGAAATAGGAAAGGCGGTGGTACCAATCCGGGCGAGTCGCTGCGAAACTCTACCACCTAGTCGAATGTCACGGTGTTAGTGATGATAAGCCTATGCTCGCCTTTTACGAGCTGCCTGGCAAGAAAGGCAGATGGTCTATTCTGCAAAGGAGCCCGGACCAACACGGGGATAGTTAGTAAAATAATATAGGTTAGTTTGTGGTATATACTATTTATTTTGAATATGAATCAGTGGTCTCAATAAACTGTGAAGAACCGCTAAAAGTCACTTCCATCAAATATTGATCTTTGGTGTAAGCTGCGCGGGCGCAAGTATATTTATTTATTTTTACCGAAATAGACCGAACGGTCGTCGAGTGTGGCTGATATAGAAAGCCGTGAGCAATTTTAGTGGAATCCGACGCGTGTTTTATGTCTTAATGTAGTTGTTGAAACTGTTACAGGCTTACTTGCTTTTTAAATGGTAACATTTTGTTTATGCAACAAAGTGATTAGCACTTCTATTTATTCCATGTCTACGTTAGACAAGTGACGGTTAAGGAATTTTAGAACAGACTAGATTAAAATTGGGCAGGCCACTACAAAGCAGGCAGTTTTTCAAGAGTCAAACCAGTAGAAATGTTTTCAGGCTGTTAGAGATACTCTTCGCTCACAAACATCCAAGATGTAGCTAAAGGATAAGTGTTCAACTGAGATATCATGCAGTCAGTCAATTCCACCTAGCAACAATATTTACATGCAAACATTGGTTACCATATTTTGTTTGATAGTCACCTTACACGGTATGTAATCCGTCAATCATAGCAATGACGGAAGAAAAACTGAGAGCAAAACCTGACGATAATATGACCTGACCTGAATACTAAAAAAGCGAGCCTTGATGTTATAAAAGACAGAAATAAGCAGGCGTGATTGATAATTCAACTAGTGAATAGCAACAAAATTGAAAAACAAATTTTAAAATATACAAAATAGCTAACAATATACCACTGGCAGTTTTAATCAAAGCCTTGTAATGTAAATAGTTTTGGTAATCCCAGAAAGTAAGTACCTTTCCCACTAAGCCGAATGCTTTTACGTGAACAACATGTAAACTCTTATGTACTTTCCAGCTCACCTCGGCTTCAGTTCCATCATAATTAGAGACACCAATATCACTGAATAAACAAGGACATGGCTTTTTTTCAATTTTTACTTTTCATACCAATAGCCAATATTGGTGGAGTTGGTAAGAAATACCGCCTAAAGACATTAAATTTGCTAAAATCTTAGCAACTATTTCACGGCCGTATTCCTAAAGAAGTAAGGGAGGAGCAACCATAGCACCCGGTCCAAATACCTGCAATTATATTATATACCACAAGAATAACTAATAGTTCTAACGTACAGAAGACGCACATTAGAACAAAACGCAAGCAAACTTGAATCTTAAAACGTGCAGCAAAGGTTTATATTGCGCTGAGTCAATACATTTGATTTATTTATATAATTTATATTAGAGGTCAGCGAACAAGCACTCTGGTCTTCTGATGTTAAGAGACAGCCGTGGCCTATGTCGTAGATGTTATAGTTGAGATGCTGTCTTGTGTAAGGCCAATTGTGCGAGTCATTATGATGGCAGGAATCAGTAATATGAGGGAGGGAGCCCGGAAAAGTTAACACGCAACAATATGCCACCATCACTACTTAAAATTTCATTCCAATCCAATTTCAGGTTACATTGGCTTTTACGGAAAATTATATAAAACACATTTTTGAGTTGCCCGATTAAGGAATATCATGTAGCTAACTCCAACATTTTTAAAACAAGAACTTTAATGTAGGCATGTTTATCCAAAATCAAATAGTTTATTCCTAGTAAAACTGAAAAAACTGACTGATTTCAATAAGTATGTCATCTACGTACACAAAAATTAAGTATTTTCCTATACTTCTTTGGAATTCTACCATCAAATCTACATGACTACCTCGGAAGTTTGTTTTTTCAAATAAACGAAGAAGTTTCTGAATCGAATCAAAAATGACGGAGAAATCGATCAACACATAGACCGCGTTCCGATCCGGAGGTAGCTTTTAGTTTTATGTACATGCGTTACAAGAACTTTGTATCATCTAGGTGAAATGAATATATTCTTATTCATAAACCATACAAAACCAACCATTAAAAACTCCCCTTTTTTGACATAGGTTAAAATGTCCCAAAATATCAAAGGCGAACTTGGCAAACCTAATCATAATATAGGTCGCCACAACTTCCGCGCACTAAATAAACCCAACTAAAAGCTGGGTCTGATAGATTTACGGGTATTTAATTCGACTAGATATATCGACTATAGAGAGCTTTATGGGTTCGGCCATTTTATTCTAGCTTTACATTTTGTATATTTACTTTAACTTCTATTTGTAATTACCTTGAAGACATTTAAAGGTTTACAAAGAAGCTTTTTTATTACAGTAATTAAAAAGTACACTTTGTATGTCATTCGCGAATGTCTTAGGTTTTTCCAGCCGAGTTTTTTTTGTTATAATAATTCAGGGGCGACTAATAAGCAATAGCTGTTTAACATTTTTTTTCTTTTTAAGTGACTTTGAAAAAGGACTTAACTTCGAACATATATATTTTATTGCATATTAATCGATTTTTTTTGTAATTTTAGGACCAATTTCAAAGAATCTTCAATTCTTTTTATGTGGAAGAGTGTAATTTGGAGGCGATTCCATAGTCACCAAGTATAAGATGACGAGATCCCATGAAAATCGAAGAAGATATTAAATTTTTGTATACGTAGATAGAAATCGATTGTTTGCAGTTCAAGTGATTTCATATTTTTACACTAGCTGAGCCGGTGAACTCCATATCGCTTGATATTAACAGCCACTAACCAATATTCTTCATTGGTTCTTAACCAATAGCCTTTCTTGATAAGTCGGCTATCTAAAACTGAACGATATTTTCGAATCGGAGTAGTAGTTCCTGAGATTAGCACGTTTAAGTAAACAAACAAATAAACTCTACAGTTTTATCACACGTATTAGTATAGATAAGTTTTACGGAAATGATTATCCAATGAATATTTCTACCAAAACAAAATATTTAAGTAGGGGAAACTTTGCAAAAATGCTAATTTATTCATATTAATAAACATTTCGAATACTAAAAAAATACTAGATACAATACTACAATTTAAATTATGCGCTTCAGTTTACACTTTACACTGTATACTTTTATTTTTGAATTGGCTGCTTAATTAATTAAAATTTGAGCAATATGATTAGTTATATGTAATAACAACTCTATATAGATATCTTCAAAATACATTCGTATTTCCGAAGCTTGACGAATAAAGCCGAAGAGCATTATTTAAATTGTACTACTGTACCTATAATAAATTATGATATCCAAGTCTGCGAATAAGCACTTTCGTGAGGCTAAAGTCTGTAAAGAACGCTATAAAAAGTAACGAGTGTAAAAATATTAAAAGGAACAGAAAAACAATTTTTACACTAGCAATAGACGTGCTCATGTTATACACGCCTACGGAGCCTTTACCACAAGTTGGTATAGATTACGTTCGGTAAGTTACGTGTCGAAATCTATGGCATTTTTGGCCTGAAAATGTATTTCTCATTTCATAGTTACCGATAGAGGCGCTGCTGTTCAAAGTTTTCATACAAATTATTTCAGAGATGGTAGAGAGTATAGTAACATTGGCAAGCCGTAAACGCATTGTGAGGGGTCTGATGATGTACCAAAAATTGAAACCTTTATTTAAGTGAGTAAGTATCTTCACGCCCATATCCCCGAAGAAGTAAGCAGGGGCACAAAAGGGCACCCACGACTATCCGAAGACACCAAGTCCCACATTGTGATAGGTGGCAAGCCTATCGCCAACCGGACACATGTCCAATCCCAAACAATTTTTTTTTTACTATAAATTATAAAAACCGAACTTCTTTTTTATTTCCCCACCTAGGAATCAAATCCGGGACCTCATGCAGTCAAGTAAAACACCTAAACCGCTAGCCCACAAAGGAGAAAGATTTTTTATTCTGAAGAATTTGACTGCCTCGTTGCTCGTAGTCATCAGTTATACAAACTTGACTAATCCTTTGGTAAACTTGGTATAGATGTCAGAAATCTGCTGCTGACTTTCAATTGAATAAGTTTGTTTAATATATGATACTCCTACGTAGAACTGAACATCAACGTAGGCTGCTAGGTGCTTGTTCACTGTTTTATTAAGTAACGTTAACGTATTAACGTTAAAAATAACGTTGGCTAATATGTACCTACCACATATACTAGGTATTTTAAATTTACACAAGTCTCCGTTTCCCCCGTGTCAGTCCGGACTCCTTTACAGAATAGACCATCTGCCTTCCTGTCAGGCAGCTCGTAAAAAGCAAACAAAGGCTTTACCGTCTCTTACACCGTGACAACTGACTAGATGGTAGAGTTTCGCAGCGACTCGCCCGGATTGGTACCACCGCCTTGTCTATCCTGCCCCCATAATGTCAGTGCTTGTCGTTGACGTGTTCCGGTTCAGAGGGTAAGCTAGCCGGTAATTTTACTTTTGCTCGAGGTCTAACATCCCGGCCTCAGGTTGGCAACGCACCATTACCACCTTTGGTGTCTGTGGGCGACGTGAATTTCTTACCATCAGGAAATCCGTCTGCTTGTTTGCCTTCCAATATCATAAAAAAATGTCTAATATTACTCTAATGTAAGCAAATTATGTACTTGCAGATTGAGTGTTAGTTATCGATTCTAATACGTAAAAACACGTTAGTAAATTATACCAGAACAAACTTAATAAACACACAAACACAAACATGGACACATTCTTCCTGGGATTAGATAACCACATGAAAATGTAGTTAGCTACCCGAATTTGAGCTAACATAACTTATTAATTTTTACACTAGATCAGATTAGTTAGCCACCCGAATTTCAGCTTACATAACTTATTAATGCTTACTTTTAAGCTAGATCGGTTAATGTAATAAGTCTACAGTTAATCATTAAATTTCCTTAATTTTGTAGTAAAAATTAGTAAAAACTAAATTTTAGTTTGCCAGCCAAATTTCAGCTTACACAACTTATTAATTAACACAAGATCGGATAATGCAATAAGTCTACAGTTAATTATTAAATTTTCTTAATTTTATAGTAGAAACTAAAGTTTAGTTAGCCACTCGAATTTCAGCTTACATAACTTATTAATGTTTACGTTCAAGCTATATCGGTTAATGTAATAAGTCTACAGTTAATTATTAAATTTTCTTAATTTTATAGTAAAAATTAGAATACTACGGTTCAATTATAAAACCGTGAACGTCTCATTATTTATCTGGGGTAATAGGTTTGTGGCATGCAAATGAAAACAATAGAATCGTGTGACAATTGACAATTTAATTATATGAACTGTCATTGCTGAGGTAATTTAATGACACTTCCAGAAAAAATATTGACAGGTTGATTTATGATTTTCATCGTTGGCTGTACATAGTGTGCCAGTTTTTAACAAAACATGATAGATACAGATAAACTGCGATACATACAAGAAACTGAGATGTTATCGACAATTTTGCAACTACTTCGGCCATTCGACATATATAAATGCGAAAGTTTGTATGTATGGATGTATGGATGTTTGTTACTCTTTCACGCAAAAACTACAAAGCCGATTACGATGAAATTGGTATATGATATTGGTTGGTATGTAGGTAGCTGAAGACCCAGAATAACATATAGGCTACTTTTGGATTGGGACTTACGCGGGTGAAACCGCGGGGCGCAGCTAGTCAATAAAAAATATTAAATATAAAATAGTAGCGGTTGATAGAATCATCAAATCTTACCTCAAGAAAGGATGTGACTAGTGGCAAGATATTCTTGCCACTAATCACATTGTAGGACAGTGTTTTTGGCTAGTCGAGGGTGTCCTGGTTTTGCCTCTGCCTACCTATATTTACTTTTACCACAAGACTAGTGATTGAGTTAGGTATATTCATTTATGTAGATTAATTAATTAATTATTTTAAAATTTATTACGCATTTAAAAAGTAGTAGGGCTTGTGTTGTAATAATAAATACATCCATTCTATTTTTTATGAAACTAGTATGTTTGTATGTAATTATGCTCTGTTTCTCTATCAAAACGGTTTTCCTCATTTTATGTACTTTAGCATTTATATATGTTAGATCTTGAATAAGGTAGGGACATTAAATTTTATCTCAATCTCAATATGTTACAGGATAGCTAAAATATATTAATATGCTTTCGAAACCGCCACTAACAGCTGTCCGTATCCATACCTTTATGGTACTATTACAAATGCGAAAGTACTGCAATTTTAATAAGTATAATGTCATATGTATTTAGTTAAAGGTTCGAATCCCAAATATCTATAACGAGGAATTAAAGTTCGAATGAAACAATTCGACACAGATAAAGTAGCGGATAAACATTATTTAATTATGTATAAGTGCATGTTGACGACCTTCCCGGTGACAATTCGATATACAGAAATGACATTGTCTATGACTTATTTTTCCGAAGGAAAATCCTGTTTTTTTTTAATCTCATTTAAAACGACAATTCTTTTATGTAAATAATTGTTCCATTTAAATGACAATGCTCTGACCTCTCGGGTAATTGCTTATAGATCTATGCAAATTAAGTGTAATTACAATTTGCATGCAATTTTGATTGTAAATCCTTCTGCGACGATTAAGTAATTTTATCGTCCTCAGTGCGGAATTATTATAGCATCGTCTTTTTATCATTCAGTAAAATAATAGTACACAAAGGTATCTTCACTCCTATATTTCCGAAGAGGTAGGCAAAGGCACAACCAGGACACCCTCGAATAGACGAAGACACTATGTCATGCAACGTGATAGGTGGCAAGCCTGTTTTTTTTTTGTGAATGACTAATTTGTTGCTAATCTCGCGATTTTATGCAACTTCACCGAGCTTTAACAAGCCTGTCGCCAACCGAGCACATATCCAATCCCGAGATAAGAGTTAGGAAATTAAACAAAAACAAATTTTTTGTTGTTCGACCCGGGGATTGAACCCGTGATCTAGTACAGTCATGTGCCGGACCGCTACACCACAGAGGCAATAATAATTCAAAACACAATAAATTTCAATTTTTTGAGTTTTTGGCATAATTAAAATAAAAAAAACCTAGTTCATGTGCATGTAACTTAGTACATGTGTATATACATAAATACAAATGTTGACGCGCACAAGTACGCAGTACAGCTTGTATGGTTTACGTAAATAAAGTTTCTTTCATTGATTGATTGATTGATTGATTGATTGATTGATTGATTGCAACTACTAAGGTATACTTAATAATAATGTAGGTATCTTTTTTTTATAACATTGGAAGGCAAACAAGCAGACGGATTTCCTGATGGTGAGAAATTCTCGCCGCCTAGAGACACCAAAGGTGGTAATGGTGCGTTGCCAACCAGAAGCCGGGATGTTAGGCCTCGAGCAAAAGTAAGTTAACCGGCTACCATATCCTCCGAACCGGAACACGTCATGACGTTATGGCGGTAGGAATAGGTAAGGCGGTGGTACCAGTCCGGGTGAGTCGCTGCGAAACTCTACCACCTAGTCAGATGTCACAGTGTTAGTGATGATAAGCCTATGCTCGCCTTTTACGAGCTGCCTGGCACAGGAAAGCAGATGGTCTATTCTACAAAGGAGCCCGGACCAACACGGGGAAAAATATCTATTCTAAATAATGTATCTGTATATTTACTGTTTCAAAATTGATTAACTGTTGCGTTCACCGCCCTTATTGCAATATTCTTTCATAGTCAATAAAAATACAATTTAATTATAAAAAAAAAAAAAATTTTTTCCTATTCAATTTCGATGGTAGTTCTTTTACCAGTCGACTGACATTCGAGCAGAAATTAATTATATTAATTAAACAATACCAGAGTAAAATTGCAGTCAGTCAAAAATAACTGACTAGTTAGGTACACACTTCATTAACAATTACAAAATGGTACAGAACTTAGACATTAAGGTATAATTTAGTATAATAAGGAATACAGTCATTACATTTGTGTTAGTCAAATAATGTTCTTTTAAATATTATACTAAATCATACCTACAGCAAAATATATCTTTTTGTGTACCAAATACAAAGAAATACAAAAAACAGGAACATTAAATTTGGTCTACAAATGAAAGAGAAGTCAATTAGCGTATATATAAGATATACCTAAAAATCGAACGTATAACCTCCTTTTTTCAAATCCGTCAAAAGTCTCTAAATATGAAATACGATAGTTATGAGTTGTTACAATATGACTTGTCGATTTTTTCTATGATGGAATGGAAGACAAACAAGCAGACGAATTTCCTGATGGTAAGAAATTCATCCCGCCTAGAGACACCAACGGTGGTAATGGTGCGTTGCCGACCTCAGGCCGGGATGTTAAGCCTCGAGCAAAAGTAAGTTTTCCGCCTACCTTACCCTCCAAACAGTAACAGGTCAACGGCAGGTATTGGACGTTACGACGGCAGGAATAAGTAGGGCAGTGGTAACAAACCGGGCGAGTCGCTGCGAAACTCTACCAGTAGGATGTCACGATGCTAGTGACGGTAAGCCTATGCTCGCCTTTTACGAGCTGCCTGGCAGGAAGGCAGATGGTCTTTTCTGCGAAAGAGCCCGGACCAACATGAGGGAATTCCTGCCTTTGCTAGTTGTCTGGCAGAAATTTCTTCGAGTTATAACACTAATCTTTGTACCATCTGCCATATAGACCGTCTTCCTCTCTGCCAGGCAACTCGTAAAAGGCAAACATAGGTTAAAATATAGTTAAAATATACCAATAAGTACACAAATGGTGTGCAGCAACTTGTCTGGACAGGGATCCATCTCCTAACCTATAGCAAAATTATGCTACTACAATGAAACTACTACGTTCCGGTATGGAGCGTAGCTGGTACACTTGCACAATAGATCCACCTTGGCCTCAGAACAGCGACGCACCTGGAATATCTATGGTGTATATAGGTCACAATTGTCTCTTACTATCAGGAGAACTGTTTGCATCTTCGCTAACATAATTATATCTTTACATATAATAAATCTGTAGAAGGGTCAATTCTGTACACTGAAAATATTGATAATTATACCTTATTATCCTGGGCATAAAATGGGATACTTTTTATCCTGGAAAAATACGTAGAAAAAAAAATAATTTTTCAGTTTTATCACGCGAAGATCGACATCCGCGCGGACGGAGTCGCGGGCGGAAGCTAGTTATAACATAAGTATATTAAATTTATTTGTCCATATATATTTTTTTTGTTCGTTTAGGGAGAGATGGGGAATATAAAAAGATGTATATTTTGCTAAAAGATATGTAATAGACACCCAGTATAGACGTATTGCATTCCCAAGCTGAGGCCGACAATATTAAGCCACACTCGCAAACCGGAAATGAAACTTTAATATTTAGGTACAATTTTATAGGTACAATAAAAAAGATGGACGTCACTATAGACTCCGCAGATTAAGCGGAAAACTATACTAACCCTCCCATGAAAACTATACTAACGGCACGCTATCATGACCGATTTGACGTTTGAAATACGTAAGTAGGTAAGTTATTATGTTTTCGTTTAGACATTTTTTTTAATAAGCTATTGTTTGCTATATTATTGCATTGATTACCAAATCAATACGAAATTTTAAATTTGTTCATTTTTCATAAAAAAATTACATTATGTAAAGAAAAGTACAGTATATTTTTATGTGTGTATTTCCTTGTGTGGTGTATTTATTATTATTTTTTCGAGTATCTATTTAAGCATTTCTATTAGTATTGTGGTTCTATATCACAAACGTAAAATTTATTTACTCTGAAATGTGATCAATTTGTTTAAATTATTTACAGATATTTATTTATTTAAAGTGTCAAACCGGCTATCATAATTTGCCGCTGCTATATCACTTCTTACATTTTTAATTATGTTTTACGAGTAAATGTCATTTGAAATAAAATTTTGCATTTTGTCCAAAGAACCCTAAAACTGTTGTAGTAACCATCCAATTAAAGTGTCATAAAGGAAAAATAAATGTGTTTTCATAAACATAATAACTACTTTCTATCAGCGTGACATCTACTCGAACCCACTAATTTTTAGATGCCAGTGGGCGGGATAGCGATGTGTTTTTTATTTTCAACCTTATTACTTAGGCTATAAAATTAAAATAAGAAGTTCTGCTGAATTACATTTTGTAATTTAAGATCTCAATGTGTTTTTAGGGAGGAGGATGTTGGTTTTTTTAGGAATTGTATTGAGAAACAAAAGCTAATCAAAATTAAGTTAATGAGATCAGCAAACAAATACACATATTTCTGAGGATCCCTATTGATGGTAAAAAATGAGTATCTTTACGCCCTATCCCCGAAGCGAGGGCAGATATATAGATAGGCACGCAGAATTAACCGAAGATATACATATACTGCCGCTATATAATAGGTGACAAACGTAACGTCAACTGGACACATATCCAGTGTCGGCCTTTTTTTTTGAAAAATGGAAAACACTAATTTGCCCCACCCGGAAATCGAACCCGTGACCTAATGGAGTCAATGCCAACACCAGTTCTAGACTACAGGGCAATTTACCATTACCGCTTTTGGTGCTTATACGCAACATATATTTCTATTTTCTTACCATTAGCAAAACCATTGGCATTTTTACCTTCCTGTAATATATCACTCATCCGGTTCAACAATGGCACAATTACCAAAATTGTGAAATTGACTTTTTTAGGCAAAAGTGATTAAAATTAAATAACCTACTTACATCATAATCTATGATAATATATTTTTAATGAAATCTCTTGAGGATAGAAAACACAAAATTAAATAAAAAAGGTCTTTATTTATGTTTAAATGTCGCTCCTGAAAAAATAACTCAATGTAAGTTATGCCGTTGTTGAACCGGGCGAACGATATGTTGGAGTCTTCCAATCAAACAAACCTTTCTTATGTAACCAAATATATTTACTGCTTCAAAATTGAACGATGTCTGAGGACTACCGCCAATTATGTAATATTTATATTGTCTTCTCGAAACTTCCTCGAAACTTCTCTTACCGGCCAACATAACAGTAAAGCGGACATTCAGATAATTATATTAACAATATCAGAAGTAGCAATTACTTTATGCCAAAAGTAAATTAATTACACACGTAATAAATAATTACAAAGATGTAAAACTAAGACAAGGTGATTTAATTTTGTAAAATAGGTAATAAGTAATACACTCGATACATTCATGATTGCGAACACATAAGACTTCTAAAATTAAAATGTTCATTACCCTCTGTTAAAACATAAATATTGTCATATCAAAGAGCCCTGTCAATCACGTCAGTTTTCAAACAATGAAATCCATATAAAAAAAGTATAATCACGCCCATATCCCCGAAGAGCAGAGGCAGAGAGGCACAACCAGGGCACCCGCGACTAGCCGAAGACACTTATGCCCGATTTCACCAAGAGCCCCTATATTTAGGGGACCTTTTAACGTGTTTTAGGGGACTGTTTTATATGGAAACAGTCCCATAAGTAACGTTAAAAGGTCCCCTAAAGTATAGGGGCTCTTGGTGAAATCGGGCATAATTCTCACAATGTGATAGGTGGCAAGCCTATCGCCAGGCGGGCGATATCCAATCCCAACCAAATTTTTTTTATTAGAAAATTGGAAAAATCCAATTTTAAATTTGTTGGCCGACCCGGGATTCGAACCCGGGACCTCATGCAGTCAAGTCCAATACCCGGACCGTTAGACCACACAGGCAATCCATATCAAAATCGGTGAATCGATACAAAAGTAACACATATGTGCAGACACACACACACACACACACACAAATAATGATACGTCAAATTTTACCATTTTTTTCGGTGGGGTTAATAGTCCTAAACTTAAAAAAGTCAATAATAGGTTGTTTAGTTTAATTCCAGCCGCTGATTTCCACCTTCAGACATCGCGTCAGAGCTAAAGGTATCATGCCCATGATCTTGATGCCTGGCGATCTACAACTCAGGGGTATAGAATCAAAATTGGTTATGTCCAAAAAATCTAAAATACTTTTTTAATGGCAACTATTCAATTTTGGAACCCTCTATCACCTCAAAAAATCATAAAAATCAAGTATTGTTTAGAATCAAACTTAGTTACGTCCCTTTCAAGTGAGTATCAAATCTGGGTTTGTCCATATGAACCAATCAGAGGGAGCCATTTGAAGTAAAACAGTAATGTCCGCTCATACAATTCACCGTTATCGTCCTCTTACTTTTTGTTATAAATAAATAAAACTAATAGATAAAAGTGTGTTAGCTATTGTGATTCATCAACATGGATAGTTTTGCTTGCCCGGTGGATGAAAACAACGAAAGGAAAAGGACTGCACAACCAGATAAATGGCAAGTGAATCAAGGGAAAAAACACCGGTAAGTTTGAATTTTTCCAGGTCCGAACTATGACCCTTTCTTGGAAAGGCCGATAATAATTAGTTATAATAATAATATATGGCTATGTCTTTCTTTGTGATTTCTTTAAAATCACGGACCGAACATTTTCATGCTTGATTTTATTATTAATATTTTTTTTTACTTATACATACCTACTAAAAATACGTAATTTAAGTCGTTTGTGTACGTTTGGTTTTTTTTACAAATTTCAAGAAAAATCTAGTCTTTTTACTTGTAACGGGATAATTGATAATCCTCTACGGCTTTTTTCCAGTTTTTTAAATAATAATTTGGTAGATGCAAGTTGGTATTTTTATTCCTAACAAACAAATTTTATACTGTTTTAGGTATTCTTAAAAGTATTTACCAAAACTACCGCACTGTGAACATAAAACCAAAGTACTTGAATGTAATCAAGTAACGGGTGCTGTGTTGTAAAAGTTTCGTTCGACATTTTATAAGAATTCGCCAAAATTCTATCAAAATGCAATAATTTTAAAATGTGTCGCCATTTACTGTTAACCATGGATATAGTAATTTTTAAAAAAAATGTGGCATTCGATTTTTATTGTTGTTTTATTTTATAAAATCTTCACCCCTGAATTCGACCCTGTGTAATACGTTGGTAACAATGTTGGTTACGTCCTGATTTTTTGGTAACAAACTTGGTTTCGTCCAGTGTTTGGAAACCAATGTGGTTATGTCCAACACTTACTTAACATATTTTAACTTTCTGAGATAGTAAGGACGGAGGCAATGGTCTCAATTAAATCGGCTAGTTACTTTCCATTTATTTAATCTAAATAAGTAGCACTAAAGGAATCGTAACATAAATGAAATATTTTGTTCCATACTGTAAAATTATACTCGGAGGACATAACCAATTTTGATTCTATACCCCTGAACTGTGCGATTCCGAAGTCGTTTCTTATCTCGCATAACACCTTTGTGGAATCAGTTACCGAGGGCGATATTTCCAAACGATTATGACTTAGTAAAATTCATAAAAAGAGCGTACTCATTCCTAAAAGGTCGGCAACGCATCTGTGATACTCCTGGTGTTGCGGATGTCCGTGGGTGGCGGTGATCACTTTCCATCAGGTGCTTACTTGCTCGTTTGCCTCCTCTTCTATAAAAAAAATCAATAACACTCGACAATACCTTCACGTTACGTAGCTAAGAGTCACTTGCACCTTCTTGAGTTAAAGTATTTAACACTGAGTTAACGTCTAACTTGGGTTAAATCACCTTACGTTTGACAGTTTAACCATTATACAAGTGACCCTAAGACATCTCGAACACGTCAACTTTTTAACAACAAATCAAGACCGAAATCGATCCATCCATTCAAAAGTTATGATGCCACATACAGACACACACAGACACGTTTAGCTTATAACATCCATCTTTTTCCGTTGGTATAAAATGTAAGAGTCAGCAGTCGGCACCAGTAAAAAGACTATACAACCCTTACACTAGGCTTCTTTTCTTACTGTACTGAGTCGAAATATTACATGATACGTAATTATATTTTTAACCGACTTTTAAAAAGACTTATGCGTATTTTGTTATGTTTGTTTTTGAAAACATTTTTGTTTTTTTTTCTCCAAAAAAGGAACTATGGTTTAAATTATTTATTTTATTTTTATAAATTGAATCTAAAACCAAAGTAAGCAAATTATATGCTTGTGTTATGGGTGTTAGTCAACGATTACAATACACAGAAATACTTAAATAGATACCAGAATAAATATAATAAAAACCCAGACCAGATAAAGTTAGTCAATGAAGTTAGGGGTGTACGCTAGCCACTCGACCAACGAGGCGTTGTTTGTTTTTGTAAACTTTTTTTGTTTTTTTTTCTGCAAAAGGAACTGTGGTTCAAATTATTACAAAATTTTGTGTGTACTAAGGAAATCGAAATGCATATTTGCAATGTAAGTGCATTCAAATTATGTATTTTAAAATGACTTTTTTCAAAAAAGAAATTATTAATTCGTATGTTTTGTTTTTTATTACGCGACTACTAGGTTAATATAGACGGAATTTGATAGCTTTAAAAAAACGTGAAAATTAAAAAAATATGTAAGTATCTTCACGCCCATATCTTCGAAGGAGTAGGTAGAGGCACAACCAGGACACCCACTATTAGCCGAAGACACTAAATCCCACAATGTGATAGGTGGCAAGCCTACAATCCGGCACATATCCAATCCCAGGCAACACTATTTTTATTAAAAAATTGAAAATATACATTTTCTAATTTTTTTAAGAAGTCAAGTCTGACGCCGGACCAATAGATCACAGAGACGATAAGGATAATTAATCAGATTTTGTTTCCTTTTTTTATCTAAATCCGACTAGTAGATTTTTAGTTATATTTATTTATTAATGCCTATTTTTGTTCATACAAACGTGACTATAAAATTGCAGTCGGCTTTTGCGGTTTACTGCTCTTAAATGATTATTCACATAAACTAATAACAGAGTTTTGACAACGTATCATTAGGGAAGACAGACTTGACAGAGGACGAAACGAGTCAGGTCACCAGTTTAATTTAAAAGCCAGACACAAATAAAAAAGTCAAGTCCAAAAACTCATAAACATGACCCGCCTATCCTCGTTCAGGGAATCTATTTAAAATTCGCTGCTCAATTATTAACTTTTTTCTGTGCTGTTCAAACGCCTTTGGCTATTGTGAACTGTCGTAATGTCTTTGGGAATTATTAATCCCATAAATCATAATTTAAATAATTTTAATGCGAAAGTGTGTGAAAATAACGTTTTTGGATTTGGATTGTGAAGATACAATCACAAGAAGAGAGTGAATCTATTCCTTTAAAGTCGGCAAGTAACACATTTGTGACACCGCTTGTAGGGTTTTGGCGCCATCGGAAGAAAATACGGTCGAAGTTTTTTCATAATTCTGGAATTTCGTTTTTATATTGAGTGAAATTAGTCAATTTTTGTGGCATTTTGTACAATTTTGTTCAATAAAAGTGCACAAGTGAAAGTAATTAGCGTAAAGAAGTTAGTGTATCGTGTATTTCCTAGTTGCCGCCAGATCTCACTATATGAGCTTGAGTAATGAGGCCACGGCTTTGCCCAAGATCCTGACATGACTTATTGACAACTTATTACTTATGCCTAATTATCTCTAATTAATTTCCGGTTTCGTAAATTTAATGCAAATTTCTACTTGGCTTGAAAAGAGACCGCAGGTATTGGTATTGTATTCGTTGACAGTAGTGATCACTTAAAACCACTTAACCTACCGTTACATTTGCCTTTTATGTAAAAGAAAACAAATTCAAAACAGTTACTATTGAACTGTGTGTGGTCTAGCGGTCCGGGTGTTGGTCTTGACCGCATGAGGTCTCGGGTTCGAATTCCGGGTCGTCCAACAAAAAGAAAATTTGATTTTTCCAATTTTCTAATAAATAACAATGTTGGTCGAAATTGGAAATGTGCCCGGTTGGCGATAGGCTTGATCACATTGTGGGACTTAGTGTCTTCGGCTAGTCGTGACCTGTTAGTGCCTCTGTCTACCTCTTCAGGGATATGGGCATGAAGATACTTGACTTTTGAATAGGGTAAAACCAGTATTAGAGCCGCACTTTTTGAAATTGTTTCATTTCTACGAGGGTCAAACTGAAAGTTCTTAGAAAATCAAAAACTAAGCATTCTAGCAAGTTATTAGTTTTATTATAACTTTTCATAATAGCGTCAATTTACATCAATACATCGCTGCATTCGATGGAACCATTGAGAAAAGCACCTTGCCCACTCGGCCTTAGGGGTGTCTTCGACGGCGTTTTGAAACGCAGCCACTGCTTCTTCGGCGTCCATAAAATGTTTTCCTCGAAGTTTTTCTTTTATTTTCGGGAATAAATAAAAATCGCAGGGTGCGAGGTCGGGGCTATACGGCGGGTGACCCAGTAATTCCACGTCTGAGGTCGCCAAATAGTCGATCGTTTGCCTGGCGGTGTGCAACAAGGCATTGTCGTGATGAAGGAGGATCCTGCTGCGAGGTCGTTTCTCTCGAACTTTTTCCAAGACAAATGGCAAACAGCTGTTAGTGTACCACTCTGCATTAACCGTTTTCTGATCCTCTAAGACAACTGTCGCGTAATGACCTGTCTTTCCGAAGAACGAGGCCACCAACTTTTTTCCAACACTTCGACCTCTCTTCACTTTAGTTGGCAACTCTTCGGAAGGAAACACCCACAGAGCAGACTGTCTTTTGGTTTCCGGATCATAACAGTAAATCCAGCTTTCGTCACCCGTTAGTATGTCGAACACAGCATTTGAGTCACCTCCGTTAAATTTTTGGATCATTTCTCGGCACCAATCAACACGGCGGAGTTTTTGAGCCTCGGTCAAATTATGCGGTATCCAGCGGGCACAAAGCTTCCTGACCGCTAAATGTTCATGGAGGATTTTGTGCACTTGACTCATACCTATGCCTAGACTTGTCCGAATCCGCTGATAGGTCACTCTTTTGTCAGTCTCTATCATACGCCGCACAACACTGATGTT
Organism: Calephelis nemesis; assembly: GCA_002245505.1. Lineage (NCBI taxonomy): Eukaryota > Metazoa > Arthropoda > Insecta > Lepidoptera > Riodinidae > Calephelis > Calephelis nemesis. The sequence continues at coordinate 163,555 of NJDD01000588.1, forward strand.
GTCTTCAGTCGTCGCTGTAGAAGGCCGTCCCTCACGCAAATCATCGGTGAGATTAGTTCGACCACGTTTGAATTCATTAAACCAGTTGTAAACTGTGGCACGAGATGAGGCTTCATCGTGAAAAGCCAATCAAAGTCTATCATAACTTTCTTGTTGACTTATATGACATCGAAAGTCATAGAAAATCATTGCACACGAAAATTTTCTCGGCTTAAATTCATTCTGACGTGCACAGACAATTTTCAATTTGCCGCCAAATCGTAAAACAAATGACAAATGAATGAAATGTATACACAATATTATTGGTAAAGAGTTCTATTTTCAAAATTTATACTTATTTTTTTAAAATAATGCTTTTAAGTTGCCAGTTCTAAAAACTTTCAGTTTGGCCCTCGTAATAAAATAATTGTCATAAAAATTAACAAAAAGGAATAAACCGAGACAAAACTCAGTATTGTAGCAAAAAAAATCAAACTTCACAGCTTTTGAATACTAAATACCTCTTCGAATTTGATCCCATAGAAACTATGATGATAAAGACAGACACACAACCGCGTACAGTCAGACATATCAAACTTATAACACTCCTCCTTTTCTATCGAGGGCAAAAAAGCAAAATACATTTTTTTTTTCAAACAGGCAGTTTTTTTTCAAACACTGGTAGTATCCAACAATTTTTGAATTTTCAAAAACAGTCACTTTAATAACTCCAAATTATCAGCGATTTACGGCAGTCCTCTATATTTTCGGACATCTATCCCAAAAAAAACACATTGGAGATAGATTAGAATAACTAGTGGTAGCCCATAATAAGTTTTAATATCTTGTTGATGAAAACGCCATCTTCATTTCTCAAAACCAACTACTTTGTTTCCAAACTTTTTAGTGCGCCATCTGTGATCTTTTGTCATTATCATCAATATATTCGTTTGTGTGTGTGTCAAATGCATGGTAGTGTGGATAATGTTTTATTTATTGAATGTACTTTATAAGCATTATTATTCAAAAATATTAGCATTCTGCACTTCTCCTAAACATAAACTATAAGTGTGCCAAATTTTATGCTCCTCCGTTCGCGCAATTTTCGTAAAAAGTGGTCCAAAGTTTTGGCATCACGTGTTAATATTTAGACTAAAATCGGTACTCTATGCCTTAGAGGATCTATCTCGGTTTTACCCTAACATTTCTTATGTTTTCACTGACTGGTATTTCCTCGAAAGCAAAACTGAAAGCTTCTGTTTGTAAAGGGGTAACTATTTTCGATGTGGCAACATTGTCGTCACGAAATGGAGACAGCGGCGGTTTGGCGCCAACGTGCGTGCCTTCAGTTGTAAACAACCAGAACGTTTGGATTACAAAAACACTGGGACATGACGCAGCATCCGGTGACGGATTTTAATTGTTTTACTTCTCATTTCCACTGGTTATTTTAGTTTCAGCAAAGGTGTCAAAAAATCACCTCAAGTCAAGCTTCCACCTTCTATTCACCTTCGACTGTCAATGAAAGACAGACAGACAGATTAACAATTGACCTCCTCGTTGGTCGAGTGGCTAGCGTTGTAACTACATTGACCATTCGCGAGGCTCGGGTTCGATTTCCGACGGTACCGGACCCGATCGGACGGTATGCATATGTGTGATGAACATTTGGATGTCTGCATTTACGGGTCTGGGTGTTTATTAAATATATTCTAGTATCTGTTTTAGTATTTCGATGTAATAGTATCGTTGACTAACACCCATAACACGAGCATATAATTTGCTTACTTTGGGGTTAGATTCAATTCGTGTAACTCGTCCAGGGATATTTATTTATTTATATAGTTATCTACTAGACTGATTGTCTATTTTAGCTTATTTATAATAATTATTATCCTACCAAAAAGGCTCGTACCTTGTTAGCAAACTACATGAAGCTATAATGCTACTGGAGGTTATACTCCTCAAGAAGACCTGATGTCCTTTCCAAATGCTGCTGTCCTACTCTAATGTACCTACTGTCCTCTCTTTCTTCTTGTAACGTCACATAAAATCAAAGTCAATACAATATCAGAGCCCGTACCATAAGTGTACGGCTTTTGAAGTTTACTATACTCGCTGCCGTCTCTGCAAATTATTTGTATAAAAACTTTGAGTAGCTCCTCCAGCGGTAACTAAAAGAAACACATTTTTACCAAAGGTGTCATAGATTTCGACACGTAACTTACCGAACGTAATCTGTACCAACTTATGGTAAAGGCTCAGCAGTATTTAAAAACGATGTCGAGTTTTGGCGCCATCGAGAGAAAAGATGGTCGAAGTTTTTTCATAATTATTGAATTTCGTATTTATATTGAGTGAAATTAGTCAATTTTGGTGGCATTTTGTACAATTTAGCTCAGTGAAAGTGCACAAATGAAAAACAATTAAGAAATTAGCGTATCGTGTATTTCCTCGTTGCTGCCAAATCTCATTACATGAGCTTGAGGAATGAGGCCACTGCTATACCCAAGAGCCTGACATGACTTACCAACGACTTATGACTGATGACTAATTATAATTTATTAAAATTGATGTAAAATTTGATTTAAATTTCTACTTGACTAATGGCAAAATACTAACGTATAGGCCAAAACCCAAAGAAAGAAGAAGAAAAGAATGAAAACGATGTCAGGCCTTTGTAAGGAGTATAACCTCAAGTAATGCTTCATGCTAGGATAGGTAGTGACAATGTGAATCCGTCATAACCCTATGTTGAAAAAAAACTTTATAGACTAACTAGGTCAGACAAAAGTCATTAAAATGATAATTAATCTTCCAAATCTCACGCAAATTGTTCCAGTAGTACTTTTGCTAGTAATTATTGTACGTAATTAGCTGTTTAGATTCTGATCTAGAAAAGTAGCCTGTATTTCAAATTTTGCGGCAATTCGGTAACATGATAGAGAGATAAAAAATGATTGCAATTATTTGCATATAATTCGTATTATGTCTATAAAGCTGACATTAAATATGATGTCCACATAATGGAATAGATGTTCCGGCTTTGGATTTATGGTAATTTTTTTGTCATGAGTAGTGCCTATGTAATACATTTGGAATAATATGACTGATTGGATCAGCCAGATCAGCAGTTTTGGAGGCTACATATTGCAAACAAACAAATAAATTAATATCTAAGTGTTGGAAGTGATTGTGATAAAATTATCCATAAAATGCTTTATGGCTCAAGTTGCTATTGCATTATGGTTCAGGACTGGGAGTATATGGGCTAATATTTTACCCGCATGTGTTATGTACATGGGTAAAATATTAGCCCATAATTTTGGCATTACACAATTTTAATGGACCGGGTCGGGCAACAAAAAATGGATTTTCTAATTACCTATTAAAAAAAACGTTGCTCAGGATTGGAAACGTGCCCGGTTGGCGCTTGGCTTGTCACCTATCACATTGTTGGTGTTAGTGTCTTCGACTAGTTGTGGGTGCCCTGATTGTGCCTCTGCCGACCTCTTCGGGGATATGGGTGTGAAGATACTTTTTTTTAATGGACCCTCTCACAAAACCTATATGTAGCTGTGACCCATCTAGATCACCGCATGGAAAAAAAATGTTAAAATTAAAATATCATATGAAAGAGCATGCCTTTAATTGAAATACTTTAATTGACAAAATTATGATATCTCTATATATTTTTTTGAAAATCAGAAGTTTCAAATCCTACGCATTTAGTTATGTTACTAAGTAGATATATATATACTTTTATTGTAAACAGCCGACTCTACGATCTTTGTATCGCTTGACATTATCAGCTTCAAATAGTTTATATATAAACGCTAGCGGTCCGGGTGTTAGACTTGACTGCATGAGGTCTCGGGTTCGAATCCCGGGTCGGCCAACAAAAAGGAAATTGGATTTTTCCAATTTTCTAATAAAAAAATGTTGTTCGGGATTGGAAATGTGCCCGGTTGGCGATAGGCTTGCCACCTATCACATTGTGGGACTTAGTGTATTCTGCTAGTCGTGGGTGCCTTGGTTGTGCCTCTGCCTACCTCTTCGGGGATATGGGCGTGAAGATACTTTTTTTTATATATAAACAAAGTATTGTTTTTCCCATTTCCATTCAATTTACCCGGTTTTTCTCTTTACAACACTTTCTCCCGCAACAAAAAACACAGCAAAAAATAATTGGCAAATCAGTTCAGGTGTGATTCGATGACCACACGAAATGGATAGTATCTTCACGCCTATATCCCCTAAGAGATAGGCAGAGGCACAACCAGGACACCAACTATTAGCCAAAGACACTAAGTCCCATAATGTGATGCCTATCGCTAATCGGGCACGTATCCAATCACGAGAAATTTTTTTTTATTAAAAAAATTGAAAAAATCCATTATTTCTTTTTTTCATACCCTTAAGTGATACTCACTCATTCACCTCTAACCACATTTTTATTACTAATATCACATTAAAATATACAACAACAACCTCTTCCGGGTCAGCTAGTATATGGTACATTAAATCATGTCAATTAAACTTTTTTTAATTTAACTAGAACAGCAAACTGTCATTATTAATTCCGTGCCATCAAAGACAAAAGACATTAAAAAATGGAATGGTAAGATAAAATTTGCATATAATACGATGTCGCTGAGATTTGAAATAATTAATTACATTTGTTGCTGTTTCTGCAAAAACTGTTATTGTTTTATGGCATTATTGTACTGTAATAAACGAGATTTGTATATGTGTGATTATTTTTCAAGATAATGTGAATTTATTCATTTATTCAATGTACATTTAAGAATTGATTCATATACCTATGTACTTTTTTGGCTGAATTAATGTTTTATTTATTCCTGCCATCAGAACCGTTTTAATTTTTGAAGTGAAAACTTCTTAGTGGCGTTGCTTACTTTTTTGGAATGGGTAAAAACTTCTAAACTCGCGTCAGGACACGTGACCTGATCGATAATTGTAAGACGGTTCTGGGCGCGCATGTTTATGAACGATAGCGCAATAAATGAATATTGTATTATGCCACATAAATGATAGTACTTTCATAAAAAAAAAGTTTTTTTTTATGAAAGTACTAAGTTCTGCCATCAGAACCGTTTCAATTTTTGAAATGAAAACTTCTTTAGCTGGGTTGCTCACTTTTTTTGGAATGCGTAAAAACTTCTAAACTCGCGTCAGGACACGTGACCTGATCGATAATTAGTAAGACGGCTCTGGGCGTGAATGTTTATGAACGATAGCGCAATAAATGAATATTGTATTCTGCCACATAAATGATAGTACTTTCATAAAGATAATTAAAGCAATTCGTACAATGTTATTCCCTAACCATTCCAAAATATCAAAAATGCACAGCGTTAATGTTAAAGTTTTCACCTTTGTCGGCACTCCCGGCAGCAATGCAACTCGATTTATTTCTATGGTCTAACATTGCGAACAAGCACTTGATTCTCCTGAAGATAAAGTACAACCGTGGCTTATTGACACGGTAGATGTTATGGGTGCGTTGCCATTTTGTGGCCGAAATGTTAAGCCTTTTGGTAACCTGACATCCTACTAGGTGGTAGAATTTCGCAGCGACTAGCCCGGATTGGTACCACCGCCTTACCTATTCCTGCCGCCATAATGTCATGACGTGTTCGGATGTGGAGGGTAAGGTAGCCGGCAAACTTACTTTTGCTCGAGGCCTAACATCCCGGCCTCAGGTTGGCAACGCACCATTACCACCTTTGGTGTCGTTAGGCGGCGTGAATTTCTTACCATCAGGAAATCCGTCAGCTTGTTTACCTTCCATTATAATGAAAAAAAAACCTTGAACATGAATAATTCTGGCGACGACAGGAATATATAAAAAAGTGATATTGTTTGTAATAACACATTCAATCTTAATCTCGCATATCACTATTTGCCTTGCAGGGAAGTTATCTATTTTAAAAAAAATAAAAAATAAATAGAAGAACTAGACCATGAAGGGGAAAAATTGATTTTGAGAAACTTTTTGATTCAATCAAACCAAATATTAAAAAAAATTGGCCTATGTTTTACTATGTTACAATGGGTATTTATTCTTTGAAATGTGTAGGAAGCATAAGGCAATAAATTATATTTAAATGTTAATAAATTTTGTTAATATTATTACCTATTTTATTGAGTTTATTACACTTGATAATTAAAATTGAATAATAACTAAGATAATGAGACTAAGATAGATAAGTAAGCTATAACATTAATAAAGATAACTAAAGTTACAATAACTTGATAATAAATAAATGTTCGTGGTAATAAAGTCTTAATTACTATGTTTATTATTTTAAAACTAAACCATGAAGCAAAATACACAAGGCATATAATGCAAAGATTCGTTTTACAATAATTTTGCACACAAAATATGAGTCTTCTACTCGTAAATAAGCCGATGTGATTGTGACAAGCGGAGCGGGCACATTAGCAATAATACTTGTATAAAAAGTTAATTACGACAGTATTTCCGAAAAGGTAAGCAGGGGTACTACCAGGGCACTTATAACTAGCCTAGAACAGTTGCTACCTTAATATGGTCGGTGGCAAGCTCATCGCTATATGTGGCAAGATAGAAAATTTCCTGTATGTTTGCTAACTGTCACAGCAAGCAAACTTCCTGAACATTTGTCAAATAACTGGTAATGATGTTTTTATAAGAAAATTAAAACAAAATGTTTCTTATAGCAGCCCGGGAACTAAAGGAGTTATGTGGAACAACACTACATCACACAGGCGAAAAGTAAGCTGGTGTAAGTTAGTTTTATCCAATTCTCGAAATCAAACAGAAAATTAGTGGAAACTGTAGGCAGAGAGCATCAATTGAAAGAGACAACAGATATTTAAACAAAAACTAGATATTTAAATAGAAAGCAAACATTTAAAGTTGAATGAATAGGATTTATGTACGCATATAGTATTCCTACCCTCGAAAGGTCAGTGGTTTCCAGTGACATGTTTTAGTCTGAAAGGATGTTGGTAAACTTATGTACACAAAGCTATTTTTTCACATGTTTACGTGAAACTTTTAAAGCTTGTTAGCGTCAAATTTTGTAATTCAATTTAAACACAATAATTATTCTTTGACCGGTTGACATATTAACGACAATTAATATAACTTCATGGTGTCAAAAAGACCGATGAAGTTGTAAAAACCATGAGGTTGGCAACACATTACTTATTCCAAGAAATGGTGTCATTGAGTTGATATATAATGATGATAACGCCATAGAAAAATTCAAAGCACCTTACACCAGCCTGCGCATTTGGCAACACTTCATATGTCTTTTATAATTAGGCTGACCTTCAATAATATTGCTAGAAATGAAAACCATGAAAAAAACAACTAACGGCATCAAACTGAAGTGATAAACAAAACTCCAAAATTATGTCGTATAAGGAAATAAAAAAAAGTATCTTCACGCCCATATCCCCGAAGAGGTAGGCAGAGGCACAACCAGGGCACCCACGACTAGCCAAAGATACTAAGTCTCATAATGTGATAGGTGGCAAGCCTATCGCCAACCGGGCACATTTCCAATCCCGACCAACATTTTTTTTATTAGAAAATTGTAAAAAATACAATTATTCTTTTGTTGGCCGACCCGGGACTCGAACCTCATGCAGTCAAGTCCAACACCCGGACCGCTAGACCACAGAGGCAATATAAGGAAATAATAGTCATTTTATACGTTTTTGAAATCATTGCGTTGAGTCCCTTGGCTTGATACCTACATTGTAGAACTCGAAGGAAACATTTTTTTACTGAGTACAATGGCGTCGCACAGTCACTCATCCTTTGCATTGGTCAAAAATCGATTTAACTATCATTGGTAAGGACTCCTTTGAAGAATTGACCATAAGTTTTCCTGCCTGGCAGCTTGTAAAAGGCAAGCACAAGCTTACTGTCATTAGCATCGTGACATCTGAGTAGGTGGTAGAGTTTCACAGCGATAGGGGAGAGCGGGGTTCGAAGTTCCGATTTTAGAGTAGAGCACAATATTACTGAAATAGACAGACTGTAATTCATGATTCCTTTATAAATAGAGGCAAAAATTATTCTAGTTTCAAGTAGTATAGTTAAAATTATAAATAATCCTAATGTAATAAGGGACAAGATATTTTTCTGTAGAAAGTCAACAAGGAATAACTCGCCCCGCGATGAGGCTGGTTGTTCCGTCTTTGAGGCAAGTTGTTCCGCTGTCAACTTTTGACATAAAATTTACAATATTAATGGGATAGGTATGTATAAAGGAAATAAAGCACAAGTAACTGTATGTTTATTACAGCTTTTATTAGAAAAGTGTACAAAATCCAAAAGATTTTGATGCACTTTCAATAACTTGAATGATTTACAAAAATAAAACTACAACAAAAAACATTATTTCTAGTAGGAACTGAAATCCAACCTAACTAATTGGTTTAAGGCTGTTGTAAAGATTTCAAACATAACCAACTTTGACTAACTCAAATTACGTCATGTTTATTAAAAAAAAAATTCTAGAATTTCAGTTTAGTCATTTCTCCATTCAATTTAATACAACCGTCTTTATTGAGATCAATTGTCTATTAAGTGCTTTGCTTTGTAATAATTATCTAAATCATTATTATACAATTATTAAAAAAATCATCGTCAGAGTTGCTATAAGAATAAACATAGGAATGAACTTCTTTAGATTTTAGGTATTTTAAAATGTGCCTCATAAGACGCGCATCCTGCACTGGTAGTTTCGGGCGTCCTTTTGGAAAAAGCCGAGTTTTTTTTTCAAAATACCCATGAACCAATCAGCTCCCGCTTCTTAATTTCTGTGCCAGAAGACAGAAAGGTTAGTCATTTCAAAGGTTACAGCACAACTGTACGGTAACTTCCTCACTTTAACTTTAAAAAGACCAAAGTAGATTGACACACACTTCTTCAGCCAACGTCTTTTCCTGGCCGCGTCTTTTCCTGATCCTAAAATAAAGTTTTAACTCTATTGATAAGTCACACTTAGGTGTGTCATAATGGGGCCCGTTGTTCCGCGGAACAACTAGCCCCCAGCTTAAGGAACTTTGAACCCCAAATTTCAATTTGACAATTATCTCTAATCGTACTAAAATAATTTATAAAAAGCTAACATTGACATTGAAAAATGAGTCTGTATAGTATTTCCAACAGATAATGACTAACTACGCTCAATTCGGTCAAAAAATGACTTCAATAGACCAAAAAGTATTAGGAAGAAAAAATTTACTTACGTACTGTTTATGTGACTCCTATTAAATACCACTATGAAGCGCCGACAGCGCACCACTAAAATGGTTGCCGCAACAGTGCGATCGCAAGACTTTACATCTATTGCTATCTCTTTGCGTTGCGAAGCTAAATGCATCGGAACAACCCACCCCCGGAACTTTGAACCCCGCTCTCCAGCCCAGATTGGTATCACCACCTTATCTATTCCCGCCATAACGTTGACGAGTTCCGGTGAGGATAAGGTAGCCGGTAAACTTACTTTTGCTCGAGGCTTAACATTCAAATTGACAACAAGTCATTACCACCTTTGATGTGGAGAGGCGGCATGATTTTTTTACTATCAGGAATTGCGTCATCTATTTTACTTCTAATATCATAAAAAAATTAGTATGCAAAAACATTACTCTTCAAAAATTAGGTACATACTACTGAAAAAAGAACAGTCAGAATTATATTATACTGACTAATTCCGCTTCCGCTACTGCTTATATTTATGTCCATAGTCTAAGCTATGAATCTGTGTCTCCATCAGTCCCCACGCGTAAGTCCCATCATTGTCATGCGTTGTATGCTGTAAGAAATAGTGGATATTCAAATATTTGCTAGTTGCTAGTTCAAGATTACTGCTTATTTAATTAATTAAATAATAAAATTAAAAAAAATAATAATAATTAATAGTTGTTTTTTTCGTAAATCCTTAAAACGTTAGACAACAAACTTAAAAAAACATCATACACTAAAGGATTTGCACATAAGACCTATTAGGTCAGAGGATTGTGATATACCAATACCATAGGTATATACTGTTTCTAATGCCATATTATCCTTATTGTATGACTTTTTTTGTATGGCTTTAGCGTTGCTAACGTCGAGGTTTTTAAAACTTCATCGGATTTGGTGGGTACCGAGGGACCGTACCTCGACTTTGTACTGTGTTTTGGTTACTGTGTGGATCGTTTGGAGGTGTTGTGGCTTGAAAAAAATCACTCTTTAATTTTGTTCATACAAACTGTTAGTAGCTGGTCTTGTGAAACGACACGAAGTTTGCCGGATCGGCTNNNNTATATATATATATATATATAAATGAATCCCAATTTCGCTTTTTTACCATCACGCATGAACGGATGGACCAATTTGCGCATTTTTTAGTTGTGTTGATTATTGTCACGAGACAAGAGGTTTTTTAAGAAAAAAATTTGAAAATTGCAGGGGTGATGGGAAAATAATACCTTAATTTTTCTGTTGATAATGTTAAGTAATACAAAATTCGCCGGTTCGGCTAGTTACAAATAACTACCATATCCAAACAACGAACATAGACTCGTCAGATCGGAGACAAAACAAAAAGATTTAGTTCCCGCGGTTTACAAATTGTTTATGAGACCGACCATTGTTGTGTGTTATCTGTTTTATCAACTTGTCGGCAAATTGAAGTTCCGTGTTCATTTTGCGTGCTATGTCCAAGTTCTGCGATCACAAATGATGACGCTGACCTGGAAATATAACAATGCGTACCTATATGATTTTAAATTTAATCATCGCCTCTGTGGTCTAGCGGTTCACTGGACTTGACTGCATGAGGTCCTGGATTCGAATCCCGGACCGGGCAACAAAGAGAAAATTGGGTTTTCCCAGTGTTCTTATAAAAAAGAACTTGACATCTTCAGGTCCCGCATGCGATACCCTGGTTCGAGTTGAGCTACAAATAAAAGAAAATGTGTATTTTTCAATTTTCTGATAAAAATAAAGTTGGATTGGATATGTGCCTGGTTGGCTGGCGATAGGCAACCTATCACATTGTGGGACTTAGTGTCTTGGGCTAGGTGCCCTGGTTGTGCCTCTACCTACTCCTTCGGGGATATGGGCGTCAAGATACTTTACATTACCTGAAAAAACCTTACCATAAAAAAGAAAATGAATATTATAAATTTTCTGATAAAAATAACGTTGCCCGGTATGGGATATATGCCTGGTTGGGACTTGCGGCTGCACTCAGAGAAGTCGTTTACCAAATAAAAAAACATCATATGCTAAAAGTTTTTAAAAAAATGTCGACTTAATGACTGATTAAAAGATAATGAACGTACTTAATAAATGTTGGAATACAGTCGTTTTTGTCTTCGGATGTATGAGCATGATATACTTTTTATACTATAATAAGTGTTTTCTATGTTTAAATGACTTGGAAAAAATAAGGAGATTATATGTTCGACTCAAATTCTTTTATGGAATGTTATTCGAGTTCTCCGTCAATTGTGAATCGATTTCAGAAATATTTTTTATAAACTGCGTACTTTAAGATAGCAACTGCTACCAAGTTTGGATCTAATGATTGAATCGCTAACCGGGTACATGTCCAATCCCGGGAGACGTTATTTTTATTGGAAAATGGAGAAAGACACATTTCTAATTTTTCTTATGCCCGACCCGGGTTTGAACCCGGGACCTCATGCAGTCAAGTCCAATAACTGAACCGATAGACCACAGAGGTGATAGTCCACGTTAACTTAAAAGTTAACTCTTTAATAACTAATAATCCATTCTCCTTATTTTTGCTTTTTGGTTGATGTGTAGTCTCCTCAAAAATAATAACAATGCCTAATTATAAGTAAAGTTATTACACCCCTTCATATACAGATTGTTAATAAAAACCGTTCATTCAGATAGAGACAAAACCGAATTTTCAAACCATTACCGAAACCCGAATCTAATTAACTGGAGGGCTCTTAATTAGTCCCTATTGTAACATGACAAGAGAACCGGCGATTTTGATAAAACCACAAGTTGATACATACAGATGAGTAGTTTAGTAACCAGTTATAGTTTTATATTTAGTATTATTTTTTATCTTAGAGATGTGCAAGCAAGCATTTGGCTTTCATGATAGTAAGATTGTCTCTTACCACCAAAAGAGTCATGTGATTGTGGCAATGGTCTTTAGACAACATAAATGTTACAGGTGCGTCGTTATCCTGAATCCCGGATGGATGACTTATTGTTTAAATCTGCCGGCTATCCTACCCTTCAGACCGGTAAATGACAGTCATTATGGTGTCAGTAATAGGTAAAGCGGTGGATCCTGACCCGGGGAAGTTGCTGCATAACACCCTATAGCCGCAACAGTAAAAAAAAACTTAACTTATTTTTTTTTTATTTTCGTCTACTCGTCTATTTAAGACAACTTGTTATTGCATCGCTAGAAAACAATGAGTCCAATTGTACTCACATTTCAAATATTTGGAAATGAAAAGTTCTACAAAATCAGAATCTGAAATGTCATAAAAAATAATCTTATGACTTATGTCGTTTCATGTACCTACCTCAGTTTTTAAAATTAGACCACTGCATACTTTTAAAATTACTTTTAAGGATACTATGGCATTTATAAAGTACAATGTGTTCTTAAATGTTGTTGACATGTACCGTCTTATTCTTCTGTAATCTTCGTGTTGAACAACATCTCGTAGTTATACGTTCTACATAGCAGTATATCACGTTAATGTTTTAAGCAACAAATCAAAACAAGTCTCTGAAACGTTTAACTAAATCATCGTTTCCCTCCAAAAATGGTCTCGCTTTAGATAATTATAGGCTTCTGGCCATTCTGAGTTTCAAGCCAACATTCTTGAGAACTAATCAACGAGAGTGGGACAAAAGATAGTGTTGTTACTTTTTATACGCTCTGTGACCTGTATTTTTGACAATAAGTATTGTGACGGTTAATTCAACAACTTTTTTTCATACATCCTACAAAAGGAGGAAAACAAGCAAGTGGGTCACTTGGAAAGTGATCACCGCCGCCCACGGACATCCTCAACACCAAGAGTATCACAGATGCATTGCCGATCTTTAAGGAATGAGTACGCTCTTAGGTCCTAAGTCATAATTGTTTGGGAATACCACTCTCGGTAACTGATTCCACAAAGGTGTTGTGCGAGTTAAAAAATGTTTTCGGAATCGCACAGTTGTAGATCGCCACGCATCAAGATGATGGGCATACTTTAAACTCAGTCGCGAAGCCCGAAGGTGGAAATCAACGACTGGAATTAAACCAAATAACTCCTCAGAACATTGCCCATGATAGAACTTCTCGAGAGTTCCTAATGTCATGGACCTATAACTGATTAACATCTAATAACGGGCAATTTCTATAGCCTATTTTCAATAAATAGTGCTACTAAAGATCATAAGTACCCAAATACCAGCAATTTCCCCATGGATGGAATAGACCATCTGCTTTCCTACCAGGCAGCTCGTAAAAGGCGAGCATAGACTTACCGTCACTAACACCGTGACATCTAACTTGGTGGTAGAGATTCGCAGCGACGTGGAACCGCATAACCTATTCCTGCCGCCATGCCGGTTCCGGTTCGGTTCAATTTTTGTGCAAATAGAGTAAAATTAGTCAATTTTGGTGGCATGTGAAGTACGTATGAAGTACCTAATCATGGAGAAACTAAAGTAAGTATCGTGTGTTTTCTCGATGCCGACAAATCTAAGTCCACGAACATCGGTAAGGATGTTACAACTTTATAGTACTAATATTTTTAATATGCGCTTCGGCTTTACACTTTTTACTCTTTCTACACTTTGTACTTTTATTTTTAAATTGGCTGACCTAATCTAAATTTAAGCGAAATGATTAATTATATAAAAACAACTCTATATTGGTATATCTTTAAAATACGTTCAGATTTCCGAAGCTTCGTGAATATAGCCGAAGCGCATAATTTAAATACTACTACTATACCTAAGACCCTGATAATACTGATTACGACGACTTATGACTATGTGAATATAGCAATTTGAAAGTATGAATTTACATCAAATTATTCCTCGACTTTACAAAAATAACTACTAAACTAATCAGGAACTTAGTTTATGTCAAAAACTACACAAATCATTTAAATAATAATTTCTCCCTATGTTGGTCCGGGCTCCTTTGCAGAATAGACCATCTGCCTTTCTTGCCAGGCAGCTCGTAAAAGGCGAGCATAGGCTTATCTTCACGAACACCGTGACATCTGACTAGGTGGTAGAGTTTCACTGCTACTCGCCCGGATTGGTAGATGTTATGGGTGCGTTGCCATTTTGTGGCCGAAATGTTAAGCCTTTTGGTAACCTGACATCCTACTAGGTGGTAGAATTTCGCAGCGACTCGCCCGGATTGGTACCACCGCCTTACCTATTCCTGCCGCCATAACGTCATGACGTGTTTCGGTTCGGAGGGTAGGGTAGCCAGTAGATTTACTTTTGTTCGAGCCCTAACATCCTGACCTCAGGTTAGCAACGCACCATCACCAACTTTGGTGTCTCTAGGCGGCGTGAATTTCTTACCATCAGGAAATCCATCTGCATGTTTGCCTTCCTATAACATAAAAAAAATAAAAAAAATAAAAGCCTTCTTCTAATAAAAGTGTCTGCGACATAAATAATGAAATGTTATCAGAGTGACGCAACTCATCAGTGTCACTCTGGCTTACTAAGTGCTGATGTCGCGTGAATGTTAATCACTAATGATAAGCAAACATGTTGAAATAATCTTGAAACATGGGAATCACCACAAGGATTGTTAATAAAGTATTGGCACTTCCATTTGTTAGTAAGTGAATACAGAGGCATACAAAACAAATATATTTAAAAAACAAATTCGCATTTTTTTTCTAATTTAGAATAATAATTTTAATTCATTTCGTTTTTTTAAAACTTATTAATTAGTTGTTATTATCTGTTTATAACAAGCGTTTATGCGAATTAAAACCTACTTCAGTTTCTTATCCTTACTTTTTTAAACTTTATTATAAAACTAGCAAATTAATTTTGTAATTATAATCATCCCCAAAAATCATAATTAGTATCATAAATATAAATTACTAGGTTAAACTGTGAGTTTTATATTTTCTACGGTAATCATTACAAATTTAAGTGGGTAGGTATTTTTTTATCCAAAGTAAATTATTTATTTATTTATAAAAGACAAGATGGTTCATATTATAGTTAAACTCAACGAGCAAGCGGCTTTCTTGATCATGAGAGACATACGTGATATTCACCATGGATATATGTAATAGGTTAGTCGCTGACCTATGAGTGAGGTATTTCGATCTATGAGGAAGCTTATAAGTTACATTGGCCTTCGGTAAGAATATGAAACTAATATTATGGCGGCAGGAACAAATCAGGCAGAGGATCCCTACAGGGTAAAGTTGTTGTACAGTATACTCCCATCAAGATNNNACTTTATTGGTAATATATGTATGATATATGTATTTTTGTAATTCTGTGCTTATTATTATTTGTATGTATATTTAATGTACTTTTTATGAAGCCCTACCTTAGTTTTGAAATAACTTAAATTGTCTCCTTCACCCTAAGGTTGTCTGGCAGAGATCGCTCTGAAGCGATAAGACCGCCTTTGTGCACCTAAGTCAAATATTATTATAAGTGAAAAAGTGTGTATTTTTTTTGTAAATTTTGGTGCATAATAAAGTGTATTCATTCATTCATTCATTCATTCATTCAAGGTTGAATGGTCTCGACTGTACTTGGTTTGTTTGATTAATATTGCATAGTGTAACGAAACTTTAAGACTGGCTAAGTTGCTCACACTGTAGCACTATGCGATATTCAGCAAGTTTAGTTAGGCTGTGCTTAAAATCCGCTGGTTCGGTATTGTGGAAAGACTGACAGATGAAAGATTGACAAAGCAGATATATAATGCGAATGTAGATGGATGTAGGTACCTGGGGAGACGAAGGCCGACATTCCACCATCAGATTACTTGGACAATATAGGAGGGTGGTGTCAAGAGTCTATGAAATTGGCATGTTTGTATGAAAAAGGTAAGGAATTTCAAGGAAGCCATACAGGTTTGCAAGGATCTTGATGTCTGGCACTCGATACTCTCTGCCTACCACGCAAGGGACTTGGCGTGAAGATATGTATGTATGTTAAAATCGCATAGTGTACTAGTGCTTTAAAATGGTAGTAAAAAAAACTTAAAAGTATCTTCACGCCCATATCCTCGCAGAGGTAGGCAGACGCATAACCAGGGCAACTACACCAGGGCAACAGGACACTAAGTCCAACAATGTGATAGTATGCAAGCCTATCGCAAAACAGGAACATTTCCAATCCCGGGCAACGTTATGTTTTTATTAGAACAGTAAAATTATACAAATTCTAGTATATTTTTTGTTGTCGGACCCAGAGATCGAACCCGGACCTCAAGAAGTCAAGACCGCTAGACCACAGAGGTGATAAAACTTTCGCAATTACAATCAACATTTTTAGAGTAAACAACACTCAACTTTTTGTATTCCCTTGAATAAGGACGTGTTAAGTAGTATCCAATGCAGAAACATTAATTGTAAAACAGGTAGAATTTACGGTAGCGATAACTGTCACATTCGGCCTCGTATCGGTCCTCTGACAGTGAGTTACCAGCCAGATAGGTTTGTTGACGGGGTGTAAGTAGCCTCGTAGATATGCGACACACTCCAACACGCGACCTGATAAACTAAGTTATTGCGATACATGTTTATACCTAATTGCTGAGGTGATAAATGTATTTCCTTTAATTATAGGTATTTTATTTCATTTATGTATTTATTTACTTTTGTGATATTGGAAGGCAAACAAGCAGATGTCTAGAGACACCGAAGTTGGTAAGGGTGCGCTGCCATCCTTAGGCCGGATGTTAGGCCTCGATCAAAAGTAAATTGTCCCAGGACTGTCTCAGATTATGCTTGGGCCCTTGGGCACATGATAGCTTGGGGCCGTACTGGAATATAAAGAAATGAAACTTTCCAATTTTTTCTCTATGACTTTTTTTTTTTTACTTTGACTTAAATTAAAATTAAATTGACTTTTTTAAATCCTCAAACTCAATTTTCTGACGAATGTCACTTTCTATGCTCATAATTATTAACAAATTACTTAGTCGTTAGTAAGCTGCGAAATCTAAAGCTCCTAAATTAGGGCAACGAGCAAAATGTATGCACCCAACCAAAATATTTTAAGGATACAAGTGTGTGAATTGGTCGATCCTTCGGGCCCTCTAAGTATAGGGGCCTTGAGCACTGGCCCCGTGTAAAGACGATATTGAATGTACCGGCTACCTTATCCTCCGAACCAGAACACGTCAATGGCAATTGCTGACGTTATGGCGGAAGGAATAGGTAAAGCGGTGGTACCAATCCGGATGAGTCGCTGCAAAACTCTACCACCTAGTCAGATCTCAAGGCGTTTGTCACGGTAAGCCTTTGCTCGCCTTTTACGAGCTGCCTGGCAGGAAGGCAGATGGTCTATTCTGCAAAAAGCCCGGACCAAAACGGGAAAATGACCCTGTGGGAACATTATCTACGCGGACAACGCCGCGGGCAACAGCTAGTAATAAATAAAACGAAGTTTCGACGATGATGCGCCTACGCAGATTTGAGCAGATGTTTCCACTACACGCCTCTACAAAGGGGTATAAAAAAGACCGTCCGTTAAATCAGTAACGAATTCATCATTAAATTGCCATGTAATGTTCCAGTAGAACACCTGCCCTGACATCTGGTGGTCACATTGACCAAAATACGACTTAAAAGATGAACAGGGTTAATGGTAAAAAACTTTTTAGTGCAAAAATATTTATATCTAACTTTTGTACAACCTACGACACTATAATAACATATTCCATTTGTATCGATTGCATTTTATCTTACAACTGTCATGTTCATTTTTAAACATGACAGTTGCAAGCACTGACGTGATGGCAACAAAAAAGTAAGTTTATTTACGGAAGTGTCGCCGAAGTGGTAAGTAGAAGTACGCGACGGCCACGATGAGCGGAAGGTATTTAATTCCACACTTATTACAAATAGATGGCAAACCTGATGTTCAGCGTGTACTTATTCAATCCTGGTCAGCGTTGATTTTATTAGAAACTAGCTGAACCGACAAACTATGAATAAACAATTTTTTTTTTCAAATAACTTGCACTTGACAATAACTCATTAAATAATAAATAAGTAAATTGGTTAATCTGTATGACTAAGTAAAATAGAGATTATTTTATTATTTACTAGATAAAATAAAAAAAAACACATTTCGTGTTGTCCGACCCGGTAACAAACCCAAAACCTCTTGCAGTCCATCAATAGTCCACTAGACGACAGAGCGGGTTATGTCGGACTCTTAAAGACTAAAACCCTACCCTTCGCCCGGTATCGGGGCTGTGGGGACGCTTTCTCACACTTCCTCTGCCCCGCGGCGTTAGATCTCGCAATCCCCTTCAAGCCCTCAACAGGAGACCACATATCGTCAGAAGTGGTGCACAGAGACACTGCGTGCGATGATTCGGGATTCCATTGGCGACAGGCACCTCTGTACCTGCCGAAACCGCCATTTCCACCGAGTGGGCAGGATAGGAAGCGCACATACTCCGCGGGGCTACCTGCCGGCATCCCACGCGGGCCAAGTGGTTCACAAACTTTTGTCTGCTCCTCGTGTTCCCTCTTACTGAGTAGCCTTCCTGGTCTATTGGTTTAGTGATCACAACAAGGCTTGGACCCTTGGGGGAGATAATAAATATCCCTGTAGAAGTTACACTAATTGAATCTAACCCCAAAGTAAGCAAATTATATGCTTGGGTTATGGGTGTTAGTCAACGATACTAATACATAAAAATACTTAAATAGATACCAGAATAAATTTAATTGACACCCAGAATCAGATTAAGCAGGCACAAATATTGATCACACAAATATCTGCCCCCGTCGGGAATTGAACCCGAGCTTCGCGGTTGTTCGGTGCAGTTAAACGTGTACGCTAGTCACACAACCAACGAGGCAGTCATTAATGATTATGATAAATCTGCCACCATATTTTCTCTCGATGGCGCCAAACCTCTACGTATTTATTTAAATAGTAACTCTAAGTACTTACAAGGACTTCTTAATTACCTAGGTAGCAAACTTTTTAAGAGCTTTGCGTGTAAAAAATAAGATTTTATGTTCAGTGTTAAAACATATTTTTACAGCCCTCCCATTACTTTCCACTACCATTTAAAATAAAGTAAGATTTTAAACGAGGATGGCTTAAACTACAATAATGAGTTTCCATTTTTTATGGGTCTGGAAGACAAACAGACGGATTTCTTAAGGAATTAAATACATCTTTTGAAATACGTCGACTACTGACGTCTTATTAATAAAGATAGACCGAAGTTCATCTCTGTAGTCTAGCTGTCAGTCGTTGTTGTTGAAATGAGGTCCAAGGTTCGATCTTGGTCTTCGAATCGGAATCTTCGATTTGGGTAGAATAACCCAAAACATGTTTTTTTCAATTTTCTAATAAAAACTAAGTTGCCCGGGATAGGCTTGCCTTCTATC
Source organism: Calephelis nemesis (assembly GCA_002245505.1). Taxonomy (NCBI): domain Eukaryota; kingdom Metazoa; phylum Arthropoda; class Insecta; order Lepidoptera; family Riodinidae; genus Calephelis; species Calephelis nemesis. The sequence goes on from NJDD01000588.1 coordinate 183,187, forward strand.
TCATTGTACTTAGTACTTTCGGCTCATTGTAGGCCCTCTGGTACTACTGACTACTGAGACAGGACTGGTTATCACTTAGAGTTACGATTACTTAGTCCTTACGATCATGATTGAGGGTTAGACCACTTTTAGGATGAGGCCTCTTGACGTGGTTTTTAAAGCTTTAAAGGAGGCTTAAAGTGAAGCCTCCTTTGACCTTTTTAGAGCGGCCTAATTGTTCTCCTGCCGTATGTTGAATCTAGGCCTGTGCTTGCAATGTACTTCGAAAACAGAAAGTTCCCTAAGAAAACTTAGGGTTGCCACTTTGAAGATAAAACCTCTGTGGCGACCGACCGTCTAAATAAATGCCAACCCATTTACAAGAGTGTAAGATATGACGTGATATAGATCACTCACTTCGTAATAAATAAATAAATAACACAAGAAAAATTACACCGTAAAACGAATGTAACCGGAGGCCCCTGTGAACGTTGAGCTTTTATGGATATGCTTTGCCTTGTATGCAAGAAATTTATTCTTTTTAAAAAGCTTGTATTGATTGCATGATTTCTGTTATTTAATTTTGAAACAAAATTTTATTTGCTCAAATTAAACTACTTAGGTATGGTAAGAGTAAAACTATTGACTTCTCCTCGCCAACATTGAATTAAAAAGTAGTTGAGAGAGAGTTGGTGGCACCAGATTGGCAAAAGAGTGGTGAGTTGGAGAGCTAATCTTTAAAAAATCTATGCTTAATTGAATTTGGTTAGTCTATTGATTAGTCTACTATTATTTTTCCGCCACATTAGTAATCTATATATTAATACGTGATGTCAAAATTTTGGACCCCTTTTTACGAAATTTGCGCTAACGCAGGAGCATAAAATTTGGCACACTTACTGTCTTATTAATAAATAAAAAGTATCTTCACGCCCATATATATCCCCGAAGAGGTAGGCAGAGGCACAACCAGAGCACCCACGACTAGCCGAAGACACTAAGTCCCACAATGTGATAGGTGGCAAGCCTATCGCCAACCGGGCACATTTCCAATCCCGACCAACATTTTTTTTTATTAGAAAATTGAAAAAATCCAATTTTCTTTTTGTTGGCCGACCCGGGATTCGAACCCGAGTCCTCATGCTGTCAAGTCCAACACCCGGACCGCTAGACCACAGAGGCTTATTAATAAACGCGGCGTAAATTACTCGATTGTAGTCCTTATAACAATGTGCTACAGACTATAATATCAACTTAATTTTACACCGACCTTAGTCCATGTTTATTAATAAGACGGTTATAGTTTATGTGTAGGAAAAGTGCAGAACGTTAATAATTTTCAATAATAATGCTTATAAAGTATATTAAATAATTAAATAAAACATTACCCAAACTACCATGCATTTGACACACACAAACACTAACACTGATCTTTTATAGTTATCATCGATATATTTGTATCGCACTAAAAAGTTTGGAAACTAAGTAGTTGGTCTTGAGAAATGAAGATGGCGTTTTTATCAATAAGATATTAAAATTTAGTATGGTCGAATTTCGACCAATGGGCGACCACTAGTAATAAAAGTTAAAAAGTTTAAATGTTAACGAAATGATTAACCTTCACTGCCTCTCCATTCAAAGAAAGTATAACGAAATAGTTATGCATATTTTGTTTCTTTTTTAAAGTATGAATCAGATTTCGTATTTTAAAACTCGTTTTCAATTATCTATACCTTCTTATTACTAATAAATAAAAAAAGGAACGGGATTCATTTTATATAGAGTAATTATTAGTATAACACGTACAAGTAACAATACTACCAAATGTTTTTACGGACGTTTTGTTCAAATTATGGGACATGTCTATTAAAGTTGACTAAATGACTAATTTATTCAAAATGTTCACTAAATTAAACTGATCCCGTTTTCAAACCCCGACCAAAAAAGGTTGTCATAAGTTTGACGTGTTTCTGTGTATGTCTGTTTTTGACGTTATAACTTTTGAACTGTAAGATCGATTTCAATATGACTTTTTTTGTTAAAAATCTGACGCAATTAAATTGTCCTTATGTTCGTTCGGACTGCTTTGCAGAATAGACTATCTGCCTTCCTGCCAGGCAGCTCGTTAAAGGCGAGCACAAGCTTACCGTCACCAACACAATGGTGTTAAATGGTGTTAATGGGCTCTGATGAGGTTGTAAAATTTTGCAGCGACTCTGCCGGATTGGCCTCACCTATTCCTGGCTGGCTGGCCTGCCTCAGGCTGGCAACGCACCGTTACCACCTTTGGTGTCTCAAGGGGGCATGAATTTCTTACCATCAGGAAATCCGCCTGCTTGTTTGCCTTCCAATATCATAACAAAAATTTAAATCAGGATTGCTAATTATTTGAAAAAAGATGAATAGTTAAAAATGAGTATTGGAAATTAAAATAGAATAGGCAAGAGTATCTATACCCAAACTGTCTTATCCACAATATGTTTACTAAAGTATCAGGCGCAAGGGAGCGACAGGGACGGATGATTTAAAAACCCCTCGGGAAGAGCGCGATGCGACCCGATATTAATATTGTGACTCGCTACAGTATATGTAATTGTTGTAGATAAAACAACATACCTAAGCTGTACAAAAGCTGTTCTTAAAAAAATTAATACGGGCATTAGTACGATTGTCTTAATATCGTAATTTGGCACAAATTTAAATTTAAATAAATCTAAAAATGAAAGTTTAAGAACATCTTCACTCCCATACCCCGAAGAGGTAGGCAGAGGTACAACCAGGGCACCCACGACTAGCCGAAGACACTAAGTCCCACAGTGAGATAGGTGGCAAGCCTATCGCCAACTGGGCACATTCCCAACCCCGAGCAACATTTTTTTTATTAGGAAATCGGAATTTTATTGAAATCTGACATCGATTTTTCAAATGGTCATTTTGTATATGTCTGCCATTCAAAAGGCAACTCATCTGATAAGAACAACAACTCAAATAGAAAGAGAGAAGTGAGTAATAGGATTAAGGTTTTAGATCGATGCATAGACTATAATACTTCAATCTTTTAATAAAGGCTGTGTTTATTTATGTTATTCTTAAACATAGACTAAAATACTTCAGGCCTGTAATGTCTTATACAGAGACCAATTCAAAGTTGGAGAATTTCAACTGATTTTCCAACTTGCTAAAATATACGCCTAGCTACATCAACCGACCGCGAGGCTCGGGTTCGATTCGCGACGGGGGCAGGCATTTGTGTGATTAACATTTAAATGTCTGCCTTTCCGGGTCTGGGTGTCTATCAATTTATTCTGGTATCTACTTAAGTATTTCCATGTGTTAGTATCGTTGACTAACACCCATAACACAAGCATATAATTTGCTTACTTTGGGGTTAGATTTAATTTGTGTAACGTGTCTAGGGATATTTATTATTTCAATAGCTTAATTTTAAAATGGCGCTCAGTGCAAACTAAAAATAAATAGTTTATTGATACGACCGATAACGAAAGTTTTATTTCTTGATTTTGTGTTTACTATACAATTCGATCTCTCCTTTCCCAGCACATTTTGGTATCTGTCGCCTGGCACCTCCAGCTAAATTGGTACCGAAATTTCAAATTCAAATTGTGGCCATGCGTGCCCCGCGGCGCTACTCCTTTTAACATTGTAATTGCTCCTTGGTGATTTGGTGTCCGTTGGTAATACATTCCTTTGAAGTCGCTTGATTGGTACTATACAGTTATTACGCGAAACTGGTATTTCGGTATTTTGTTGTGGATATTACCGTGGGCTAGGTCGGGGATAAACATTGAACTTGTGACGGATTTTCGGTCTTTGGGAGTTTTGTATAACAAAATGAAATCGCCTCTGTGGTCTAGCGGTCCAGATGTTGGACATGACTTCTTTATCTATCAGACCAGAACACGATAATGAAGAGCATTGATATATGAACCTGGCACTTGTCTCTTGTGATACGATTAGTAGGAAAACGGTGGGGTTTTACATATTATTATGGTTCAGTTACTAGGTAGAATAGTTTATATAATACTAATGGCCTCTGTGGTCAGCGGTCCAGGGGTTGGACTTGACTTCTTGAGGTCCCGTGTTCGATTCCTGGGTTGAGCAACAAAACAAAAAATTTTTTTTTCAGTTTCGTATTAAAAAATGTTGCTATGGGTTTGGTATGTACGCACGGTTAGCGATAGGCTTGGCACCTATCACATTGTGGGACGTGTTTTCCGCAAGTCGTGTGTGTCCTGGTTATGCCTGTGCCTACCTCTTCGGATATATGGGCGTGAAGATACTTTAAAATGAAAATTGAACAAAGCCAACTATAACATAACTATGTCCCGATTTGATAGCTCTATTATCTAGCAATGGTTTCAAGATCTTATAAATTGGATTAATTTGCACTATTTTCCCTGGTGTTGTATCCCTGGGTAGACACTACCTCTATGCTTGGCAGCTCGTAAGAGCACAGGTTAATATATGCGTCACTACCAACAATGGTCTAGTTGGTAGAATGGCTTGCAGCAACTTGCACGTGTAACGATCCACCGCCTTACCTACTTTCTGTCCTGTCCTGTACCTAGAAGCTGTCATATTCCAGTTCGAAGGAAAAGTTAGCTGGTAGACTAACACTTTAGGTCCAACATTTCTGCCTCAGGACAACAATGAGCCTGTAAAGTCTATGTTGTCTATAGACCACGAACAAGCATGCGACTCTTCTTATGGTCAGGAGCTAGTTTTATACCATAAGAAAAGTAGTGTGCTTATTCGCTGACCTCTCAAAGAAAAAAACATTTTAAAATTATATTCATGCCCATATCTCCAAAATGCTAGGCAGAGGCACAACCAGGGCACCCACAATTAGTCGAGGATATTAAGTCCCACAATGTGATACATGGTAAGCTTATCGCCACCTGGGTTCATACCCAATCCCGGGCAACGTTATTTTTATCAGAAAATTGAAAATGATATACATGTTCTATAGTTTATTCTTAAATCTAGGTCACGTAAATATTTATGAACTATTACTTAATACTTAATATTTTTTTGAGTTTTACTTATAGGCACTTGCCTAAAAGTATCACTCAAAAACAATTATGATCAAATATGGCATCACCAGGTCATAATGACCTACCTTTCTTTTTTTCCCCCGTGTTGGTCCGGGCTCCCTGGCAGAATAGACCATCTGCCTTCCTGCCAGACAGCTCGTAAAAGACGAACATAGGCTTACCGTCACAAACACTGTGACATCTGACTAGGTGATGAAGTGTTCCGGTTTGTAAGGTAAGGTAGCCGGTAAACTTACTTTTGCTCGAGGCCTAACATCCCGGCCTCAGGTTCGCAATATACCATTACCACCTTTGGTGTCTCTAAGCGGCGTGAATTTCTTACCATCAGGAAATCCGTCTGCTTATTTGCCTTCCAATATCATAAAAAAAAATTAAAAAAAATTAATTTATACCAACTCATGGTAAAGGCTCTGAGCCTTTACCCATTAGTTGGTACGTATCGAAATCTATAGCGCATCCGCTCTGAGAATGTAGTTCTCCTTGTTACCAGTAGAGGCGCTAATCAAAGTTTTCATACAAATAATTTACGGAAACGCTAGCAAGTATAGCATGCTTATCTTTTCGTATATAAATAATCAAAAATATACACCATGAAAACACTAGAAAACACAAAGGCTTAATTGAAAATCGTAAGCCCGCTGGGTTATCGCTCGATGCCCTCCTTATTTCATTTAAAAACACGCCTATTATTTCCCCCGGGAAAACGGAAAGTCGCGAATTTCATAATTTAATATTTACCGGTCACAGGAATATTGGATAATTAGATAGCAACGTGATTTCGTGCAGGAAGGCTAAATTAATATCAATGTTCTTTGTTTTAGGTGTAGTGATGGGCTTGTTAGATTTTTGTATGAGTCGATAAATTTAACATGATAGTTAAAAATATTAGTTTTAAAACATAGTGATGGGTAATATCAGAAATATATATAAAACTTATTGCGTAAATACTACCACTTTCGATGCAAACTCTTTATTAGTGTACACACAATTGATACGAAATTCGATAAACTAAAAATGAAATAACGGAACCAAAATTAAATAAAACATTCATTGAAACTTAAATAGTTACATTTTGTAATGTGTTTGTGTATTCGTAAATATGCGCATTACAATTCACTTTTACCCTATTTGCACACATGTCGCTATCATGCGCTTTTAGCTTGTAAAACTGACGTCTACATTTTTTTTAATAATTAAGTATACTCTTGGTGGTGAGACATAATTACCAACATTCTTACCTAATAGACTCTGATTTGTCTACCTATTAACGCATTCATGTATCTCACTGGGTACTACTCGGAAAATTTTGTAGATAACATTTGCAATTATAGAACCTTTAGAAAGTTGAGAGTAAAACCGCGCGAAAGCTTGTATTTAATATATATTTAACAAAACATTGCCTTAAATATTTCGTTTTGTCTATTATATAGCTCTTCATACGAATGCTAGGTTTGTCATATTTTAGAAATAGTAAAAAACTACATGTGCCTAACCAAAAACTCAGCATTTAAAAAAATAATGTGTATTGCATGTCCATTCGTTTATACAACAAAATTCCTGATAATCTTAAATCACTTCCATTAAATGAATTTCGAAAAAATGTATTCAACTTACTTTTAGAGAAAATATATTACAGTGTCAAAGATTTTCTTGTAGACAAGAATAAATAATAAATTATTTTTAACATGATTGGTTGGCGGGGAGTTTGTTTTGCCGTTTCTTCTCCTGTCTGGCTAGGTTTGGAAACGGTGGTAGTTTACGGTAGATAGGGATGAATCAATTTACATTCTAAAAATTATTTGTATTTATAAATAATCATGTTATAAATATAAAATACAGTGTGTTTTAGATAGTAACTAAATAATTAAAATTAGTAATTATTAATTAAAGTTGGTAAACTATTAAAATATTTGCACACCACAAGTGGGTAGAATATGTTGAAACGCTTAAATAGTTTTGTAACATCTTTGTAACACTCATATTCCACAAATAAATATTTTTTCTTTTCTTCTTTTGACCACTTAATTTGAACAAATGGGTGAAGATTGATAAAAATAAACTAAACAAATATTTTATCGATAACATGATATCCAACTCTCACAGACTAAGTAGCAAAATGAAGACAAATGTTGTAGCGTCGCACGAAACCTAGGGTTCGATTTCATGCGCGACATGACAAACAATATATGACATACATAATTTTGTACCATCCCTTCGTTATTAAGTCATGGAAGCGGGGGAAGAACTTCTTAACTATAAGTAATTGTTCGTAAGTTATTGAAGTATAGTCAATAGCTTTCATTTTTTATGTTGAATTTAATATGTCTTATATGCCTTGGACGCCTACTTAGTGGAACGCGAAGTCTGGCGCAGTAGGGGGGCACATTTAGCTTTTAAGTTATCTTAAAAACATTTAGATTCAAGATATTATTATTGATCCGTGTTGGTTTGGGGCTCTATTGCAAAATAAGCTATAGCTGCCTTCATGCCAGGCAGCTCGTAAGAGGCGAACATAGGATTACCGCCACAAACACTGTGACATCGGACTAATGGTAGAGTTCCGTAGTGACTCGTGAAGATTGGTACCACCGCCTTACCAATCCTGCCTTCATAGCGTCAGCATTTGCTGTTGACGTGTTCCGGTTCAGAGTATAAGAGTTAATCCTCGGTGCATAACATCCCGGCCTCAGGTTAGCAACGCACCACTACTACATTTAGTGTCTTTAGGCGACGGGAATTTCTTACCATCAGGAAATTCGACTGCTTGTTTGTCTTCCGACACCATAAAAAATATGTATATAAATATGTTACATAATTCTCTTATATTCTATTTCATTCCATATTTTATAAAGTACAAAAAAAGTTAATGTAGGCTAAGAATCTGGCGGATTTTTTACTTGTAATTATTATATGTCGCATAAAGATAGAAAATATGAAACGCTTTCGAGTTGGTAAGCTTACAGACTATATGACTTATGCCAATGGCAAGTAGCTACTGATGCTTTAACTGCAGTACTCCTGCAGCTCCTGCAGTGATTCAAATGATATCAAACTGATTTCAAAGAGATAGAAAAGGCAAAACGGTTATAACGATCATTACAAATATAATCACTGCAAGACTAAGTTATTTTGAAGTGTTTCAAAATTACTTATTTGTACCAAAATGTCGAAAAAGGCTGATACTTTATTTTTATGATAAATCAAGCGTAAAACTGCAAAAATCCGACTTTAATTTCAATTATTTAACTATTTACCAACCCGTTGGTCGAGTAGCTAACGGTCACGCCTAACTACACCAACCAACTGCGAGGCTTGGGTTCGATTCACGACGGGGGCAAGCATTTGTGTTATGAGTGTTTAGATGTCTGCATTTTACGAGTCTGGTTGTTGATGAAATTTATTCTGTTACCTATCTATGTATTAGTATCTGTGACTTGTCCTGGGATATTTATTATTTATTATAATTATTATTGTTATGAATGTAAATGTTGTAAATTTTAAGACCAATTGACTATTTTCCTAAATTTAAACTGAGATTCCTTTACCAAATCCTGACTTAGTGGCAACGGGACTACCTTGGAAGTACGCTTTTTCAAATAAAAACATTATTTTAGAATCGATAGAACCTAATGACTGGGAAATTGATTAACATACAATAATAAAACGTTGGTTTGAAATTTGTTTAAAAAAAATCACAACTATGGAGTCCTATTCATAATTTTACAAGTTGTTGACCGCGGCGTTGCTTCTGTGATTTAATAGTTTTTTTTTAAACCAGCTGTTTACTACTTTGTTACCACATAACAGTAATGATTTTTCGTTATAAACTTTCATCTCTTATTGTAGTTTTTGGGGACGTTTTTCTGTAAAAAGACAACCTTTGCTTAACCTGGGGTGTTAAATTCTATGCTTTCCATTTTTCATCGTAGGTGTTCTCACGGCTTAGTCGTAAAAGCCGTAGCAAACAGATAGATTTTCGTATTGAGAATAAGTATGAATTAGCAATCAAGCTGACAGACCTACAGAGTTTTCTATAAATATACTTTTACTGACTTCTGAAACTCATTTTTAATTGTTTATGTATTTTTTTACTTTTATAGAAGTTACTCTTCAACAATTTTGAGGGTAGTTTAGATTTTGATTTTTCGACACAAGAACGAAGAAAAAAAATCTACGTTTCAACAAAACAGAACGAATGTGATGTGACCTGCATCTAATAGGTGTAATCACAATCTACAATCTATTTCGTTCGCCTGACGAACTTGTTAAAGTTTTGTAATTGACTCAAGCCAACTTACAGGGACAGCCGCTAGCTCTTAACCTATGATATAGACCTAAGAACACGTAGAAGACACACCAATGACAATAATAATAAAAAAGAATTTTGTTTTTTTTGTTTTTTAAAGGTTCTCTTTCACCATCTGTGTGTGTGCGTGTGTGGGTTTGTGTGTGGGTTTCCTAAAAAAATGGACTGACCTACCCCATGTACCAGCGTTGTGCCCGACACTATGATAGAAAGTCTAATATACCTTTAAAAATATAACACCGATAGTAAATAACCCTTTGTAAATGTTCTTAATTCTGTCCTAGCTTTGTACGAACTTTTGTTGATTGTGCAATTAAAAATTCACCTTAAATACCAGCGTCTTACCAGGCACTCATGATTTTAAAATATATATATATATATTATATTAATACGTTTAATAGTCGCTTGTAAATGATCTCAATACCATATTAGTGTTGGACAAAGTTGTGTTGATTGTGCAATTAAAAACCCACCTCACATATCGTTGTAACAGGTACCCATGTTTTTAAAATTGATAATATTATTAGAAAATATATATTAATACGTCTAATGTTCGCGACTCGGTCTCAATGCTACATTAGTGTTGGACAAAGTTGTGTTAGTTGTGCAATTAAAAATCCACCTCAAGTACCAGCGTCATACCAGGCCCTCGTGTTTTTAAAACTGATAATATTAATAGATAAATATATTAAATATAATAAAATGTATCTGTAAGTCTAACAGTTGCTTGTAAATGTTCTCAATACTGTGTTAAAAACTTTAGAACATTTTTTTTTTATGATATTGGAAGGCAAACAAGCAGACGGATTTCCTGATGTTAAGAAATTCACGCCGCCTAGAGACACCAAAGGTGTTAACGATGCGTTGCCAACCTGAGGCCTGGATGTTAGGCCTCGAGCAAAAGTAAGTTTACCGGCTACCTTACCCTCCGGAACACGTCATGACGTTATGGCGGCAGGAATAGGTAAGGCGGTGGAACCAATCCGGACGAGTCGCTGCTAAACTCTACCACATAGTCAGATGTCACGGTGTTAGTGACAGTGAGCCTGTGCTCGCCTTTTACGAGCTGCCTGGCGCAGGAAGGCAGATGATGTATTCTACAACGGAGCCCGGACCAACACGGGGAAAAAAAAAATACAAAAAATTACAAAAATTGCGAGAACGGAGGAGTATGAAATTTGGCACACTTATAGTTTATGTGTGGAAAAAGTGCAGAATGTTAATATTTTTGTATAACAATGATTATAAAGTGCATTAAATCAAAAAAATAAAACGTTACACATACATTCGACATACACAAAGAAAGTCGCTTGTAAATGTTTATATTACTATATAAGTGTTGAATAAAATTGTTTTGATTGTGCAAGTAAAAAACCAATCCACATACCAGCGTCGTTGCCAGGCATCAGCATTTGACACACACAAGCAAACATCTCGATGATAACGATAATAGAATTATGTTACAATAAGTTCGAATTTCAACCAATGCGCCAAAACTAGTACACAGGGTAAATTTGAAAGGACGGCCAAATTTTATCCGAACAATTTCCTTTAAATTTGGGTGGTGCTTTAGATATAACCCTGTATATTAACACGTATAAAAGCCGCTTATAAATGTTCTTAACACTACATTAGTGTTGGACAAAGTTGTGTTGATTGTGCGATTACAGACCCGCCTCACGTGCCAGTGTCGTGCCAGGCACCACTCTAGCGCCACTTGCGCCTAATTAACACTCAACTTTTTAATTTTATTGCCTACAATGATGGCACTGTAGTAACTGTCAGCATGATTTGATAAAAAGTAAATTTGTTTCGTGTTTCCGAATTAAACGTCTTCCAAATCGTTTTGTTATTTTGTTCATGTCATGTTAAAATTATTCAGAATTTCAGTTGGCACTACGAAATTATAAATGGGTTTATGCTAAGTACTGAAAATAAATTTAGGCTGCTCAAATACCTATTGTGTCTTATTAATAAACACGGAATAAAGTAAGTACGCCAAAGTTTAACCTCGTCTTATAGTATTTATTACAACGTAATAAAGTCTATAATATCAACTTAATTTTACTCTTACCTTACTCCATGTTTATTAATAATTCGGATTATATTTTGAGGTTTTGGGTGTAAAACGAAACCACCATGTTTTATTCAACTAGTGGTGGCCCAATGGTCGAAATTCGACCAAAATAAATTTTAATATCTTGTTGATAAGAATGTCATCTTCATTTCTCAAGACCAACTACTTTGTTTCCAAACTTTTTAGTGCGCCATCAATATATTTGTTTGTGTGTGTAAAACGCACGGTAGTGTGGATAATGTTTTATTTATTAGTTTAATGTACTTTATAAGCATTATTATTGAAAAATATTAGCGTTCTGCAGATGCGATATGTGCATCCGTATATCACAGCAATTTTATTTCTAAACTGCTAGGAGCACACAGTTTATGAATTGCATAGACATAAAAGATAAGATGCGCTCTCCAAACATGTGAGATGATTTTTGGAACGAAGTTCCTTATTGCGCGATGTGAATGGAAGAGGGAAAAAATTCTCACGAAAAGTTGTAACAACACTTTTTGCTGTCAGCTATTGTAAGCTGTGCGGCGTGCGCATGTTTATCTGACTGTCTCTCTCTCTTATAGAAAGCAAGCCAGATATTTTCATTTCAATTTCGCATTTAACATTTTGGTGTCGCAACGATTATTTTTGTTGAGTATATACAGGTTTTTTGTACACCTGTAAACCTGTGTAAATATACAATACTTTGTTCCATCTGGGTGTCCCTTGACCCCTCTCAACTTTTTTTTATCATACACACTGATGTGGGATGTTTCAAGAGAGATCTTTGAAAATGACATTAAAGTTTCCAAAACTATTTTTTCAAAGTCAATCTTTTGATAGATGTCTGTCTATCAAATTGTTAAAAAGTGACCCCTCTTCCAGTTTTAAATAAAAAAGTAAAAATTACTTTTTTAAATTAAGTAAATAAGGTTGTGGTAATAATACTATTACCTACAGCTACGTACAGCAGCTAGCCCTGATTATTAATAATGATCAAAGCCAGCTGCTGCACAACACTGTACCAAATTAAATATAATAATATCCTAAAAAAGTATCTTTACGTCCATATCCAAGAAGAGATCGGCAGAGGCACAATCAGAGTACCCACGACTAGCCGAAGACATGAAGTCCCACGATATGATAGTGGCAAAACTATCGCCAACCGGGCACATATCCAATTCTGGGCAACGTTCTTTTTATAAGAAAACTAGCTGTTACCCGCGGCTTCGCCCGCGTAGTCTACTAATTTGATATTTAACTCTCCAACACTGCTCGTTAAAATTTTAAGATAAATTGTATCCTATATCGCTATCCAAAGTTTCATCTATTTTTTTGTAAATATTGAAAACAATTCATCAATTTTGCCGTCAAACTGAACATACACTTTCTCTTTTCTAATTTCACCTCAGAAAATTGTAGGAATACATTATTGTGTTTACAGTTTTATGTGCACTTCGGCAAATCCTGTGAAATTAAACTGTATAGCAAGTTATGGAAACCTCTAACAGATTTTTTTTCGAAATTTTAGAAATACACGTATCGTCTCTGAGGTCTAACCGTTCGTCTTCGGAATTACTTTTTGAGATCTTGGGTTCTATTTCCGGTCTGGGCAACAAAAAAAAACAAATAAAAATTTACTGTTTACTTTCAAAGGTTTTTTTTACTTTACGCAAAGAGGTTTACTGGTTTAAGCGTGAAAGCGTAACAGACAGACAGAGCTACTTTCGCATTTATAACATTAGTAGGGAAGTAGGGATTTTTAGCAAATTTTGCTACTATGTATATTATAATTTTTTTTGTGTGTTTTTCGTTAATGTTAAACTGATGTACGTGGTTCATTGTTATGGACTTATCGTAAAAATTACTGTTAAATATTTTTCCTACGCAAATTGTGCCACCCCGTTCACCCTCATAGGGGTTGATTTTCAAAAAACGCTTAGATATGTATTTCATAATTTGTATTGCAGAACATTATTCCAGTATCAATATCCATTCCCATACAAACTTAGCTATCCCCTTTAACCCCCCATGGGGGTGAATTTCGAAAAATCCTGAAATACGTGTTTCATCATTTGTACTAAAAAGCATTAATTTAAAGTTTCATGCTGAAATGTGCAATAAAAATATTTTTCTCATACATACTTTGCCACCTCTTTTAACCCATTTAGGGGTTAAATTTCCAAAAAATAATATACCTATGTCCTTCTAATGAATGCACATATATACATACCAAATTTCAGCAAAATCGATTGGGCGGTTTAGGCGTGAAAAGGTAACAGACAGACAGGCAGACAGAGTTACTTTCGCATTTATGATATTAGTGCGGATTATTAAATTACGAACGTAAATAGAATTTAAATAATCAAATATGTCGCGCTGAAAAGCACGTTTTTATGAAGTTTGTTATTTTCCTCGCTAGGGAGGTCCGATAAATGCGTGCGATCGCTGTAAATTACAGTCCTATGCTTCGTCGCGCACGCACCGCGGCCAGCCGGTACCGCCGCAACCGCGATGTCCCTATATTTTAAACCTGTAATATCTCCGAAACTATTCGTTTAATTTACATGCTGTGAAGGGCTATACTGTTCTATATTAAATGTAAAATTTGTTTAAGATACTTAATTAGATAAGGATTAATGCTGTATTGCTTCAAATCGCTTCGTAAATAAGCCATTATTTTTCGTAAAAATAAAGGATAAAAATTGGTTATAGTAAGTTATCCCTAAGAGATAAACATATACCATCGCGAACTTTTTTGTAGACCATTTTAAGGTAAACAATATTTAGTACATCATTTTGATCTATCTCGTAGAGTTCAGCCAGCGTTTGCAATGCAAGCGCAAAAAATATGTTTATTTACGACTTCGCATTAGAAATTTTGAAATTATCAGTGGTTCTCTAATATATGAAGCATGTTATAATATATATATGTGTATAATATGTGTATATATATGTGTATAATATATACATATAAACCTTCCTCTTGAATCACTCTACCTACTTAAAAAAACCGCATCAAAATCCGTTGCGTAGTTTTAAAGATATAAGCATACATACATACAGACAGACGCGGAAAGCGACTTTGCTTTATACTTACTATGTATAGATTAAAAACACACATTTCCATTTTTTAGTTGTCCGACCTGGGGATCGAACTCGGGACTTTTAGAAGTCAAGTCCAACACCGGACACAGAGGATTTAATATTACAAGTAAGCATAAATCTACTAACACTTAAAAAACAAAAAAATCTTATCATAAAAATCACCGCAAAAGTAAAAAATCAAAGCACAAAAACCAATCTTATAATTAAACAAATAACCTCAGAAAAAAAGATGGCGTCATTACCAGCCATAGATGTCCTATACGGAATGACATTCATTATTTTTTAAGGACCTCATAAAACAATATTATGGCCGGCACTCTATACTTACCCACAGTTCAATTCCAATTATTGGCCATAACTGGTGGTTCGATTCCGACCGATAATTATAAGCGTACAGTCCAAACATACGGGGAAACATAAATAACGTTGACGGTTCGTCTTTGGGGCATTTTAATTGGAGTCATTGTCGCCGATACTGAATTGCTTGGCTTGGACGCTTTATTAAGGTATAAAATTCGTTATATATTGAGGACAGGTTGAAATGTCGAAATTTTAGTTGAAAACATTTCAACATATCACCAAATAACGCCTCATAAACCAGTGGTTCGGTGTTAGTATACTATATATGGACACGAACTACGACTACAAAGTTGAGGATATACTCAAATTGTTGTGACGGTAGGTGGCAAGCGCACTGGGTACATGGTATCCAATCCCTGGTAACGTTATTATTATTAGTAAATTAAAAGCATAATAATAAAATTATTATAAAAATTAAATTATTATTTTTTTTGTTGCCCCACCCAGGGATCGACCCCGGAAACTTAAGAAAGCAAGTACGACGCCGGATCGCCAGACTGCAGGTTCGATATTGAATTTTTCATATCTCTAACAAAAATTTTACCTAGGATTGAACTAGCGCGTAGTTTGGCATGTCCTGGTCTTTTTATTTGGACATTTTTTTGAAAATAATACATAAATATGGACTATATATGAGTGGAGTCTTTTCATTGTAAATAAATGACGAAAAATTAATCATCAAAAAAATTCTATTTCTTTCCTTTCTTTTTTAATTTCCTCACTCTGACCAACTTTAAGACTAGAGTTGGCTCTGATGAAACCATTGTAAAGGGTGCGACATACAAGTGCTTAATGTGTCGTACATACTTGTTAAAATCCTATTAATTTTAAATGCGAAAGTTTGTATGTTTGTTTACTTATTTGTTACTCTTTCGCTCTCAAACTGCTAAGCCGATTTTTATGAAATTATACGGCAATTTAATAATTTTTATGGCACACACATAAAGAGTAACTTGGATTAATACATAGGATACTATTTATCTTGAAGTATGTTCCTGTGGGACCATTAATCACGCGAACAACGCCGCGGGCAGCAGCTAGTGTATCATAATTCATTTACTAGTAATGCAAATAGAATATTTTTCTTATTAAAACAAAAAAATATCTTATTCAAAGATCAAAGATATTTTGTATTTTTTTAAGTTTAATTTTGTTTTAAGTTTTATGCATTTGCATTTTCAGTAATTCCAACTACCTTTCTAAAAACGTAGGCATTTATATTTTCAACTCGTATATTTTTAAGTATTTTAATCGATCTCTCTCTCTTTCTCTCTCTCTCTCTTTATGTTAAAGACATTTCTGAGCCACCAACTCTGGTAAGTGAAAAAAAAAACAAAATTTTTTAGGCACTTAGAAGAAATCAACGTCGGTTTTATGTAATTTTTTTGTTAGAAATTAATTGTAAACAAATTTATAATCATTTTTCAGACTAGAATCTGAAAGCTTCTGTATTTGATTGTACTTAAAATCAACTACTTCAGGCAAAATAGCTTAGTTCTAAATGCAATCATTTTCACTTCTAATTAGCCATAGGTATAGCCATATTTACACGAAAGGCAATATTCATTTCTTAATGAGTAATAAAACAGTAGCAAAACGGGCGCCAGTGTCAGTAATATAACTTCAATTTACAATAACATTTGTAAATAATATGTTGTAAATAGGCTATATATCTACATTTTTATATTCTTACTTAAAAGTTTTGCGCTTAGTGTATTAAGTTCGTGTAATAGGAAATATACTTTAAACTTAATATATCTCCGTCTTATTAATAAACACAGAGTAAAGTACTCCAAGGCTTAAGTTGACATTATGTTATAATTAAGTATACAAAGTCATTTTAATATTTAAAGTACGTTAGTATAGGCAGAATATTAAAAACAAACTTTAAGAGATTTCAAGTGTTGGTTTTGACAACATGGGGTTTCGGTTTCGGTTCCCTGAAACACATTTTTTTTAATTTTTATAGAATACATGGAACAAATCGTTTGCAAGTGATTGGAGAGTTCCCTGGTTGGCGATAGATTTGTCACCTATCATATGGAGGGACTAAGTATATTCAGCTAATGGTGGGTGCCTTTGTTGCACCTGTGCGTATCTTCCGGGGATACCGAGTTTTTTAAATAGTTTTATTAAGTCTATGCCGATTCTACAGCAATTAAAACAAATATATCTAAAAATAACAACTTTTTTATTATATTGGAAGGCAAGCAAGCAGACATATTTCCTGATGGTAAGAAATTCATGCCGCCTGAGACACCAAAGGTGGTAATGGTGCGTTGCAAACCTGAAGCCGGGATGTTAGGCCTCGAGCAAAAGTAAGTTTACCGGCTACCTTACCCTCTGAACCGGAACACGACATGACGCTATGACGGCAGGAATAGGTAAGGCGGTGGTACCAATCCGGGCGAGTTGCTGCGAAACTCTTCCACCTAGTCAAATGTCACGGTGTTAGTGACGGTAAGCCTATGCTCGCCTTAACGAGCTTCCTGGCAAGTAAGGCAGATGGTCTATTCTGCAAAGAAGCCCGGACCAACACGGGGAAAAACGTCTGAATGTAAAGTTATGAAACTTATGTTTATAAATAAATAAAACGTTTATTAAAAATATAAATAAGTGCTGCAATTTAAATGTACATTTTAATATAATTAAGTGACTTCTTTAAATTTATTTGAATATTTGCACACCACAATGTTGTAGAATATATTGTATTCTTAAATATCTTTGTAACAACTTTTTAACACACATATTCCGCAATTTTATTTTTCAATTTCATTAGGTTATATTTAAAAAAAACATCGCAAAAGGAAGTGACAATCACCTGGTTTTCCTAATAGTAAGAGATTACCGAAGTTTATACACGCCATAGATGTTATAGGAGAGTAACTGTCCTGTGGCTGGAGTGTTAGGAAAATTATGCGTCTCCCGGCTACCCTATCCTCCGGATCAGAACATGACGGTTTTTATAACGGCAATAATAGGGAAGGTGGTAGATCTCTAACCAGGCAAGAAGCTGCACAGCATGCTACTACCATTGTTCTTGTTGTTGATAACCCATTTCACCTTTGCTTGCCTCTTAAAATAGGACGGCAGATGGCTACCAACTCGGGGAAAGCTGTTTGACTTGAAAAAAATTCGTTGCTTTTTCTTTTGATTAAAGAACTTAATTGTGGGCCTGTAATTAAAAATACCATACATGTAATTTAAGTAACCTCTCTATACAGTAGTTATCTAGACTATAAAACGGAAATAAAAAAAAAGAAAATAGTCTTGAACAAACATAAAGGTGTCTCTCACAAGACAGTGTATAATTAGGCGGATAGTATAGCGTCAGGATTAAATATGTATAGATTTTTAAGTTAGTATATTAATTTAATATATTTGTTGATATTTAAGTTACCATATCAGTATATATTCCCCGTGTTGAGCGACTACTTTACGGAATAGACCATGTGCCTTCCAGGCAGCTTTTAAAAGGTGAGCATAGGCTTACCGTCATTAACAACATGACATCCTACTAGGTGATAGAGTTTCGAAGCGTCTGGCCCGGATCGGTACCACCGCATTATCTATTCCTGCCGCCATAACATCGATGCTTGCCGTTGACGTGTTGCGGCTCGGAGGATAAGGTAGCCAATAAACTTACTTTTGCTCGAGGCTTAGCATCCAGGCCGCAAATTGGCAATGCACCATTACCACCTTTGGAGGCGGGTCTCTAGGTGCCGAGAATTTCTTACCATCAGGAAATTCACTTGCTATTTTCCAGTATCATATAAAAAGAAAGATACCAGTATATTAGTTAAGCCAAACATTTGAGCAATCCACGATAGTATAATTGGGAAAATATATCTGTTTGTCTTTCTATCAAGTTGTAACAAAGAAAGTTTTTAGTATAGTTTTTGTATACGGAGATAACTAACAACATGGATAGTGGCATAGGGTTCTTTTTATACGGATACTTAAAAAAATATACGTGGGCATAGTTGCGGGCAACATCTAGTACCATATGTAAATATAGAGTTAAAAGATAAAGCATACGGGATAGTAATTGATTATCAAATGCCAAGTATCACGATTGCTACAGACCTGGCTAACTTTCTCCACGTTCATTACCTTTTTGTATATGTCTACAGTTACCGGAGATTTGACCCGAACATATACATTCCATTCACATTCGCGCTGTTCAACAATTTTGTCAATCTTTTATCTGTCATTCTTTCCACATGATAGAAAAAACTTTCTTATTTCTGTACCTATATGTTCTTTTAATCTCTCTTTTCTCAATTCATACTCTCTGATATCATTATTGCGTATGCAATCAATCAATCAAAAAACTTTATTCACGTGAACCATACAAGTGGTACTAGTGCTCGTCGACATTTTTATATGCTACCACCGAATCGGAATCGTTGAGTGTGTCACCACATACTTTCTACCCTGTATTTATATCATTAGAAAGTTTAGTTAAATTAGTTTGCTTACTATTACCATTCTTCAATCCAATACGAATTTCATTTTTATTTTTTAATTCCAAGTTAACTCTGTAAAATAAAAATTTAAAAGCTTTGTTTTTCTCAATTTATTATTAACATTTCTAGTAAAGTTTTGAAAAGAGTTGAATCTAGATTTGTAATATTGCGTTAATGTTCATACCCCATAACTTAAATATCAGAAAACAAGATTTCCTAAAAGCTTACGGAGCCTTAAGTTGGCGATGCGTTATCAATAGTTTGATACCTGTTGTAATTTAATAGTGACCGTCAGAAAATCCATCTTGGTATTTGTATAACATTTAAGAAAATAGTAAAAAATAACATAGGAGGGTAAAAACTAGAACAAAGCATTTGTTTTTTTTTCAGATTTGTATGTTATATCACGATGTATATGTATTTTAATAAAAACATAGCATATATATTATGAACTTGATTTTAATACAATTTCATTTCCATTTTACAAGTCTAAACTTACAAGTAAAGAGTAATTTAATGGTTCAGGAAGTAAGGACCTTATCCATCAGTGGAATTAGAGGTTAAGACTTATTATTAGCAACACATATTTATTATCATATGGATATACGTCTGCTTGTTTATTATTACATGAAAAAAATATAATAGTTGAACTAATACCAACTACACTATCTCTTAAGGGGCTGTCTCTCTGAACTTATTGCGGACAGTTGAACCTAGTAATAGGTACATATTCCCAGCATTGTTTTAGCGGAAACATAACTTAATATTAACTGCTCCGATTTGAATATTATCGACCGCCTTGATGATTTAGTGGTTATAGATCCCAGCTTTAAGTTAAAAAAGGTGGTGAAAGATGATATCTTCGTGATAGAATATGGAGCTCAACTCACCTGAAGCAGGATAAAAAAGGGTTTGAAGATGGAAGTGTGCTAGGTTAGGAATCTGTTTTCCCAAGCCGCTGATTTTGTGTCAGATTACACTTCAATTAGATTTCTAGTATCTTTACCGTTAAAGCGGTTAGTTATGTCCTATATATACACAGTTCTGAACTAAATGAAACCTCAGTAGCTCAAATGATTAAGGCATTCTTCGGCTTCAGACGAAAGGGTAAAGTCCTGTATGGGGCGAAATTTTTTCTTTCCGTAAAATTTGTAGATATTTAAGCTGACTGATCTAGCGGACTTTACATCACCTTATTTGATCGTATATCAATAATAGCAAGGCCTACAAAGTCCAAGTGTATTTTGAAACCATTTCAAAGGAAGCAATTGAAATATTCATGAAAAACCATTTAAAGCAGTCCAGCTGTTTGGGAAGAATTAGGTTACAAAGAAGAAAGAAAGATATTTATTTTCGGAAAATTATTTGAGTACTCTAACATATTCCACCACAATGTGGTGTGCAAGTATTTTAATATTTAT
Organism: Calephelis nemesis; assembly: GCA_002245505.1. Taxonomy (NCBI): domain Eukaryota; kingdom Metazoa; phylum Arthropoda; class Insecta; order Lepidoptera; family Riodinidae; genus Calephelis; species Calephelis nemesis. The sequence goes on from NJDD01000588.1 coordinate 203,964, forward strand.
AAAAAAAATGTTTAATTATGTACATGATGTTTTAATAGTCATTAAAAGAATTGTTTTATATTTATTACAATTTGAATTACGAATTATGAGCAATTTTGAAATGTAAATAAATAAATTTAACCCTTTCTACCGTACACTACCACCGTTACCAACCAATGTCAGGATAAGAAACGGCGAATCAAATTTCATTTAACACTAAAATATGTTTTAACAAACAGCAAGTCAAATACCTTATTACGAAATCATTTAAATAGCAGTTATTTAAGATTATCAGGAATCTGGTTGTATGTACGAATGGACATGCAATATATTTCATTTAAAGCTCGGTGAAGTTGTACAAATCGCGAGATTAGCAAACAAATTAGTCATTCAAAATAAATGTCAATTTTTTTTAATTTATTAAAAAAAGTATCTTCACGCCTATATACCCGAAGAGGTAGACAGAGGCACAACCAGGCACCCACGACTATCCGAAGACACTAAGTCTCACAATGTGATAGGTGGCAAGCCTATCCCCAACCGGGCACACATCCAAACCTTAACAACATATTTTTTTATTAAAAAATTGGGAAAATCCATTTTTTTGTTGCCCGACCCGGGGTTCGAAATCGGGACCTCAGGCAGTCAAGTCCAACAACTAAACCGCTAGACCACACAGGCGATTATTGTTTTTTAAAAACTCGTATGACCTAAATACTTTCAGATTTTTCTCTCGATGATACTCGGATGTTAGGCCAATTATGTAAGTCTACCGGCTACCCAACTCTCTGGACCAGAACATAAAAGAGCCATCCACCGTCCACCGCCTTCCTCTTTCCTACCGCCATAATGGCAGGAATAGTGAAGACGGTGGATCCCTACCCGGGCAATTTGTCGCACAGCATGCTACCATCAGTGATCATGTGAATGACCCTGTAACTTATACTACATAGTGCTACGATTTCCTACCACCCAATCTGGTCATTATAATAATGAATTAATGAATAGAAACATAATATTAAAAATAAAAAATAATAAATTAGACATATTACATTATATGTGGAAACATGTTATTTAAAATGAATTGTTTTTATTTTTATTTCAAAACTTTCCCTGTGCTTAGGTTTTTGTGTAAAATTTAAAGAAAGATAAATAACTTGAGAAAAACGAAAGTTAGGTCCATTGACCGCCTCGTTGGTTGAGTGGCTAGCGTACACGCCTAACTATACCGATCAACCGCCAGGTTCGAGTTCGATTCCCGACGGGGGCAGACATTTGTGTGAAGAACATTAACATGTCTGCATTTCCAGGTCTAGATGTTTATTGAATTTATTTTGGTATCTAATTTAATTTTTAATTGTCGGCTTGAGATGAAAGGCAATTTTAAATTAAAAAAACTACGTCATACAATATTTGAACCTATTCCTTTAATTTTATTTAAGTTCTTAAAAATACATAGTAATTAATTTATACCTGAAGCAGGGTAGCCGGTAGACTTGCACAATAGGCCTATCAACCCTTCCAAAGATTAGAGGCGTTCTTACCTTTAACATCTATGGTAAATCTATAGCCACGTTTGTCCCTTATTATGACACTCACCACATAAAAAAAAACGAGGGTTTGCACTCCGGGAGTGCCGGCAGAAGTGAAAACTTGAATATTAACGTTACACATTTTTGATATTTTGGAATGGTTAGGGAATAATTTTGCACGAATTGCTTTAATTATCAGTAGGTATGAAAGTGCTTTCATTTATGTGGTAGAATATAATATTTATTTATTGCGCTATCATACACAAACATGACCACACGAACATTCGCGCAAGCGCCCTGCGCCGTCTTATTCGCGCAAGCGCCCTGCGCCGTCTTACGAATTTGTCACGTTTCCTGACGCGAGCTTCGAAGTTTTTACCCATTCCAAATAAAATGCACAACGGTCAGTTCAATCAGTCTTCAATCAATCAGAATCAGTTTTCAATTCAAAAATAGGTGATCTCTATCATTCAACTTTCGTGTCAGTAAGATAAATAGTTATACCAACAAATTATTATCTGTTTAGTAAATAGCGTAGTTTATGCGAAGTTGAGTGTTTTGGTTGAGAATTTTACTTTTAGCTCCGATTTAAATACTGAATAGATAAGTTGGTGGCAATGGACAGGTGAAGACAGTTCTGGGCATTGGTACAAATAGCATCGATGCTAAATATTATTAACTAGCGGACCCGGCGTACTTCGTTCAACTGACAATCGATTCTCTAATTCTTTTGCAGTCGTTAGGATAAATATGTTTAAGTAAGTTTTATTCCGGATTTCAAGTAATTTTGTTTTTTTATAAAATAATGGAAGGCAAACAAGTTGACGGATTTCCTGGTGAATGGATGGTGGATATTCACGCCGCCTAAAAATACCAAAGGTCGTAATGATGCGTTGCCAACCCGAGGCCGAGGTGTTCACCTTGCCCTCCGAACCGAACATGTCAACGGCAAGCGTTGGACGTTATTGCGGCAGGAATAGATAGGGCGGTGGTATCAATCCGGGCGAATCGCTGCAAAACTCTTTCACCTAGTACGATGTCACGGTGTTAGTGACGTTAATGGCCTATGTTCGCCTTTTATGAGCTGCCTATCGATGGCGAAGGAGCCCGGACCAACACGGGGGAGAAGACTTGTTTACTTTATACTGAATATTGCTACGTCTTTTATTTCGTTTGAGCGTTGATGAATTGTTACAAAATTTAAATTGTTACTTTTACCCCTCTTTCAAGGGAACTCATTTAGTAAGCGAATAAAAATAAACACCTGTAGTAGCTAGGAACTTAAACGTATCCACCGAAATCCATAACGTTCTGTTCAGCAGGTTCGGCAAATTCTAAAAATACATTTTTAGTCGTCTATTTTTTTTAATCTTCCATTTAATTAACCCAGGTGCATTAAGTAAACGGAGCCCAGAATTCAGTCTTCTACCGATTTATTTATTTAAGTATGGATATCGGTATAACGATTAACTATCTGAAGCATATAGATAAAATTATAACAACCCTAGCCACTAGTGATTGCCAAATTCTATAATGATGGGTTCAGTAGATTGAGCTTAAATCGCGGTCGGAATACAGACATTCATTTTCAGTCCTCTGCACTTATGTTTTGAATCTTCGAAGAACAGTATTCACATATTTAATATTTTTAAATAAAGAAAAACCTTGTACTGTTTTACATATCACTTATAATTTATTATTTCGCTTATACAGCATCATCAGGGCTAAAACTCAATATCAAAATAAATTAAATATATTCTACAGATTTATTTTAAGTATGGATATCGATATAACGATTAACAATCTGAAGCATATCGATAAAATTACAACAACCCTGGCCACTAGTGATGCGCGCGCGCACCCGTTCATTACTTCGCTGCGCGTGATTGTCATTTGGCCCCGCCTCCAACGCGCTTAGATATTTATTATAATTCGTATCATTACCCCTGTACGGACATGGGTCGTGGCGTGGAAAATTATTTTGGAGGTCATTTTGTCCCAAATCGAGCCTCAACATAAATAAGTGCGTACATGATGATATAGTTTTTGTGAGCATCGACGCTATTGGACTTACACCGTCTACTACAAAAAAAATTAAACACTCATTGAACAAGTGTTGAACTAAAAAGTGTGCTGTTTTTGCAATTAATAGCATTCTGGTTAGATGTCAATTTTTAAACTGAGAAGCTAAATAGGCGACTAGTTTTTTGTAGTAAGGCGGAAAATGTTTCCATCTTTTTCGTTGGATTAGAAAGCAAAGGAGATTCCTTTATTTTAAACCCAAGATCGTAAGAGAGGTTTTGATGTGTGCATGTCTGTGCATCAGAACTCCTAAAGGAATGAACTATTTTCTTTTAATTTTTCTGGTTTGAAAGCTCACGTACTTGAGAAAGTTCTTAGTTACATTACGGATAGATTTTGTCAAGAATTTTTCATAATTAATGAAAAAAAATAAACATGCGTGGACAAATTGGTATCCCAAGACACAGGCTTTGCCTAGTTTGGGGACCCCTGGAAAGTCGCTTAATTAATGTAAGATTCACTTTTTTGTCTCATTTTTATTTAAGTTTAACATGTCTTGTTTTTGAAATAAAAATTTATTATTATTATTATTATTAAAAAATTACACAAATTAAGTCTAATCTCAGAGGAGGCAAATTATATGCTTATGCTCTGGGTGTTATTTAACGATACTGATACATAGCAATACTTAAATGTATACCAGAATTAATTTAATAAAAACACAGAACCGGAATAGCAAACAAATAATATTCGTCATACAAATGCTTGCCCCGTCTAGAATGGAACCCGAGCCTCGCGGTTAGCCGGTGGAATAAGGCGTGGGCGCCAGCCCCTCGACCAACGAGGCGGTCAAAAAGCAATTCATTTTTTTAATTTTATGATCCCTGAAGAGGAATAAATGTTGGGTTAATATTCCAAAAGTATGATTTGTCAACCTGAGGTTGGGAAGGAAAACCTCGTCAATGATTATGTTTAATGGGTAACCAGTTACATTGGCAGGTAATGTGGTGAGAGATAGAAGATGGCGACTATCGTTTTCATTGGTTTTATTTGAGAGTTCAGTGAACAAGCACACGGCTTTCCTGATGATAAGAGATAGCCGTGATCTAAAGCAACCATAGCTTTTAATGGTACTACCTTGTGCCCGGGATATTTAGCTTATTGTGGGAGACCGGACCGAAACATGACAGAGAATCGCGCAATCCTGGTATCAAGGGTATGGAAGGGTGGGATGGTAGTTAAAATTTGCTCACGCTTAATCTTATCTTATCATCCTAACTTCAAGTTGACAATGCACCATTAATATCTTTTTTTTATATTATAGGAAGGCAAACAAACAGACGGATTTCCTGATCGTAAGAAATTCTCGCCGCCTTGAGACACCAAAGGTGGTTATGGTGCGTTGCCAACCTGAGGTCAGGATGTTAGGCCTCGAGCAAAAGTAAGTTTACCGGCTACCTTACCCTCCGAACCGGAACACGTCATGACGTTATGGCGGCAGGAATAGGTAAGGCGGTGGTGCCAAACTTTGGTGATTATAAACATGTATTTCTTACTGTAACAAAATGCGTCTGCTTATTATCTGTCAATTCAATAAAAAATCTGTAAGATAATTGCATAATTGCAAAAAATACCACCAAAAATAACACCAAGTACTGTTGAACCAAAGCAAAGATTTCACTAGACATGTAATGATTAAACACAAAAAGTAGATTTGATTGCTTATGACAAGCAATATTTAGACATAATTTGCCTAGATTAGACTCATTTCCGTAGCAATTGTCAAAGGAAACTAAACCTTATTCGTTTTGAATATATTCATAAATAAAATGACTAACATTCAAGGCAAAGAAAAACTGTCCCGATTTGTCGCAATGGTAGGCGTGGTGGTCCACTAAGAAATGGATAATACAACTTCCTAATGCGTTGCTAAAGATCCTTATCGTATTGTGTGAAGGTTGGTTTTTGAATGACTAAATGATATACAAAGTTTGTGTGAAGCGAGAGGCAAGTCCAATTTTATGCTCGCCATTAGAAGTCCGTCACTTTGTATGTCATTATGAGACTCAGAGAGCGTGAATATTAAATTGTTGTTAGGCAATGTAATGGGTAGTAGCTTTGTTCTTTTGTTTAGGTGATGAAGTGTCATTGAATGGATGGGTCATGGCGAAATCGCCATACAATAAAACCCATTAAAGTTCCTTCTATCATTAAGAACTTATCTTAATAATATTTTTTAATGGATTTGGAAAAACACGCAGCTTATCTGACGGTAAGAAACATAAATAGATAAATATACCTGGACTAGTTACCCAAATTGAATCTAACCCCAAAGTAAGCAAATTACATGATTGTGTTATGGTTGTTAGTCAACTATTGTAATACATAGTATTATCTACTTTACTGCAATGACAGGGGTGTTGCACGTCATACAAACACGCTAGCTAGTTGCACACTGATTTATTTGAATTAAACATAACAGCGGTTAGCAGCCCGCGTAGGTACTTTGCATAAATAACATATAGATATGTAAGAAATACTTAAATAGATACCAGAATAAATTTATAAACACCCAAACCTGGAACTGCAGACATCTAAATGTTCATCACACAAATGCTTGTCCCCGTCGGGAATCGAACGAAGTCAGGCATGTACGCTAGCCACTCGACCAACGAGGCGGCCAAAACCGCAGATTAAAGGAACATGTGTTGTCAATTTAAGGGGGTGTGCGACTAACTTATCCATACACACAGCATACAAAGAGGGTAGGTTACAAAAAAAAAAACTTCAAACTACAAAAACAACTACTCAAAATCTTATTTACTATATTACAAAATAACATCGCCTCTGTGGTCTAGCGGTCCGGGTGTTGGACTTGACTGCATGAGGTCCCGGGTTCGAATCCCGGGTAGGCCAACAAAAAGAAAATTGGATTTTTCCAATTTTCTAATAAAAAAAATTTGGTCGGGATTGGAAATGTGCCCGGTTGGCGATAGGCTTGCCACCTATCACATTGTGGGACTTAGTGTCTTCGGCTAGTCGTGGGTGCTCTGGTTGTGCCTCTGCCTAGCTCTTTGGGGATATGGGCGTGAAGATACTTTTTTTTTTACAAAATAACAAGTCTACACTACGAAACCTTACAATATCATTATTGCTCATCTAGGTAAAAAAAACATGCATGATTGAGTATTATTGAGATATTGAGAGGTATTAGTCGTATGTCTATTGTTATATGACTTCTTTTATTGTAGAATAGACTTTCATCGCCGATTAGGGTCATTTGAGGTATGATATTTTAAAAAATATATTTAAATTTGTGTCTATAATTATTTACGTATCAAAAATAATCTGAATCGGCTCAGCAGTTAAGCGTCAAAGCTAAACAGACGGTCAGACTGATTTTTGCGTTTCTAGTAATAGTATGGATATTTTCAAAAACTTCAAGATGTGATATTTTGTTAAGATTTATATGGGGCCTCTGATTTATGATTTATTTTTATAGAAAAAGTATCTTCTCGCCCATATACCTACCGACGACTAGCCGAAGACACTAATGCCCGGTTCCTATATTCAAAAAACGAGTCGTTTTGATTACGGATGGTAGTATTTTGTACGCTTAGTAAGATTACTAGCAACGGTTGCTCGTATATATTGATTCTAAACATTTTTTGAAAATATTGGTAACGCTCCGTTACTTTTGAACAAACTACGAATGGTTTAACTGACGGATTACGATTCGTTGATTATAGGAACCGGGCTTTAGACCCACAACGTGATAGGTGGCAAGCCTATCGCCAACTAGGCACATATCCAAATCCGAGCAACGTTTTTTTTTTCAATTGGAAAATCCAAATCTTCATTTTGTTGCCCGACCCACGATTCTAACCTGAACCGCTAGACCACAGAGGCGATAATATAGACGATAATAAATTTAAAAGAATTAAAATAAATTGAAAACTAGCGGAGTAATTACAAAAAAAATAGCATAGATACAAAAAACATATAAGCGAATTGAGAGCTTCATACCTATCTACAATGTGATTTTTTGAAACTTAATCGAACGAAATATTCGGATACTAGACAAATAAAAATCGAAAAAGAATAAATATACACACGTTCCAAAAAACACAGGCATTTTAATGGTTTTTTTTTACTAAAATTCCTGGTTTTCGTTTTTTATTGGATCTTTGTTTTGTTACAGGGTATTTTTTAAAACTAGTCTCATCTGACAGCAAGACCTACCTTCGATTTTTTTTATTTGCATGTTTTATTAATTTGTGATCCTTTATTGGTTTAATTTTTTTATCGTTACCCATTTCGGTTGATGAAGTTTCGAAAAATCACTATTTGTATTTTGTGCTCATTTTTGTGTGTGCACATTTTTGGTTATTAATATTTATTGATAAAGAGAGTATGTCTGATTGCATCAATGATAGCGTTGAAATGTAATTTAACGGAATATACCACTGTGCTGACTAGAAATGTCGAAACAAGGGCGTTATGGTTGTCATTTACGAAAATGTCAAAGTAATTTTGTATTGAGCGAGATTCTGTACCGCAGCCTTGGATATTGTAATTTACAGGTGCGGCTCTTTAGAAAATCTTACATCCTAATAACTACCTCATGCCCTTGGTTCTGCGTAAATTTATATACAGGGCAAAGGTTCCCAAACTTTTGAGATATAGAACACTTACCAAATACATTTTAAATAACAATTAATAAACAGGGGCATACTTATTCTAGCACTCGACGGGTGCTTGGATTAAACATTTGTTAATTTAAAAAAATGACTCGTTAAAATTAGCTACCCGCGTTAAAAGTAAAGAAAGAAATTAAAAATTTTAAAAATTATAATGTTATCCAGTAATCAGACCAGCAATTAAGATCTTATAAATTATCGTAAATATATATACTATCATGGTTAAATTCTGAAAGATAATTACAAAAACGGCAAAAATCGTTCTTATTGTTGTTACATTTGCGTCAATCTCTCTGTGATTTGTCTTTTTGTTATGCTTTCAAAGCTAAAAGGATTTTTATGAAATTTGATATGCATATATAGACCGAGTTTAAGCATAGGCATTCTTTTCTTTCTCAAATCAACTGCCAAAGGGACGAAAGTTTAAAAATCTATTCTACGCTGGTAAAGTTGCGAGTGAAGTCAGTCGAAAACATTCTTAAAAATTATTTGTTTACTGAAAAAAGTTTACGTCAAGCCTACATACACTAAGCTGTTTCATATTTTGATATTCATATGTTGTTTTTTGTTTGAGTTATTTAAAAAACTGAAAAGCTGATAGCTGTCAAGACTGAAGACTGACTTGAAAAATAATGCTTCAACATTAAAAAAACACTTCGCAGCACAGAGTTACGTATTATAATGTATTCTACAACGTCCAATATTTTATGTATTGATTATTTTCAAATCTTCACATTTCATGAAAAAAATTTTTCATACCGTATCTGACTGTAGTTAAATGTTTGTGAATAAATATTCATTTTCTTTCTTTCCTATTTCTTTTTAACCTATAATGTTTTGTGTCATAAATATGAAAAGCCATAAAAACAATATCATAGGTCCTGAAATATATTATAACAAGTATATTACTCATAACCCCAGCTAATAACCATTTACACGGCACCGCGAGGCATGCGCGCGCGCATCTGATTGATGCGTTTATAATTATGGCGCGGTTTTGCGCTCGTTGGCCGGGAAATATCATTTGCATTACAACGCTTAATGTCGGGAACGTGAAGTGTTAAGAGACGCCCCTTCGAGATACGCCACTTAGGACGATGGGAACACTGCGAGATTGACGCTTCCTTGAAATAGACAGAAATATATATAAGATTTTGTCTACACATTTTTTTTATTAAAAAATGGAAGGTGAAGTTGAAAAGACTCACTTTAGAGATACGCCACTGAGGATAATTAGAATACTGCAATATAAGTGTTTCCTCGAAATAGACAGAAATAACACAGAAGATTTTGTCTATATGTTTTTCTAATTAAAAAAATAGAAGGTGAAGTTGAAAAGATGCACTTTAGAAATACGCCAGTTAGGACGATGGGAACACTACAAAAATGACGCTTCCTTGAAGAAGACGGAAATATTTATAGGGTTTTGTCTATAAATGTTTTTTAAATAAAAAAATTGGAAGGTGAAGTCGAAAGGACGCGCTTTAGAGATAAGCCACTTAGGGCGGTGGGAACACTGCAAAGTTGACGCTTCCTTGTAATAGACAGAAATATTTGTAAGATTTTGTCTGTAAATGTTTTTTTTCATATAAAAAAAACTGGAAGGTGAAGTTGTAAGGACGCACTGTAGAGATACGCCATTAAGGACGATGGGAACACTGCGATATTGACGCTACTATGAAATAGACAGAAACATGTATAAGGTTTTATCTATATGTTTTTTTAATAAAAAAAATTGGAAGGTGAAGTCGAAAGGTCGCACTTTAGAGATACGCTGCTCAGGACGATGGGAACACTGCAAGGTTGACGTTTCCTTAAAATAGACAGAAATATTTTTAAGATTGTGTCTGTGAATGTTTTTTTTTTAAAAAAAATTGGAAGGTGAAGTTGGAAGGACACACTTTAGAGATACACCACTTAGGACGATGGGAACACTGCGAGATTGATTCTTCCTTGAAATAGACAGAAATATTTATAAGGTTTTGTCTATTAATGTTTAAAAAAATAAAATGTTTGGAAGGTGAAGTGTTAAATGGCACTTCGGAAATATGTCAGTTGGAACCATTGAAATACTTATAGATTGATATATCTAAATAATAGAAAAAGTTCTATAAAACTCAATTTTCCTAAAAATATTAAAAGTGGGATAATTGGAGTGCTAAGAACGCACCTTGGAAATAGGCCACTTAAGACGCTGGAAACATTGCAACATTGATGCTTCCTTAAAAAGACAGAAATCTAGAATTTTGTCTACACATGTTTTTCTATCACCTCTGTGGTCTAACGGTCCGGCGTCGGACTTGACTTATTGAGGTCCCGGAATCGATCTCTGGTTCAGGCAACCGAAAGAAAATGTGTCTTTTTTATTTTCTAGTGAAAAATAACGTTCCCCGGAATTGGAAGGTGCACCCGGTCAGCGATAGGCTTGCCATTATTCGCATTGTGGGACTTTGCTTCTTCGGCTAGTCGTGGGTGCCCTGGTTATACCACTGCCCACCCCTTATTAAACTAGAGCATGAAGAGACTTTTCTTTCCTAACCTTTATGTTTATCTAAACCACAAAGGTGATTAACAACCTATAAGTAATATGGCCCAGAATCAGCTCGATCAGATTCTAACAAAATAATCACACAAACATACACACATATTTACACACACACACACACACATACTGTAAAATATTTTTAGATTAAACCTTCATAGAATAGAAAGAAAATATTGAATGCAATACTAACATCAAATGGTTTAAACCTTTTCTACTATTCTGTTAAAAACTGTTTTGGTGAGAAATCTTCCAAGTAACACTAGATACGACAAACTGATGATCAGGAAACCAAAAAAAGAGCTGATCAAGGTACGATCGCTCTTATCTCATTTAAAAAAGTATTTTCACGCCCATATCCCCGAAGAGATAGGCAGAGGCAAAACCAGGTCACAACTAGCTGAATACACTAAATTTCATAATAGTATCGCTAAGCGGACAAATATCCAATCCCGGGCAACGTTGTTTTCAAAATTGAAAAGGCAGAATTTCTTGCCAATTCTGACATCCACCCTCTAGACCACAAGGCGATGTTATTTATAAAATTTTAAATTTAGAAATTTTATTTATTATTTAAATTTAAAAATTTTATTAATAAAAATTTTAAATTTCAAAATTTTTTTCTAATGTTAATTTCGATGTTATTTATAAAATTTTAAATTTTTTATTGGATAACTAAAATATGATTAAAAGCGATACGAAATCTATTAAATTATATGCATATGTTAACAATCACAAGCGCATGTGCAATAATCAGATAGCCCCAGGTCATTTTCCGCAGCCATATTACACATTCCATTGGTGTTGAGCCAAATTGGTGGAACAAGCGATCTCACGCGTATATTGTGGAAAACCTGATATTTTTCTTGACAGTATTCTTAAGATATGGCTTTGACTTTCAGTTTTAATTTCGGAATCATAGTATAAATAATAAATAAATAAATATCCCTGGACAAATCACACAAATTGAATCTAACCCCAAAGTAAGCAAATTATATGCTTGTGTTATGGGTGTTAGTCAACGATACTAATACAAATAAATATTTAAATAGATACCAGAATAGATTTAATATGATAGACCCGAAAATGTAGACATCTAAATGTTCATCACAAAAATGCCTGCCCCCGTCGGGAATCGAACCCGAGCCTCGCGGTTCGTCGAAATAGTTAGGCGTGTACGCTAGCTACTCGACCAACGAGGCGAAGGTATGTTTTTCCTGTGTAAGTCCGGCTCCTTCTGCAAAAAAAAAAACATCTTCTTTTCTGCCTGGCATCTCATGAGAGGTAAGCTTAAGCTATTTTTTGGAAAGCTAATGTGCAGCTAACCTCGTGGTTGATACTATTTCACCGGATTGTACTCTGCCCAAGATATATTTATTTAATTTGATTGGACTGTTCCCGACAACACCTGCAACAAAGGCTGTCTTTGAGGCTGTCCGGGAGACTTAAATTCGACTCGCTGCTGCGTTCTGGTTACTGAGTTGATTGATTGGAGGAGTAGTAGCTTGCATCTGACTTTGGCGTTAGACTTTGAGCAGGTAACAGATCTTCGTCGCCGTCGCGGTGTAGTGTGATATCACATGAGTTTGTGTTAGGATGAGTTTTTTATGTGAGAGGTCAGCGGACAAGCACACGGCTCCCCTGGTAGTAAGAGATAAGAGTGGCCTCTAGGCACTGTAGTCGTTGAAGGGGGACGTTGTCTTGTGACGGGGATGTGTGATTTTGGACCACATCATACAGCAAGTGGCCGTGGGAAAGAAAAATATGAAAACGATAGCAAAGCCGCTAGCAACAACTTAATTTCACATAAATGGGAATTAAATATTCAATAATTATATGTTTTAGTCATAAACACATGTTAATAGTCATAAACGCATGTTAATAGTCATAAACGCATGTTCAGTAATCAATAATCACACAGCCGCAGGTCAGTTTCCGCGGCAACATTATACAAACCGCTGAATGTAGCGCCAAATTGCTACATCGCATTATGTCATGTGTTTTGCATTTCAAAGCCTTGCAATATGTCATTACTTGTTAAATTTTCTCAATGTATATTTTAAAAGAAGGTCGTAACACATAAAAATCCTAAAATCTCGAAATCCGAGGCCTTCGAATGAACGTATATGAAAGCTTTTGGAATATTATGTAAGAATGAAGAAAGTATTTGAACTCAATATGTGAAAAATTGAAAAAGAAGTATTTGAAATGATCAAGAATGAAAAAAGTATCACACTTTCCCTAAAAAACGTAGACGGAAGTTTTTCAACCAAAAATAGCAAGTCCCACAATGTGAAATAAAGTTTTTTCCACAAAAACAGGGATCACAGTTAGATTGAAAAGTGACAAGTTATCTAAACTTTGTTTTGGTTTATTTATAGTTTACATTTTTATATGTGGGTACCGTCAGTAACATCCAACCAAATAAGTACTGAACTTTAACTAAAACAGTTTTTTTTTATCTTTAGTATCAAAGTCTTGATGATGCTGTAAAAAGTAAAATCGGTTGGCTAAAGAGTAACGAAATGTATTAAATAAATTGTAAAGTGGATCAGTACAAGTGATTACTACAAAAAAGTGTGTATACAATGAAATTCCACTAAGTGCCGAAGATATCAAGTAAAGACTCTATTTTATTAACGTTTTAAAAAATCAAATAATTAAATGTTACATAACATCTTAATATGTAAAAAAGAAGATGTGCACTTATTTGTATTTATATGATTCAAAATTTATAACAAACAATTTTAAAAAGAGATTAAGTTAAAACTAGGACACGGGAGATTTTTGACCAAGATGAGCAAAGTGAAACGTAGGGCCAACCTATCTACCGTAGGTACACTTCTACCTTTTCAACTCTAGTCAATCAGAAGAAAAACGGTTGACGTGTCTGCTTTACCTACTATCGTTTTAAAACCTAGCCAATCAGAAAATGAAACGGCGAAATAAAATCCTCGGCAGTTAAAATCAAATATTGAATTATCATTATTACAAACATTTTAATAATAATGCTTTCCTGTAAAAAACCCTTAATAATTGAATTTCTTTTCACTAATAGCAAGTCAAATACTTTCATTTAAAATATTTTTAATGAAAGTGATGCAAAAGTAACAGTAATTGGTAGCTTTATCATCTGTGTTTTAATAATCCTATTAGCTATAATAATATTTCTTAAGTTATAGGGTGTCCGTGTCGGTCCAGGTCTGCAGAGCAAAATATACCATCTGCCTATCCGCCATGCACCTTATAAGAGTCGAGCACTCTTTACAATATATGTATATTCAACAACACTAGTTAACCACTGGTGGAAGAATGCTATGCAATAACTTGGCCGGGTAGGGATCCACGGCCTCATCTATTCCTGCCGCCATGATGACCAGGTCATGTTCCGGTACGGTTCTAAGGGTAGCCGGTACAATGTCACATAGGCCTTACATCCCCGACCACAGGACAGCGATGCACCTGTAACATCTATGCTGTCTGTAGGCTACGTTTGTCTCTTACCATCAAGAGACCCGTGTGCTTATTCGACGTTAAATAGATTCCAAGATCAATTGCTCCGGTTTTTCCCGGGTGATGTGAGTGACCAAAGACGGTGAGTTTGTATGTAAAAGGTATTTGATATCGGAGGAAGCGAGGCAGGTCTGCAATTATTGTGATATTTGGCACTCTATATTTTCTGCCTCCCCTGAATTCGTGTGAGGAATTATATATGTGTGTGTATTCATTTTCAAGGAAAACAATTATTAGAATTAAGGTAACTTTTAATAACATAAGTAGTAGTCGTAATAAGTTTATAAAAAATCTAGTTTTACTCTAATAAGTTTTACTTGCCAAATATATTGTTTATTCATCATCATAGTTTATATAAGATCGCAAAAAATAAGTTTCGATGAAATAAAACTAAATAAAATGTCGAACTGAACAAATCAATTGGATTTGGTGAGGCTTGGTTAGATTTGCATTTCACGTGAAGACTTGACATCGTTCCAGGTAATTACTAAGATATTTGTGAAGGCAATGTGTTGCGGTTAGTATCTGACTTCACTGATTTTAAGTAATGCCTGCTCACTCTTTGCAATAAAGAATTTATAAACGTTGAACATTAAATACTAGATTTTTGAAGTTATAGTTCTTCAAAAAAAGCGCTTCTTCAGGCGCGTTATAAAAAAAAATATAAAAGTAAAATTTGAAAAGTGAAACCCTCATCTGTCACACAAAAATAACATCATGAAGTTGCCTGCTTTAGAAATATGTTGCTACATTCACACACGTGTTTTAATTTCGTATAAGTGCGATTTATATACGTCTCAAAGTCGATTTTTTTTGATAATGTCTCAATCAAGTATAAATTCTCGCGAGCGTACAAAGGTACACTCACATATTTTTTATGTGATAAGACAGTGAAAAAGTCCACTACTCTTCCGATGCTAACACCACTGTGAACTAAAGACACATCCTTGGATCTAGGAGGATCTCTGTCTTGTGTTGGAGATGATAATTAGCTACCTTATCCTGGACTGGAACACGATAGTGGCGAACACTATAATTATGGCAACAGTAATAGATTTAACCGTGGGTCATAGCATTCGACTACTAGTGGTATTGGTAGTAACGACCGTTTAACCTATGTTGCCTCTTGCGAGCTATCAACTAGGCACATGATCTGTTCCAGTTAGGGGACTCGGGCTTATACGGGGAAAGCAAGCATGTACAGTAGTACTGTTTAATTTATCAGCTCCGGCTATATTCATCAAGCTTTGGAAATCCGAATGAATTGTAAAGGAATATCTATATTAATTAATCATTTCACTTAAATTTAGATTAGGTCAGCCAAGTTAAAAATAAAAGTGTAAAGTGTAAAGCGGAAGCGCATAAATTAAATACTAGAAAGGGTAGCTAATACGGAAAAAGAGAGAAAGGCAGATTGTGTAAATTATAATGCAATAAAATGTAAAAAATTACGTGGACAGGAGTTGACAAAAAAATATTACTAGGCATGAATTACCGACAGTTATGTGAGATAGTGACAGCAAGAATTAATTAAAATAATATAATAACAGATATCTTTATTCTGTTCTATTTGGCGTCCGAAGCATAACTTAATAGCGTTGCTCTTTTCCTGTTTTTTAGAATGACTACTTCATGTGTTGCCAACCTTACGATTTTACAACTTCACCAGGCTTTATTAGCGTAGAAAATTTATTAATATTATCGTGTAGCACTAATTATACTATCGCGATATAGGATTTCATTATACTTTTTGTTACACGGGCCGCTACAGTTTTAACACAATAAATCGACAAGCGGCCAGGTGTTGGACTTGACTTCATGAGGTCCCGGGATCGATTCCCGGGTCGGACAACAAGAAGAAAATGTGGTTTTTCCAATTTTCTAACTAAACAAAAGATGCACGCGATTGGATACGTGCCACCTATCACATTGTGGGACTTAGTGTCTGGCTAGTCTTGGGTGCCCTGGTTGTGCCTCTACCTACCCTTTTAGGAATATGGGCGTGAAGATACTTATGAAATCGATAAGGAAAGGTTTTAATGATTAATCCAGTAGGTGCAAATACTAAATAATTAATTACAAGATAAGGAATAATTCCTAGATCCTTAAAACAACTTTGATTGCAACATAAACTTTTCAAAGCCTCTCACAAATAGACAAGTACATCAAATTTTCAATAAACGTCGCTTGTATTGACAGGACAGTTGGTTTTCTTATTACATTCGATACGGCGCTTTTGATGGCAATGATTTGACACAATATGCGGTCTTGTTTGACACCACGGCGCGTATCAGAAAAATCTCCATTAACGACAAGCGAGAATAAAAAAAATTACCACAAAAGCCAACTGAATGCTTAATCGCGAGGGTGTCGGCTACTAATGGGAAACTGTTTTGGAATAAAAAATATATAGAGTGGCACGAGCAGAAAAGGAACAGAAAGAACAGTACTCGTAATCTTTTTCCATCTATTTTCCTAAGGTCGAAGATGATTGTAGATGGAAATTTTGTAATCGTAACTGATCTATCACCATAGTAAGCAAAAAATGTGCTCGGGTACCACAACAATAGTAAATCACTGAAATATTGGTCACACAAGTCAAACTAACTTTCATAAATACTCAGATCTAAAAATAGATATAAATGAATAGACATTAATATCTAGGTATCTTTTCAGGAAATGAAATCTAATTTCGAGAATAATTAATGACTAAACATCCATAAATTTTGATCAAAAACTTGCTTATAACGTTTTTTTATGTCTTAGAACTTGTGAGTTGGAGTAGAAAATATTAAACATAAATTAACTTTAAAATGTTTTGTCACTTCATTTGATGAAGGTTTATTTTTTTAGAGAAGCAACTAACCTGAGCCATTAGATATTTTAAAGTAGTTAGTTGTTTATAGGAGACACACTCTAGCAACGATATCACTCTAGATTCTTATCTATCATTCTTATAATAATATTTCTATCAAAAAAAAAAGTCGTGGAAGTGTTGCATTCGTGCGAGTACATTGACGATATTCTAAAAAGATGAGGATGACGATCTTACATTCATATCGTTTTTATAATGTATATATGCATTCTACCCTGTGTATACTAAACATAATCATTTCATTATAATATATGTATTCCCTATTTTTTAAGGTAGGTTGTTTAAAAAATAAAAGAAAAAAGAAAATTTAAGTTTTCTTAACATTTTGGAGCTACTCTAAGTATTTTTGTTCTGTCTATCTAATGTCAGCAACTGCGCCCTAATGAACTTCCAAATGGAAGCTGTTCGTATCAATGCCAATCAGATTTTTATTTATCAAAGTCATCAAAAGATTTTAATGGTACCCCGTACAGACGCATCTAAGCGGCCACAATACTCCGTAAAAAAGCGTGAAAGGTGTAGTAAGAAAAGTAGCCAGGGTGTATTCAAAAAACAATACGAGCATTGATAAAGAAAAAAGTGTGGAAGGTATTAATAAATAAAACATCATATATATAGTGACAGTCATGAAGCTATAGACTACATCTGGAGGTTGGGTACACCATCAAAGAACTGATGTAATTTCCTAATATTGCTGACTCTCTCTAATCTATCGGCCTCTCTCTCATTTTGATAATTGTTCCAGTTCGGACGATAAGGTAGCCAGTAAACTTACTTTTGCTCGAGGCTTAACATCCTGACCTCAGGTTGGCAACGCACTATTACCATCTTTGGTGTCTCTGGGCGGCGTGAACTTCTTACCATCACGAAATCGGTCTGCTTGTTTTCCTTTCTATAACATAAAAAAATAGATCTTGGTAATTGACTTCACAAGTCTCTCTGAAAAAGAGGTCGGTACATAAGAGAAAGTAAGCAATATTAGGAAATTATCTAAAAATTGCCACGAACAAAGTCACAGTAATTACAACTCTTAACAAAACCAGTATCAAATGATATCGATCAATTCCGAGCTAGATGAGTTTCATTTCTTACAAATATATTTTTGATGACAATCACTTTTCCCCAAGACGTTGATGGTGTAGCGGTTCCATAAATCAAAGATGAATGTTTTTAATTACGCATCAGCAAAGACTTCGCGACGCAAGCTCGCTGTGTTATGGAAATGTTGTATAACTGTGGTAGCGTTGATATTGTGTGTCATTTGGGTTAAATAAGAGAGGAAACGGCTTATTATATTTTGTCTTGAGTTGATTTGCTATTGTGGTTTAGTAGTCTGGTGTTTGTATTATATGAAGTTGCGCTTTTGGTTCCCAGGGTTAATAGGGTGTTTTTTTTTTCTTAATTTTTAAAATTATACATCTTTTGACGCCATTAGAAAAGATATGGGAGTGCGCGCACTCCGATAGATAAAATCAATCAACAATCTGAAGTTAGTTGCTAAACTTTTTCACAACTTTTGGAAAAAGTGCTACCAACAGTCACTTGTAATTTTTGGAGCGCTCTTCACACACACGCTCTTTTTTCTCTGTCCTGGAGAGGAGAGTCTGTTTGTCACCTGTGATACTGTGGACTAAAGTACCTTTGCTTAGCCCTGAGTGCCCTGGTTGTATCCTTGCCTATCTCTTCAGAAATACGGGTGAAGGGACACTTTTATGGTTTGTTTCGAACTGAAGCCATAAATAATCGATAATTAAAACTTTTAATGAAAATAACTCAATCGCAAATACAAATTACTCAAAATGCAATAGCTGCAGTTACAAATTGTTTATAGGAAATGCCTGCATGTTAAGCTTGCTGTTTGGGGAAGTTTGCAATTGCTTGTTTCTTAAATTAGATTTTGAACACAAGACTAGACTTGTAATTGTTTTCAGTGTATGTGATCGTTGCGTAAAGGAAATTCGTATTCTGTACCCGAAAACACCAGAGCGTATGGTAGGGTAGAACTTGCACAATAGCTCGCAGGACAGCGTCAAATCAATAGGCAATATTTTTTTCTTACTATCAAGAGAGTTATGTGCTATTGCGCTGTCTTCTTACATATTCTTAAATATTTGCGGAATATGTGTGTTACAAAGATGTTACAAAATTACTTAGTTATATTCTACCAACTTGTAGTGTGCGAACATTTTATTAGGTTATCAAGTTAGTTATTTTAATTATTAACTCACTATTTACGTACTGTTTTTTTGGATTTATTATGTAAGTTACTTAATTTATTTCTATCTTACGTAAACTTCCACCGTTTCCAAATAAAATGAAACAAAATATCACATTCGCCACTTTTGTCAAATTCATATAAAATATTTTAAAAATTTCTTTCCACACTAGCATAGCCCTCAATTCCTTAGGGTCCAGGCAATGACTTGCACTTCTCAAGGTCTGACGATGATGTATGTTCCACTGCGTAATGAGAGCTAGGATCTGTCGGCTCCTTTATCGCCTTTTATATTTATGTGGATTTATATTTTACTAATAACTGCCCCTGGTTTTGCCGCTACAAATATGTAGACGGATTTTAATATAGAAGTATTACATGTATTTTTTCGTAAAATTGGAGGGAAAAAGTACTTACAGAGTGTTTTTTTAAATATGTTGTCTATTGATATTAAAACTGTAGTTATGGTGTGTTGCCTTCCTAAGGAAAGGATATGAACCCTCTAGTGTCAGGAAACTTAACAGCTAATCGACCCTAGAGACCAAAAGGCAACAATAGAGAGGGTTGATGTAGCGTGAGCAGAAATAAATAAAGATAAGCCCAATTCTTGTTTATTTTTATTTATTTCTGCCCTGAAGAAGAAAGTCTTTCTTCTGTTTTGAAGAAAGTCCTTATAAAACTCTACCATTTAAAACAAATTTTGATATAGTTTGAATAAAATATGGTTAAGATTTTAAACAAGAATTTCAGTAAACAAATTTAATATTAGTTGGCTGTTGAATTGTGACATGCAAACAAAGAAAAACAACAATTTCAAAGATAAAAAAAATATTTTGGGCTCAGGAAAGTAGAAAAAACTCATTTTTTTATCATTTTCACAATGTGTTGTAAACAGGAGACAATAGTTTAATGGCATTAAAATTGCAAAAAACAGAATTCTTTTTTTGTAAGTATATTAAAAATAAAATATTTCTCGATTTTTCTAGCACTTTATTATTAGATATAGACTTGGTTGCGAAATGTGTAAATAGCTAATACCACCTCGAAAACGCTACGCTATTTTCAGTAAAAAAATAAATTTAAAATCTATTCAGAAATGACGAAAAAATAAATAAACAAGTATAAAAAATGCAATGCAATGGGATACATTACCTTTTCATTTTTCGAAGACGTTTACAAATCAGAAGCAAATTATTCAGTGTTACTTTGGATATAAAGAAGTTTTAATTCCTTGTAAAGACTGCTCCAGGAAGAGGATTCCAATGAAATTACCAACATGTCTTTTTACTGTACCTACTACGTATTAACTTTATTTACTTTGCATAAAGTAAACTACATCAATATTTCAAATGCGCATTTGTGTTTGTTTTTCCGCCTTCTTTTACTTCACAAGTTATTTTATGATACCCATAATTTTTGTGGTTATAGAATATATAAATACTTGAGTGGTAAATAAGTTTAGGTTTAAAGCCAAAAGGTTTGCAGTGTCTCATTTCGAAAAAATCGTACTCATTCCTTAAAAGTCGGCAACGCATCTATTACTGGTGTTGCGGATGTCCGTGAGCGCCGGTGATCACTTTCCGTCGACTGATCCACTTATTCGTTTGCCTCTTCGTTTGTATAAAAAAACTTTCCTAGAAAGTGTTTCCGGAGAGTCACGGATCGATAAGCAAAGCAAAATTATGAAAAGCAAACTTAAGTAGTTTGCTTGTATCTTAGAATATCTCCATCTTTAAGTACAACCTAACTTTCCATAACATGTCATCATACTAAGCTCTCCTCTATAAAAGAAAAGGTTTCCACGCGAGTTGTACGTTTTGATCCGGGTTTCTTTGCAGAAAAAACTATGTGCCATCCTTCCAGTTGAGAATAGGCTAACGCACACTAATACCGTGATCTTTGTATAGAGTTTCGCAAAGGCTAGCCCTGATCGGCACATACGCTTTGCCTATTCCTGTCACCATAACATCAGTGATTGCCTTTGACGTGTTCCAGTTTGGAGTGGTATACTTAGCACGAGTCCTAACACCCTGGCCTCAGGTAGGCTAATCAATCCTGGATACGCCATTGAAATTGTTGTATTTAGTGACCTCTGGAATCGGTCACAGCGACCAGGACTTAAAAAGTTGGCAATATCGATACTGGAAATATGAAAGGGCGTAAGGGACAAAACCTTGAAAATGAGTTATATATACCAAAATATTCAGAATTTTGAGTTCTGTTGAATGGTGTATTCGAAATAGCGATATCTCAAAAAAAATGTCCGTTACGCCCCAATTTTTTTAGCTACAAAATGTCTAATTTAATTTAAAAAAGACGTATAGTTCAAAACATACTTCTACTTAAGAAAAAAAATAACGTAACGTACTTTTATTCAGCAACAAAACCCTTACGCCGATTATTTTAAGAATATTTATGTTCACCCTTGGACCTTACGACAAAGTAAAAAAAGACATGCTGTGTTTGTTGCGTCTTAAGCCAAAATCAAAGAATTCTTAATTGAAAAAGCGCTCCATAGTCAAATATCAACGTAACCTCTCATAGTTTCGTGCGCTTTGCACCGACCGATACAACAACCCAGACTCGACAAAATTATATATTTCTCTATCCGATACTTCATCGAGATGGTTGCAGAATGAGAAAGTACTTTTTTTCTCTTCTGTATTAGAGTTCCTAGCAAGTAGAGATCCAAATTTAAAAGAAAACTTGATTAAATTTAAAGCCGACTAAGATTTGTTTAAAAATTTATTGGCATCAACTTACATGGACAGCCTGAATTTATTAAAAACAATGGGGATAATTTCGGCTTTTTTAGGGAAAATGAAATTTATGAAGCAAAACATTAGTCGCCACGAATTCTCTCAGTTTCCAAACTTGTCGAAGGTAGAATGTATTGATGAGGATATCCATACCTACATTTAAGTGCCCTGCATGATGAGTTCAAACTTCAAAGTCAGGTTTAGTGATATGCTGATGATGGATATACCACCATGGATCATAAATTCATTTGAATTTGATGAAACGGATGTGGCCAATATTGCATTTACAAGAGGAGGTGCTCGAGCCAAGCACCAATGAGGAGCTCAAGGTGAAATTAAAAAAGGCTACTAAACATTTTGGCTGCAAGCAGAAATACCCGAATAATATCCTGGCCTGTGGGAAATCGAAATGAATTTTTCTATATATTTTCCCTCGTCATACATTCCCTCGAAAGGAGTTTTAGTGCCTTTACACACTTCTTAACAAAAAAGGAGCAAATCCAACATCACAGAGTGGGAGCAGTTGGGATTATTGCTCACAAAAATAAAGCCAAACATTGATCATTTGGTGACACTTCATCAAATACATCCTTCCCACTGATGAAATTTATGAGCTAAACCTAATATAGGTTTTATAGCATTGTATATATACAATTCGCAAACATTTTGCATTCGTATATTGAAGAGAGAACATTTAGAGTAAGGAAACCCGGACCGATCTTGTTTAACTTTATACTTGTGATATACCGGAAATAGAAAATAGCACTATTGCAATTTTTACTGACGACACGGCTATTATTACTGTGGGAAGTACGCCAAAAGAAGCAACATAAAATGTTTAAATTGCTATATCTAAAGTCCTGTCATGAACAAAAAAGTGGAGGATCAAACTGAATGAAGCCAAGTCTACACATATTAACTTTACTAATAAAAAGTAAAAGATATACCTATTCACATCAATGAGAAAATAGTGCCATACTCCAACACGCTCCAACTCTAACTACGCTGGAGATCTCACGTGAAAAAAACGAGACGGGAAAGGCATACGTTATAATAT
>NJDD01000588.1:228335-272424 GCA_002245505.1 Calephelis nemesis
CAGTAGGAGATAGTTTAATATCGACATCAAATATTGAAAGAATGTCCAAATCTAAGAAACTTTGCTCTAGCAGTCATTTATATATATTAAATAGTTAAAAAGTTAAATCAAAATTTGTTAATTTTTTTTGGTTTTTTGGCTCTCCTGAAAAGTCGAACTTTGTCCCTTACGCCCTTTCATATTTCCAGTATCGATATCTTCAGTGTCAAAAAAAGGTGTGTGTGCAATTCACACACGATAGAAGTGAAACTTCAGTAAATCGACAAAAGAATGAGATGAATATATATTTGTGTCTCTTATCTGTCGCTTTTCCGTTGCATCCGTTTTGAAATCACATCGATTCTAAAGAAGTTTCTTTTCAATAATTATTTTTGTGCTACGTTAAGATTTTGTTTATTCAATTATTTTCAGTGAATTTTATCTGTTTAAATTAGAAAAAAAACTTTAGTTATATTGAAATATTTAATATATTTATTATAATATATTTATTTATTAAACTGTAAGAGATGTTTTAAAATAATATTGTGTTTAGTTAAACTTGTGCCCGTTTTCGGTGTCTTATCTTTTGATGACCAATCACTAACTTAGATTATTCGTACAAAAACCTTTCAGAATTCTTAATATCAATAATTAATTGGATTGTAAAGCAAATGACATTTAAATGTACATACACTGCATAATTTAATTAGAATGGGTAAGTTTTTTAGGTAAAATTTCTGCCTACCTAGACTGAAATTTCTATGCAAGCCCCTGATTGTTAGTGCCCATACCATGTCATGTCAAAGGTGTTTGACTTGGTATTTCACCTTTGGTGACTATAGGCGACGAGTATTTCTTATCATTTTAGGAAATCCATTTGCTAGTTTACCTTGTTATGTAATAAACGGATGGTATTTTTTTATCTTAAATTGAGATGTAATATAATGTAAGATAAGATTACTATTATCTATATCCTATATCTTTCAAGTTGGATAGATTTTTCATACAAAAACCTTTCAGAATTATTGTTATCAATAATTAATTGGAATATGAAGCAAATGACATTTCGTGGAAAATATACACCGCATAACTAAATAAGAAGTGGTAAGTTTTTTACTGTAAGTGCCCATTCCATGTCATGACAAAGGTGTTTGGCTTGGTATGGAACCTTTGGTGACGATAGGCGACGAGTATTTCTTACCCATTCAGGAAATCCATTTGCTTGTTTATCTTGCTACATTATAAATTCTGTATAATACTATCGTTATATAAAGTATTTTTTTTACTTTTTCGTCGTATCACGTATAAACGGCTGTGCCTTTTTCAATCATTTCTTTTTTTGTTAAATATTGTGGTCAGAAAAATTTAAATGTTTGTTGCACGTCAAAATGTCTGATTCGAGTTTTCTGAGTAACAGATATACATAAGACTAGGATAAGGTTCTAAACTACACTGTATGTTTTTTTGTTGTATGTTTGCCACACAATTATTCGGCCGATAATAAACTGATTTTTGTGTTTCTTTTTTTAGAAAATAGGTTATGACTCAGAGGTGGTCCTTTATTAATTTTATTAGGATCCAGCTATTTTTAATTTAATAATTATTTTTATTTTTAATGATGACGAATTCTTAAATATACACAAAAAATATGGGTTACATATAAAGTATAACTTAAAACTATTATTAAATGTACGATTACTTGGAATTACTAGCTATCAGTATCACGTCTTGTTTTTTGTTACAGTTAAATTCTGTGGTCGAGCGGTCCGGGTGTTGGACTTGAGTGCATGAGGTCTCGGGTTCGAATCCCGGGTCAGCCAACAAAAAGAAAATTGGATTTTTCCAATTTTCTAATAAAAAAAATGTTGGTCGGGATTGGAAACGTGCCCGGTTGGCGATAGGCTTGCCACCTATCACATTATGGGACTTAGTATCTTCGGCTAGTCGTGGGTGCCCTAGTTGTGCCTCTGCCTACCTCTTCGGAGATATGGGCGTGAAGATACATTAAATTTAGTTTTTGCAATTTAACTGAGCAGAGAGTTACATAACTTTAGCTTCAGTAACAGCTAGTTACTAATAAGTTACTGTTATAAACTAGCTAATATTTAAAGCATTATTGACAGTTATTAATTTATTAGTACCCTCCAGACCAACCGCGATGTAAACTATGACAGCTTAAGTGATCTAAGCTTTATTACGTCCCGGTTCATTAGCTGAACGTCATTTGTCAAACCGCCATTAGGTTCGGGTCCATCCGGGTATACGGACAAATTGTGATTGGTTGGTTTATTCTGAAGGTGCGTAATTGAGTATACTTTAAAGAAATAAGGTTATGTGCTCAACTCTTATTTTTAAAGTAAAAGCTTCTTAAGCGAAGTTGTGCTCTTTTTGTGATGGGTAACTTTTAAACTCTTCCATAGTGTGCTAGTTTTGAAATCGTGATATGTATTTTTTTTATTTTCTAACAAAACCAATTAAATAAATACTGTATAGGTAGTTTTGTAAGCCCGACATTTTCTTTTGTTCTCGAAAAAATCAATTAAACTTTATCACATGTATGATACTAATAATTAAAGCAGTTCGTGCAAAATCATTCCCTAATAATTTAAAAACACACGACGATAACTTTTAATTTTTCAGTTCTGCCGGCGCTAAAGCACTGCAACCTGTTGATTTTTTTAATTTATGTAATATTAACATTAATTCATTTTTCTTTCGTTAGTGAATGGATTTTAAAATTATAATTTAATTACTTATTTTTCTCTGAATAATCATACTTTCAAAGTTGTCTTTTTTCCACTAAGTCTAGCACAAAATAATAAACTTGTGTCCACTTGTAACGTGTAAAAAATAAGAATTTTACTGTACTTAATCTTTTTTTGTAATAGATGAATTTATCTGTTACATCTTTGCAAAAACCATAATAATTTAAGTACCTAAGGTTAAAACATAATTCAGTTGCTAGATTTGAGCCCTAACATGCATACATTGCGATTTATTTATACATATAGAAAACGCGATACAAGTTTCGAATGTTGGTGTAAACGAGCATTTAGTTGCAATAATTATCCATATTTAAATTTGAAGCATATTATAAAATAACAGATTAAAAATCAAAAAATTCTGAAATGCTGGCCACTTACCTACATTCGAATTTCAAAATATAATTATAACATCTCACAGACCCCTATCAGAATCTTGTTACGTCATCACTTCACTAAGTCCACCGAACCGCGGATGAATAGTGAAAAAGACATTATTCCAAATTTGAACTGTAATTTATCAAGCTCTGATCCATTCCTTTGACCCACCATGTTATGACAAGATGAAATATATCCACCGATGATATTCCAAATTCGAAGATACATTTGTGTTCCATTTTTAAATGATTTTCTCTTTTTTATAAGGGCTTCGCGACAAAGGCCAGTGTCGTATTAGTTATGTGACATCCGGTGCACAATGTATCGATGAGTGATGGTTGTATGACATGTCGATTTGGAGGGTTATTGTAGTTCACCCGGGTATTCCTTATCAAGCTAATAAATTATTTTTATCGACTCCAGCTTCTGAAGCTATTCTAAAAGTATTTGAAAGGAAAATTATTTTATTTTAGAGAGGTTAAATGTTCGTCGTCGTAGGTATTATGAAATGGGTAATAGAATTAAGAAAGAGTGTGGTGCAAATTACAAGCGTTACGTTTTAATTCAAAATGCGAGTACACATACATACACTACAATATATCTCTATATATATTCATTAAAAAATACATGTTTTTTGAATGAATAAATGATTACACTTTATTATGCACATTTTTCTAAATAGACACTCTTTCACTTATAAAATTTATTTTAACGTACAAAAAGGCAGTCTAGCGATCTATGCTAGACAATCTTAGGGTCAAAGACACAATTTACATATTAAAAAACTAAGGTAAATAAACTTCATAAAACAAATTTATCTAAACTAATAGTAACGCAATATGTAAATACATTGTTTTACTTTATACATATAACTCAAGATATGTAAAATACACATTACATGAAATACTCATAATACATGTTTAAAATCTATAAATTTTAAAGAAAGAATTCAACTAAATTCAAAAACAAAACCTAAAATAATTCATATATAATAACTAATAAAATATCATACCAATTATAAAAGAATAAATGCACAGTCTAAAAAAGAAAGACATAAACAAAAGAAACGATGAGGTTGAGCTCTATGATGTTTGCTGAGAAATTAGATTTTTTTTTAATAAACTCCTGAAAGACCCGAAATTTTTGGCCGTTTTAATGTCTGCTGGCAATGAGTTCAAAATACGAATGGTTATTTCTTTGCAAATTATTCTGATTTAAATAAATAAAAAAACATCGAAACTTCCCTTTAATAAATGCATTTCTTTTTTTTAATAGCAATCATCACATTTTGATACCTGGAATGTAAGACTTAATTTATTAAACTCAGCGTTTCATCTTTCAGAATAATACGCGCATTTTACTTATAAGCAAAAAGAGATCGTGTATTTAAATTTAATACAGAAATAATTTCGAAATAATATATCTGTACTAAACGGTAAGACAAAATAAAATTACTTATATTTGTATTTACTAACACAATACAACAACTTGTTCTAGGTGTATGCTATATAATTAACAAAAACATATTCTTTATGATTACACTATTTTTTTAAATAAAAATGAATCCCCATTTCGCATAGTCACCGCATTATGTCTAAACGGATGGACCAATTTTGTTAATTTATATTTTATTGTGTTAGGTATTTGTAAGGAGAAGGTTCTTATGAAAAGAAAAACCGAAAAATTGCAAGGACAAAGAGAAAAATAAAGCTTTAACCCATACAAACAGCTACAAGCGACACAAAGTTCGGTGGGTCTAATAGTTAAAATCCAAAACACTTTGTAGTATATGCAACATAATATTCAGAATATATGATTGTTAAGATACGATAAGATTAGCAAATTATCCTAACGCTCGCAGCTCGTGTTAGACACAGTAACTTGCGGTTCTTGCACAAAAGAAACCGCGTCATTGTGGTGTGTCCAGGGATGACACTCACAAAACAATACATAATATTGTAGTAAACGCAAACTATAATGATACTTACCTTTTGCTAATAATATAATTATATAATAGCGTTTGAATGTTTTTTGAAGTGAAACTTGCGCACTTTTTTTGGAATGGGTAAAAACTTCTAAACTCGCGTCAGATCGTCAGATCGGAAGACAGCGCAGGGCGCATGCGCTAATAAAACGTAGATTCGTTGCTGTTTTTGTATGTACCATTACATTCTCACAAGACAACATAATAACAGATATGTACAATATCAACAGACATTGTTCTATTTGCTCAATCTTGAAAATAAGCTTTATGTGTAGACGAGCAATTTTCGTTATACAGATAATATGACGATGCTCCTATTCGTCACGAACTTTAGCGATTTTTTGTCAAGCCAAACGCAGGTTATTGATATAAAAATAATATTTGTGCATAAATGGTAGTAGTTTTATACTGATAAATTAGATCAATTCGTGAAAAATTAATCTCAAACCATTCCAAAATATCAAAAATTCCCAATATTAATATTCAAGTATTCGCTTCTGCCGGTACTCCCGGAGTGCAACCCATATTTTTTTTTATCAGAAATTTAAAAACAACTGAGCTTAAAACCTAATATTATAATAGGTTTTTTTAGTTCCAGCTATTTGTTATGCTGGAGACACACTAGTGTAACGTTATACGGTCAGTTTGATGATATAAATTGCAATATTTGCATATACTAGTGTGAATGCTTCAACAAGATAATTTTCTTGTTAATATCATAGTTCTTCAGGCGTTACTTTACTGAAATCCAATATAACAGATGTAGAATAAGCCTTTACTATTGCTAATTCTGCTGAACTCAATCGATGAGCCCATCCACCATGGCAATTGAATTAATCACTCTTTCCCATGCATGAACTGTGTTCGTCATCGTAGGCGTTGGGATCGTTTGCTAATCTTGTCACATTCGATGCTATTTGGTAAATTTCCCTCCTCAACAGTTACTCGTGTTCCTTGGAATTCGATTTTATTTATGATAATAGCGGACAAACAAGCAGTCGGATTTCCTGACGGTAAGAAATTCACACCGCCTAAGAGACACCAAAGGTGTTAATGAGTTAGGCCTCGAGCAAAAGTAAGTTTAACGGCTGCCTTACCCTCCGTACCGGAATACGTCAACGGCAAGCAATGGACGTTATGGCGGCAGGCAGAGATAAGGCGGTGGTATCAATCCGGGCAAGTCGCAACGAAACTCTAACACCTAGTAGGATGTCACGATGTTAGTGAAGGTAAGTCTTTGCTCGCCTTTTACGAGCTGCCTGGCAGAAAGGCAGATGGTCTATTCTGCAAAGGAGCCCGGACCAACACGTCTTCTAAGAATGCAGCTGTGAAATTGTCGCGTTAATTCGTGGCCAAATTAAATGTCCAACATCGTTACAATTGCCGGCATTTCCCGATATTGTGGCCCTGCCGTTAGAAAGTAATGAAACGTACTATAATACACACAGGCATATTATAATTTAAACCTCAAACTAAAAGAGATTGCATAACAAAATAGGTTTGTTATTTTTAAATTAAATTCTCAAAATACATGACACTTCCAAAATACGAGTTCTTTATTTTTTTCCGTTTAGCTTCTCTTTTATTTATTGTATTTTTTACGACAAATAGCCAACCGATTTCTGATCGTTCTTTTTCAGAAATGTAGAACATGTTTCTGAGGTGGTCCCATGTTAATTTATGACGATCCGACTAACGGTTTTTCAGTTATATTATTTAATAGAGAATATACTTTTCACTTATATCTTGTATGTGTCTAAAACTGGAAGTAGAATGTTAATAAAATGTATGTGGGACCATTTCGAAAACATTTGCTATCGTTCAAAAAAAGAATAATCGATGTGTGGTAGTGGAGTCCAATGGAACAATTGACGTCAGCTTTTGCAGTTCATTGTACTTAGTTATTTTTTTATAATTAAAAACTTTTTGAAATTAGTGTCTTGGTTGTTTTTCATTTGTTTAACATTAACAATAAAATTATTCTTCAAACCACGCATATACTATATACCCCAATGAAATATAAAAATCGAAATTGTAATTTCCTGGCGACGGCTGATCGAGGGACAACAATTTGCGGTCACCAACTGATTACCAATAACCCAATACCAATGTTAAATATCACGAAAGGAAAGTAATCCCTAATTCTTTGCCTTTAAGTCACAAAATTCCATGAAGGAACGTTACATAGGAGGATTTTGTCGAAATTCGTCACGTTCTCAGACATCTGTCGTCGGGTGTAATCGAATTGCTCACACGAATAAAACTAAATCGATTGCATAATTCGGTACGATGACAATTCGAATTCGTTCACGTGATTACACGTTACAGCCCTTACCATGATTGTTTCGGTGCGGTCTGCTAATGGCATATTGCGTGATTAATTTTTTTGAGTGACATAACACTTGTCACCAAAATTGGGTTAAAAATTAAAGTTTTGGATTAAATAGACCCGTTTTCCTCATGTTGGTCAGGGACTCTGATTAGAATGGACTAAATGCCTCTCTGCCAGACAGCTCGTAAGCTTGCTAGCACAGGCTAAAACTTCGGTCAATGGTAGTAATCAACAAAACTTATTTTTCGTGTATGCTATCTTTTCCGAATAAATATAAGAGATGGACAATTTTTTCGACATATTAGTGCTAATAATAACTATTGACATTTTTAACTAACGTTTTCCTAAGATTTAACGTCTGTAGAAAAGTACAAACTAAACTAACACCGCTAAACATGTTTCGTCTATTTCTATTACTTCGTTAAAAGAAGATAGCGACAACTTAAATCACGTTTAGCAAGTGCGTTGTAGAACTACCACCATTACCAACTATACCACTGGTAGTAGAGTGCTGTTCAAATCTTTTTAAGCAATTTTTATGTTTGTATTAAGAACAGGAAGATACACGTAGACTAACTTTAACAGAACTATTTAATTTAAAAAATTTAGAAATTAAAACCACTAATATACACTAATATATACTAATAGTCAGTACTTTTCGTAGACTTGTAAAAACGACCGACCGCAACGGCTTGACGAATCGAAACAATTTTTATCCATGAGCCCTTACCATGAGTTTATGGCTCGTTTATTATATTAAGTAATTTTATAATATTAAGTATTATATACGTTTATGTTCTGTGGCATTGGTCTCTGTAAATTATTTGTACGAAAACTTTGAACACTGCCTCTATTGGTAACTGAGAGAGACAAATTTATAGGTCAAAATTAACAAATAAAAAGAAACAGCAAATAAGATTGAGTACAAAAAATGTATTACATTAAATTAAGAAGCTATCTCCTTTTCCTTGTATAAATTACCCGACAGTATCAGCGTTGATTAATAAGCTGCAAATTGAATAAGGCCGCTTTGACAGCATCAATTTTCCCAACAGTTACACAGCGGTAACCCCTAAAAAGCCACTTTGTGAGTCTATTTGAAATTTTGATCGACCCCAAACTTGACACCTCACATCAATTTAAGATGTAAATTGTCAAAGTAATGTATACGGTAGGTTTACATGTTACGAGTAGAAAAAAGTTACTTTAGTTTTTGGTTACTAGATGGTGTTAGTGATCAAAAAACCCGTCAGAGTTTATAACAACAATGGTTAGGTTTTTTGCCAGTTCTACTTTGCAGAGTTAGCTTTATGAATCACTAAACGATTCAAAAATTAACTTATTGATTAGACGACCTATAAAAATAGTAGATAAAATGAAAAGGTTTCCCGTGTTGATTCGAGTCCTCTGTGTAGACTAGAACGTCTAGGCTCCTACTTGGCAACGCGAGAAAAAGCGGTACGGTTCATTACCAACAAGACCACTGGTGGTAAAGTGCTGTATAGCAACTTAGCAACCTAATGCCTTACCCACTCCGTAGGACAATGTCTTATTCCTGTTCTGAAATTAGATTAGCCGCTACATTTGTACAATTAGCCTTACACTCCGGCCATAAGACAACGTACAAGTACTACATCTCTATATTGTTTGTAGGCTGCATCTATCTCTTACCATCAGGGGAACCCGTCCATTGTTCGCTGTCTTTTGCCACAACACATGGATGGGTTGCACTCCGGGAGTGCAAACAGAAATTAAAACTTGAATATTAACGTTGTCCATTTTGAATAATTTGTGATGGTGTGGGAATAATTTTGCACAATTTGCCTTAATTGTGAGTATAAAGTAGTATATTTGTGATACAATACAATATTCGATTATTGATTTTGTTGGAGACAAAAAAATATTGACACCGGCCGGCGAAACGAAAATCACGGTATAAAATGCGGCAACTTCACAATGTGGTTTAATTCCCCTTTAGTCTTACGAATTTTCGACCAGGTCACGTATCCTGACGTAAGTTTAAAAAATTTATTCATCAAAAGGAGCACAAGGTGTATATAGTTTTTTTAAGGAGCGTTGTTGTCAACTATCACCATGTAAACCCAACATAAGCAATTCACGCGTCGCCCCGCCGTTTTGCATGAACTCGATTGTCTCGTACGTCAAATTGTCACGGCCGGCAGACGTTGATCGATGGACGCACCTGCTTCCTATCAACCCTGTATATAAACTAAGTGAAATCTGCTCCATTCTCATGCCATAATGACCTCAATTACCATTTGCTAAAAGTTATATTTCCGTGTAGAGTTTTTCTAGAAAGGGTTTGAAGAAAAGTTAATACACGTCACACTTTGTATTTAGAAGAAGGATTGATTATGTAATAAGATGAAGTAAGATTTAGGGAAAGGATTAATCTTGTCAGAAATGTACCTAATAATTTTCCCCGTGTTGGTTCGGGCTCCTTTGCAGAAAAGGCCAGGCCAGGCAGCTCGTAAAAGGTGAGCATAGGCTTACCGTCACTAACACCGTGACATCTGACTAGGTAGTAGAGTTTCGCAGTGACTCACCTGGATTAGTACCACCGCCTTACCTACTCCTGCCGCCATAACGTCATGACGTATTCCGTCGTTCGGAGTTCGGAGGTTAAGGTAGCCGGTAAATTTACTTTTGCTCGAGGCCTAACATCCCGGCCTCTGGTTGGCAACGCACCATTATGACCTTTGGTGTCTCTAGGCAGCCTGAATTTCTTACCACCAGGAAATCCGTCTGCTTGTTTGCCTTTTAATATCATAAAAAAAAATAGATAAAAAATAAATATAATATTAGATATAGTTATCATCACCGATATTAATATGCTTTATACTCTCTTGAAGGCTGAACTTAAGTCTCCTCAAGTAACCAAGGTTACTAGACGACGGTTGTGCAACGTACAATCTTTGTTAAACCATTCAGAAACAATAAGACTTAGAGACAAGAAAAGAGCTTATTCATTCTTACCTTCAATCTTCTTAAGGTCGACTACACAACTGTGAGATCCCTTACATTGCACTTGTTTCGTAGATTCTAATACTGCCCATTATGTGCATCGCTTGTCATTTTTACGTCTTTTCAAAAATACTATTATATTAAGGCTTAAGCTTAAG
This sequence comes from Calephelis nemesis, assembly GCA_002245505.1. Lineage (NCBI taxonomy): Eukaryota > Metazoa > Arthropoda > Insecta > Lepidoptera > Riodinidae > Calephelis > Calephelis nemesis. Next base: position 238,914 of record NJDD01000588.1, read on the forward strand.
TTTTCGAAATACTAATCAATTTTAGTCTATGACTTAGCTCTTCAAAATAGCTGTGTAACGGTTCGGTTTAGAAGTCTAAACAGAGTTCACGCTAAGCAGTCGTTATGAAGAGCTAACTCGTATTTGCAATTTGACAGGCGTTTCGGAAACTGACCATAAGGATAAGAGCTGAAGGAAAGAGAAAGAAAGATTTTAGGATCAAACGTTGCACATGTCAAGAGACAATAATGTTAAAGTACTGGGTTGTACTCATATACATACAAACGTATTACAAATCGAACACGAATCTCATATTAAACGAAAAGTGATTTATGTTAGTTAAGGGGATGCATTTTTTTATTTTTATGTGGTTATTTTTAAAAAGACATTTATTTGTGCATCATGGCAAATTCACGTGTTGATTTCTTTCAACTTATGCATAAAAATTAAGATCATATATAAAATGCAAGCTTAATTTAATAATAATATGACAACTAGGCTTAAAAGAACTAAATTCATTGTTTAAATTAAAGAAAAAATCTATTTAGACACGTGGAGGAGTGTCAAGAAGAGTTCAAATTTAAATAAAAGTAAATCATTAAATATTCTCACAGTCGTAACTGTTTGATCTTCTGGATGACATCAGCAATCTCCAGGACAATAGTGTATCAACGTCAAACGTCTAGATCAGGAGACCAGCCTAAGTTGAGCTCTCTCTCGTGCTGACTTTCATTTTTCATCAAATGGATTCTTCAAGAGCCGAATGCGACAGAGATCATTTTAATGGCCTCGATGACTTGTGATTTCAATGTCGCCTGTCCACTCATCGCTAATGATAATATTAATATTGTCACAAATGTCTTGGCTTTTTTCTTGCTGAGCAATGGCGGTATGGCTTTAAGGCATATTTGTGAAGCCTTTTTCCTGTGACGTCATACAACCATGGTTCCCCGTGTTGGTCCGAGCTCCTCTGCAGAATAGAACATCTGCCGTGCCGCCTGGTAGCTCGTTAAAGGCGAACAGAGGCTTTCCGTCATTAACATCGTGACATCATACTAAGTGGTAGAGTTTCACAGCGACTCGTCCGGGTTGGTACCATCGCCTTCCCTGTTCCTGCCGCCATAACTTCAATGCCTGCTATTTACGTGTTCCGGTTCAGACGGTACGGCAACCAGTAAACTTAGTTTTGCTCGAAGCCTAACATCACAGCCTCAGGTTGGCAACGCACGATGGTGCTCAGTATTGCTAATGACCAGCTTTGTAGTCGCTAGGCGTCCATTTCTTACTATCAGGAAATCCGTCTGCTTGTTTCCCTTCCAATATGATAAAAAACCGTTGTAATTCAATCCCGAAATTACCTTATATCATTTCCAAATATTGTTTACTCGCTATAATGTACCGACCTCTCTTTCAGATAATCTTATGATGACCATTTAATAAGGTAAAATGAAAGAGAAGCCAGTAAGTTAGAGAGAGAAAGAGAAATGACATCAGGTTACAATCCTAACATTGTTTGGATTATCTTTCAGTATGGATATGGCTTAATGATTTCAATACTGAAAACTTTATATACATACATGGAAAAATCAAAACTTCATTGGCATGAAATTTGTTTTTGACTGACTTAAAAAAAAAGGTTCTTATTTAAGACAACGTGTTTTGTACGAGTATGTTTCTATGCTATTCCTCTAACAATAATTAAGTTAATGTTTTTTTCACATTGATAAATTTATCAAAATGGAAAACGAAAATTGAAGTTTTTAACGCCCATATTAAATATAAAAATTTAAGTTTAATGACTGACATTGCATTTCTGAAGGTATATTTTTTTTATAGAAAAGCAGGCAAACGAGCAAGTGGGTTACCTGATGGAAAGTGATTACCTCTGCCCACGGGCATCCGCAACACCAGGAGTATCACACATGTGTTCCCGACCTTTAAGGAATAAGTACGCTCTTTTCTTGAAGTTCGTAAATTCCTAAGTCATACTCTTTTGGGAATACCGCCCTCGGTAGCTGATTCCGCAAAGATGTTATAGGGGGGAAAAAATGTCTTCGGAGTCGCACAGTAGTAGATCGCCACGCATCAAGATGATGGGCATGATACCTAAAGCTCTGACGCGATGTCCGAAGGTGTAAATCAGCGGCTGGGATTAAACCAAACAACTCCTCAGAACATTCCCCATGATCGAAGCTGTAGAAAACATTGAGTGACCCAACATTTATACGCAACGCCAAGGAATCAAGGCGATTGGTAATTGCCCGGTCAATGACAATTCGAATTGCTCTACGTTGAATAAATGAAATAAGTGATCTACAGAAACAAAATTTAAAAAACATAATGTTTTAGCTCTTGAGCCCCTTGTTTATAATTTATTTGCAAGTTGTAACCCTACTTATGTTATTAGATCCAAATAATAGTAAAACCTAAATAGTAAAAAATATTAGTAAAACCACGAATGAAAATTTGTATATAAATATATTTTTTATTTTATTTTTTATTTTTTATAACATTGGAAGGCAAACAAGCAGACGGATTTCCTGATGGTAAGAAATTCTCGCCGCCTCGAGACACCAAAGTTGGTAATGGTGCGTTGCCAACCAGATTTGTGTAAGCATCTCTTTAAAATCAAATTTTAAAAAAACACCCTGTGCTGTTTTGTTGCTAGTTCTAGATAATTAAAAAAAGTATCTTCAAGGACATATTTCCGATGTGATAGGCAGCGTGCCAACCAAGACACATACGGCTACTCACAATGTGATGGGTGGCAAGCCTATCGCCAACCGGGCTCATATCCAATTCCGTGCAACGTTAATTTGATTAGAAAATTGAAAATAAACATTTTCTAATTTCTTTTGTTGCCCGACCCGGAAATCGAACCCGGGAGCACAATAAGCCAAGTCCGCCACTGTACCGATAAATCACAGAGGTAATCAATTGTAAGTTTAAATAATTTCAAGTTATTAATTTCAAACAAAATAAATTATTTTTATATAAAACAGATGATACGTTTCAAATTAAGTAGACATGTCGTCTATATAATATGTTAAAGAAAGTCGTGTTAGTTACACATTTGTATATCTTAATATGTATAAATTTCGTATCACAATGTTTGTCCTCAATGGACTCCTAAACCACTTAACCGATTATAATAAAATTCGCACACCATATGCAGTTCGATCCAACTTGAGAGATAGGATAGCTTATATCTCAATTTATGGTAAAAAATTACCTTCCGAGCGAAGCCGAAACGGGCAGCTATCTTAATATATAATCTCGTGACACAATGTTTGTCCTCAATGGACTCCTAAACCACTTAACCGATTATAATAAAATTCGCACACCATGTGCAGTTCGATCAACTTGAGAGATAGGATAGCTTATATCTCAATTTATGGTAAAAAAATTACCATCCGCCGGTTATTAAGTTATTAATTTCAAACAAAATAAATTATTTTTATATAAAACAGATGATACGTTTCAAATTAAGTAGACATGTCGTCTATATAATATGTTAAAGAAAGTCGTGTTAGTTACACATTTGTATATCTTAATATGTATAAATTTCGTATCACAATGTTTGTCCTCAATGGACTCCTAAATCACTTAACCGATTATAATAAAATTCGCACAACATGTGCAGTTCTATCCAACTTGAGAGATAGGATAGCTTATATCTCAATTTATGGTAAAAAATTACCATCCGAATGAAGCCGGAACGGGCAGCTAATACCTATATATAGTTTTACAATTTATAATACAAAAACGGCTAAACTATGATATTGTTGAAAATTTAAGGGAAGGTAGCTCAGAACCAGAACACGGACATAGGATACTTTTAATCCCGTTTGACTGCTAAGAAACTAGGAAAAACAAAAAAGTTTGTTATTCTCATACAAACTAAACATCTAGAATGAAGTTCGAAGGAACAGCTAGTAGCTAATAAATTATTCAATCTTCTATTCTAGCTAACTTCCAAATATACTGCTAAGACATAAAACTTCTTTACTATTATTATCTTCTACCCTTAGGCCTTTCAGGACCAATGAGTCATACTAAACTTGGTCATAAATGAGCATACATATTTTACATTTTTTTTAATCGGCTTCAAAAAAGGAAGAGGTTATATGCCCGACTCTTTAATTTTTAATGTAGTCATTTGATTTCCCCCTCATTTCTTAATCGATTAAAAAAAACTTACTGTAACTAAAATAATTCACTTTCGAGGTGGTCCCGCTGTCACCAAATCTGTATCTGATGATGGAATCCTGGAGAAATAAAACATTCTGAAAGACAAAGAAACAATCCTGGGAAGAGATAACATTTTTGTATAATATGTAGATGATTTACTTATTGAAATTGAAGTCGGTTTTTACAGTTTTACTGCGACTAAATTATACTATTTTAACTTTACAAAGCAGCCAATCTGATTGCAAAGTGGCTATAGCCAATCCAATATCCAATCTCCCTCGAGATGATCCTCTGCCATCTAATGCAAGACACGCAGCTAACTCTAGCCAGTATATTGAGACATAAATTTTTCATTTCGCCGGCGGCCACTTGTGATAACCTACTTGACCAGTGCCTCCCATGGGATACATAAAGGACTTCTCCTGTATAAAGAATCACATATTTCATAAACGCTTTCCTTGTTTTAGAGATGCAAAAATGTTTATCGATATCGAGAAATTATTCAATTTGACTACTTAAAAAATTTGTTATCATACTTAGTTAAGATAATGATAGTGTTAATTTAAATAATACATGTGTAACAAATTAGTTACATATATGAGATAGTAAATGAACAAAAATATTATAGCAGATTAGATATTTATCATATTAAATGCGACCGGAATAAATTACAAATTAATCTAATAAATTTAAGCAAACAACAGATAAATTTCTAAACACCACACCATAAAAGTAACAAATGCCTGTAAACGAGGCCAACATGTGAAATATTTGCTAGACATCATAAAATACGATATTAGTGCTAATGTTCTTATTATCAGATCCCTAAGTCTGAGATAGCACAAATTGGACAATTAAAGGCAGGAAAAAGGTAGTTCTCCTAGCTTAAACGTGAGAAACAATCGAGATTAATATTGGAATAATAACTATGATTATTATATAACAATATTTTAACGTTGCTAAATAACCAAAGCTTTCATTAACATAATACGTAAAATTATAGAATACAAATAAACTAAACTAATTAATTTTAAAGTATCGACATACATAAAGTAACTAACAAACACATCACTTAAGTGAGGAACAGTGTTCACACCCTCAATTTTTTTGTACGTTCCAACAAAGGGCTGAAGGGCTACCGACGGACACAATAATAAATATTTTGACGATAACACATAAATATTCTTCCTTTATGAATAACAAAACGGCAATGTGCCACCATGTAAGGGTGGTAATTTCTTTCATTTTATGGTCACTTCTTCCTCTTATAAATCGTATACTATTTATTACGGAAGGGTCAAGCAGTTTCGCTAAATTGTATATTTTTATTATCACATAAATTTATAAAAAACTGGCACACCAATTTTACAGTATTTTTACAGTGTATTATGACAAGCAAGTGTCCTGGTGGTAAAATATAGATCGCACTTCTACAAACGCAAAATTCTGTCTATCTATCTGTTAGATTTATATGACTAAACAACTGTACCGATTTGGATGAAATTTGAAATGCACATAACTGGTTTAATTATAGGATGTCGCCTCTGTGGTCTAGCGGTTCAGCTGTTGGACTTGACTGCATGAGGTCGTCCTCTGTGACTGTGCCTCTGCCTAGCTTTTCGGGCATATGGGCGTGAAGATACTTTTTTTTAAACATAGGATGCTTTTTGGAAAGTTAACCCCCTAAACACTAAAATGAGTTAAAAACCCCTAAAGTTAAAAAAAAAATTCCATGCTGACGCTCAGTTGCGGGTAAATAGCTAGTTGTTATATTAGAACCTGGTAGACCAGTGTTATAACGAAGAAAATATAAAATCCGCTCCTTTGCAGTATAGACCATCCGCCATTCTGCCAGATAGATCTTGCAGTGGTAGACTTACGCAGCGACTCGCACGGATTACTACCATTGCCTTACCTATTCCTGCCGCCATAACTTCAGTTCTTGCCATTGACGTTATGGCATTAAGGTGGCCGATAAACTTATTTTGCTCGAGGCCCAACACCCCGGCCTTAGTTTGACAACGCGCCATTACCAACTTTAGTGTCTCTAGGCTGCGTGAATATCTTAATGTCAGGTAATCCGTCTGCTTGTTTGTTTTCCAATATCATAAAAATAAATAAATGAATAGGAATCCGTTGGCAAAGTGTATTGTTTTAAATTAAAAAATGTTATTAAAAAGTATAGTATGGGATTCTACCAAATGCCGACCCTGAAAAGTATCAAGAATTAAAATTTAAGTTTACATATTATTTGCAATTACACACTGCACAGTGTTTGCGGTGTCGCGTGCTGTGTCAGTTTGACGGCTGACAGAAGGTAATTTCCGGCTTTGTCACTCGCTCGTGTGCTAGGCCCCTTATCATGATTACAACCTTAATAAGAGGGTAATTAAGTCTGATATCCTATAAAGCAATTAAAAAGATGATAGGTTTCCAACTGTTCGTGCGATTAGATAGGACGGGTAAGGTCAAGACTACCTAATGCTTCTCATATAAGCATCACCTAATTTATTTTAGATAGATTATTGCCATTGTGTCAATCGCTTAAACTAATTTTATTAAAACCGTATGAGATACTTTAAGCTCTATGAAAAAAAAAATATCTTCACGCCCATATCCCAGAAGCGGTAGGCAGAGGCACAACCAGGGCACCCACGACTAGCCGAAGATAGTCCCATAATGTGATAGGTGGCAAGCCTATCGCCAACCGGGCACGTTTCCAATTCCGACCAACTTTTTTTTTAATTGGAAAAATCCAATTTTCTTTTTGTTGGCCGACCCGGGATTCGAACCCGAGACCTCATGCACTCAAGTTCAACACCCGGACCGCTCGACCACAGAGGCGACTCTATATAAGCTATATGAAATTACAAAAACTGACTTCCGTTACATTATACCTTCCAAGTAGACATCTATGACAGTATTTCTTCAATTTCGCAGGAATTCCTTTCGAATAGTACGAATAGACCATATATCTTCCGATCAGTATCATAGGTAAGCAGAGGCACAACCAGGGTACCCACGACTAGCCGATATTGGAAGGCAAACAAGCAGACGGATTTCCTGATAGTAAGAAATTCACGGCGCCTAGAGACACCAAAGGTGGTAATGGTGCGTTGCCAACCTGAGGCCGGGATGTTACGCCTCGAGCAAAAGGAAGTTTACCGGCTACCTTACCCTCCAAACCGAAACACGTCATGAAGTTATGGCGGCAGGAATAGGTAAGGCGATGGTACCAATCCGGGTGAGTCGCTGCAAAACTCTACAACCTAGTCGGATGTCAAGGTGTTAGTGTCGGTTAGCCTTTGTTATCACCTTTTACGAGCTGCCTGGCAGGAAGGCAGATGGTCTATTCTGCAAAGGAGCCCGGACGAACACGTCTTCTAAGAATGCAGCTGTGAAATGGTCGCGTTAATAAGCGTCGATATTAATCCATCATGTCCATCATGGTTATAATTGCCGGCATTTCAACTTCTTAAGGAAACTTCTTAGATGTATTCCACAAATGACTATAAATAAGTCTTTTGAAAGAAAGAAAGAAAATATATTTATTTGCGGAATGTGCGTATTGAAGTTGTTACAAAATTATTTAATATTTATAACATATTCTACCACATTGTGGTGTACTTTCCATTTCATAAAATCACAATATTCTTAAAAGAAAATATTTAAAGAGTTTAAATATCAAACGATTTCATACCAAAAAATATCCCATACGAAGATATCCCTCAAGCATAATCAAAAGATCAAAGATATATTAGGTCGATTGACCCTATACAGAGTTTTAAAAGAGCTACTCAGTGAAATTGGTCCTTTCATCATTGACCCTCCAGAAGGTAATTTTTCGAGACCACTCAGTGACGCAAGATCATTGAATAGAATCACCATACAAATTGTAAGTTGGCAAGAGAGATTAACCAAGGCTAGTCTGTTATTAAATATTACATCCCAATAATGAATTTGAATTTGCCTTTGAATAACAGCGAATATTTTGTGGCTGAATATGAAAAAAAAACCGTTCCTGGTTTCGTTTAATATGTTTGTGTCCCTTTGTTGGAAAGTTTTTCGGTTATTTTCAGGATCACAAAAACTGAAAAAAGTGAAAAAAAAAAACTTTTACGGCTTTGAAATCAAGAAATTGAAAACACATTCTTTTCGAAGTCAATTAAAATTAACAATTAATTTTGATTAGAACAGTCAGTTCCGTTTTAGAACTTAGAAGGTTTGTCAGACGGTAGACATACAACGTATGCGTCAGTTCATCAATTTTGTTCTTACTATCAGAAAACGAATTTGTCTGCATGTAGCGTGTCATCCAGCTATCTACAGAGCTAGTTTCCTAGGTCAAACCGGTTAGCAAAATCTTAGCAGCGTTAAGAGATTTTTGTTTTATTTTTATGATATTAGAAGGCAAACATGCAGACGGATTTCCTGATGGTAAGAAAGTCTCAAGGCGGCGCGGCCTAGAGACAACAAAGGTGATAATGGTGCGTTGCCAACCTGAGGCTGCGATCTTAGACCTCGAGCAAAAGTAAGTTTACTGGCCACCTTATCCTCCTAACTGAAACACATCAACGATAAGCACTGACGTTATGGCGGCAGGAATAGTTAAGGCGGTGGTACCAATCCGGGTGAGTCGCTGCAAAACTCTACCACCTAAAGAAATCACCTAGAAGTTCGTTAAATACCCTACCAGTTTTCAGAAAACATATTTTAGATGACCTTCCCGCAGTTTATATGACCAACATATTATTCTTAAATCAGACTTTTATTCTCCTAGTGTTTTACATAAAGGTCTTGAATGAAAAATCCATAATAATTTTAATAACAATTCTGGAAAAAATACTCAAATTGTGTAGAATTCCAAATAAGCAATTTTTTATGTCAGAAGATAGCGAAAAAGTACATGGTTTTCCTGGTGGTAAGAGCCTATAAATATAACAGACGTTATAATACATGTTGTAGGTGAGTCAAAGTTTGTGGCCGGCGGCAGGAATAGGTAAGGTTTTGCTCCTACCAGGATAAGTTGCAGTGTGGTACTCTACTACCAGAGATCTTGTTGATGACTTAAGCTTTGCTCGCCTTTTACGAGCTACCTGGCAGGAAAGCAGATGGTGTAATTTACACTAGAGACCTAGACCACCACCGGAAAGATGAGGATAATGGTTGTTTTAAGGGTGGGAATCAATGATCCTAATACATATTATGCTCTTCGGCTTTACAATTTTTACTCTTTTTACAATTTATACTTTTGTATTTAAATTGGCTGACTTAATCTAAATTTAAGCGAAATTATTAATTACGTGAAATAACAACTCTATCTATATAGAGATATCTGCCTATATGCAGCTTCCGAAGGTTAACGAATATAGCCGAAGCGCATATTTTAAATAGTACTTCTGTACGTCACTTACTGAAATAAACATAACAAACACAGCCAGATCAATAAAATCAGACATCTATTTCCCTAGCGTACAAATGCTTGTCACCGTCGGGAATCAAACCTGAGCCTCACAGTCGGTTGGTGGCATTAGTCGTACACGCTAACCCCTCAACCAACGAGACAGTGAGAGCATTACCCAAATATTTTAGCATTCCAATATCATAATTGATGTCAGGTCACAAAAAATAATAAAAACTTTGATCCTCTCGTTTTTGTACCTGACCACGCCTCCACCTTTGAAGTGACTTCGGAAAGCACCAACCATTATAGCTGGAGCTCTTTATGGAGGGGTCATTAAGGTTTTAATCAATAGTTCAAGGGTTCCAAGCGAACTGGCTGCAGGGTTGTAATTGGACCGCTTCGTTAAAAAATTTTAATCAGTCTCAAAAGTTTTACGAGACGGCTATGAAACGCTGTATTGTTTGCAATTATGTAGAAGTCGTTGCAGTTATATTGACTAACTTATATCTGTGGCCTTGCATGCACGTAGCCAACTTATTTTTAACCCCAACCAAAAAGGGGGGCGTTATATGATTGACGCATCCGTGTATATGTCTGTCTATGACACCATAACTTTTGAACAGATAGACAGATTTTGATGCGGATTTTTTGTTTGAAAACTGACGTAGTTGAAATGGTTTTTAACGACATTACATTTAGGTTTTATAGGGGATTATTGATTTTTTAATGTTATTAAAAAATATACTTATGGAATAAGGTGGAGGTAGAAGCAGAAATCACTATATCACTACAGACACTATAGAGATAGAACTAACGTTCTCCAATGGTCGATGTATTAGACCTAGTAATCCACCACCAAATATTCTCTTGATCGGAATATGCCACTGTAACTTTGGCAGCAATAGGTGAGGCTGTGGATTTCTATCCGGGCAAATTACTGTTTAGACTGCCACCAATAGTTATTCTACGTTAATCCTAATGGTGCTATAATGACTTCGCCATATTTTGGTCCAGCTGGTTGGGTAGCTTGTGGATTTGCACAAAAGGCCTTCCATCCTGGCCTTGAGACAGCGACCTGTGATATCTATGGGCGTCTATGGTGCCACGGTAATCTCATACCATCACGAGACCCGTGTTCTTTGCTGATCTGTAACATTAAAAAATCTAGGAAAAGCCACTAATTTGTGATCGTAAAAAGTGACACAGTCATGACACGCATCTATGATCAAGCACACGGAACCTGGTGTCAGTAAATCATATGTAACGTGCATGAACGTGTTTGTATCACGCGATTGGCTCACTGACTGACTGATCCAGTTTAATACGAATGACACTGATTTTTAGGGTTCCGTCAAAGGCGATAAACGGAACCATTATAGATTCGTCATGTCTCTGTCCGTCCGTTTTTTATATGTAAGATTAATGTGTAGCCAACCTCGCGGTTTTTACAATTTCAACGGGCTTTATTCTGTCCGTCTGTATGTGACAACCACTTTTTTTTGAAACTATAAGGGCTATGCTTCGCAAGTAAATGCATTCTGTGAACCGCATTTATATTTTGATATAAAAAGTGAAAAATAACTACAAATTTTTGGATTTCTTATACTTAGAACTAAAACTAATCTTTTACCTCACTTCCATAAGAGTGGATACCCCACTCTCTAATGATAGGTCGTCAAAACTAATATTGAGGTATTTACTACATTTTTTCCAAACTGAATAGTTTGCGCTAGAGACAATTCCTAAGTGATAAAATGTGTGTGTCTCATCTAACTTCTAAAATAAGAGAATGATTAAACTAAACATTATATATGATACACATACACACAAGTAGTTTTTTAATAGGTACTGTAACACAAAAACTTGTATTAGTTGTACTTCACTATCAAGAGATGGCGCTGTATATTTCAAAATCGGAGAGCCGTTCAGCATAATTTTTTTTAATATTGTGTCTTGATAATATTAATCTGAGTGAATTGCAACAATTTTACCCCGTGTTGGTCCGGGCTCCTTTGCAGAATAGACCATCTGCCTTCCTGCCAGGCAGCTCGTAAAAGGCGAGCATAGGCTTACCGTCACTAACGCCGTGACATCTGACTAGATGGTAGAGTTTCGCAGCGACTTGTCCTGATTGGTACCACCGCCTTACCTATTCCTGCCGCCACAACGTCATAACGTGTTCCGGTTTGGAGGGTAAGGTAGCCGATAAAATTACTTTTGCTCGAGGCCTAAAATCCCGGCATCAGGTTGGCAACGCACCATTACCATCTTTGGTGTCTCTAGGCGGCGTGAGTTTCTTACCACCAGGAAATCCGTCAGCTTGTTTGCCTTCCTTTCATAAAAAAAAACAAATTACAGTGGGTATACGTTGAAATTGTCATTAATTAAAATAACTTTTACATTATGATACGGAACCCTTGATGGGACGAGCCCGACTTGCACTTGACTGTTTTTTTGTCTTTCTTCGTCGCGACTATTAATTTACCTCATCGAAGAGTTTCAAAATTCAGGTCGATTTATTTTCCAATTTTTATGAGCACAATTTCATTCATTTTCCTTCGTGTTTGATCTTCATTATTTTTATTTCGATTCTAAACAAACAAAAAAGGACGAGGCTATATGTTTTTCGCTGTCTCTGTTATTTCTGATCTTTTAAAAATATTTTTGTACGTAAAAGTGCATGCTTTGAAAGTGGTCCCATTGCCACCAAGTCTGGATCTGATGGTGGAATCCCCATAAAATCGAGAAAAATGTGCCGTTTTTTTTTGTGTATGTAGATGACTTATTTATTAAAGCCGAAGTCTATTTCACGTAGTTTTACTACACTTGAATTATAAGAACAGATTTCATCTACAAATAGTCTGTAAAGTTCGACTAAAATATTTTGATATAACTACAACTTTTTTTTGTAAGTTTGATTAGTCAGCGGTGCAATGCATCTTAGAGCAAAAAGAAATGTCTTTCCGCACGAATAACTTGTCAATTGGTATTATCAGAGATTAGTAAATTTATATTGTCTTTGGTATTACATATCTTCCGTATCACGTTCAACAGGTAGGCATTTATTTCCAAAAATGGCGATGTATAGTAAACGTTTAGTATTCCGTCGAATGTTTAGTAACGAAAACAAAGTAGCATCTTCACGCGCGCATTCTTGAAGGTGTAGGCAAAGGTACAGCTAGTCCTAGTCATTAGTCATTCCATTACGAGAGAACGGATAGACGTGTTCATGTCAGGTGAAGGTTCCTAAATAGAAATTTGTTTTAGCGGAATATTAGAGGAATCAAGGATTCTGTTTCTATAGTTATGTATGTTATCCTAAATCAACGTCTTAACATAACTATAGGACTTCTCCTAAACGTATCTTTGGGTAGTCGTAAGTGCTACATCTTCGACGACACAGCATTTCACAATCAAATCTCTCGGATATTATCCGAGGGGGTTGTCAAGAATCTCTGAAACCGACATGTTTGTATGAGAAGGGTACTGAAAGACAGATCTGCCAGAAGCGTAAGATTTGGCACTCGATATTCTCTGCCTATTCCGTGAGGGACTTGACGTGAAGATGTTTATGTATGTAAATTTATTTCAGATTTTAATTCTGAAGTATTTTGCATCCATTCAAAATTGAATTGTATGTGTGCTTTGTCAATCTAAATATTCAACGAATTTGTTAAAATAATTAGTTGTTTATTACCAAGCTTTTATAATTTTAAACTTAAGGTGTCGCGTACTATTAACATTTTTAAATATTTTTACGGGATATGTTTTTAATTTATTAAAAACAAAATAAAAATGTGTAGAGAGTATCCAGTAAAAAATATTTAAAAAGTTAAATGCTTATGATTCGCTAGTACTGTATTCTAGAGTACCTAAAATAACATTTTCGATTTTAATTTCCATTTCCCATGAAATCGAGTACCTACCCCACTGGTGTCCATAAACCACGGTTGTATTTTGTTTTCAAAAGATCCGTGTGCTTTGTATGAAATACGCGATCAAATTAGACATATAATTTAAGCGTAACTACGCTTAAATGAACATCTAACTAATTTTAAGTTATCGCTGTCTTCTTTCAATGAAAGTAACAGAAAGAGACAAAATACTTTTAGTGCTGTCAAATTAGACTGTACACGATATTTCTACTCGTACTGACGTTTAATCTATCACGCGGAAAACGTCGATAACATCACAATTTGACATGTTCCGACTAATCTGACTTGTCTAAAACGTTCCATCTCTTTCATTTTTGTTTCATTTGAAAAAGATAGCATGCATCTAAAATAAGTTTAGTTTGTGAACAGCAGAATTACCATTGTTATTTACTCATCACAAAAAGTGAACAACGCTGCTAAAGAAGTTTTGAATTCAAAAAATGTGCAGTCGAATTAACAGCCTCCACTTTTTCACAGTCGGTTTAATAACTTCATGTGCACCAGCCCTAACACCTTCGTTATAGACTTGTTGTTTTGAAAGTTGGTTATTTATCACATACAGTGTAATTATAAATATAATAGACTGGTCGCTGCGCAACCAACCATATCGCCATAACCTCAGTTGTCACGCTCCGTGACAGTCCGAGAAAAAATTATTTGCTAGTCGCATGCTCATTAAGAAGTGCATTGTGATATAAAGGTCTGTTTGTGCTTCCTAGGAATTATTTATCATCCGATATAAACGAAGAATACACGCCTAATTATGTATGTTTTTTTGTTTGTAAGTTTGTAACAGGAAGGTAGGTAACAATTTCGAGGTGGACCAATATTATTTGACCACGATTAGTTTCTAAGTTATAATTTCGTTGCACTAAATATTATCTATGGTCTAGAGATTCAAGTGTTTCACTTAACTTTTTTAGATCATAATTAGATCATAATTAGATCCCAGGATTGATTTCCAGGTTGGGTAATAAAAAGAAAATGTGGTACTACCAAAAATATTTCAAAAAAAATTTCTGGAGATTGTATAATATGTGCCCGGTTGGCTCGCCACCTATTACATTGTAGGACTAAGTGTCTTCGGCTAGTCGTAGGTGCCCTGGTTGTGCCTCTGCTTACCACTTCGTGGATATGAGCGTGAAGATACTTACTTACAAAATTTTCCTGACATGGTATCGTTGAGCTTTGTATATGAAATCTTGTGCATTTTCACGCCCAATAAGTGATTTTTAAGTTTGAGTTATACTTATGTCTTTAAGTTTGTGAAAACTCGCAGTGCAGACTAGACCTTAATGTACTTAACATTAAAAATTGGGGTGCCATTACTTTAGTGGCAACGAAAACAACCTATCACTGTTAGTTTTCGCTATGATTAATACTTTATTGATCTGTGGAAAAAGTCAATTAAATGGAATTTGCCCAGGCACAAGCAAGCGAATCTCCTGATGGCAAATCACAACCTTGGTATACAGGCCAGAACTTTGGACAAGACGTGTCTAATAAATCTTCCAGGTGAGTCTCTGTCTCGTGTCCGGGATGCTAGGGCCTGTGCAAGTCTTCTGACAAGTCTGCCTTCTAGAACGGAATATGACACTGTCATAATGGTGACAGGAATAGGTAAGCCAGTGAAACCCTTGTTCACCGGTGATCTCATTGCTAAAACCCATTTAATATTAACCGAGTTGCCTGGTAGAAAGACTGATGATATATTCTACACAGGGTCCTTGACCAACATGCGTAAATGGAACCAAAAATATCATTTTGCACCCAAAAAATATGTTAAGTGCTGAAAAATGTTTACTAGAATAGCTATGTTTACTATTTACTCTTAAGTAAAAAAGCAGCCAAGTGTGGATTGGATTGATCAATAAAGGGTTCTGTAGCAGTAAATAACATAATATGAAAGTTTTTCCCCCGTGTTGGTTCGGGCTCCTTTGTAGAATAGACCATCTGCCTTCCTGTGCCATTCAGCTCGTAAAAGGCGAGCATAGGCTTGCCGTCACTAACACCGTGATATCTGACTAGGTGGTAGAGTTTCGCAGCGACTCACCCGCATTGGCACCACCGCCTTACCTATTCCTGATGCCATAACGTCATGACGTGTTCCGGTTCGGAGGGTATGGTAGCCGGTAAACTTACTTTTGCTCGAGGCCTAACATCCCGGCCTCTGGTTGGCAACGCACCATTACCACCTTTGGTGTCTCTAGGTGGCGTGAATTTCTTACCATCAGGAAATCCGTCTGCTTGTTTGCCTTCCAATTTCATAAAAAAAAAGTTAGATACTGTGGTTGCGGTTTACGATTTATGACGAAACAAACTTATTTTTCGGTGAAAGCTTGTGTGGCAATGTACGTTATATTTTTTTCATCGGTATCTTATTTTAGAAGTAAGAAGTTAAAATGTCCCCCTTTTACAACTTTGAATGTGTCTCTCGCGCAAACTAAACTAATACAAGAAACGATAGTAGGAACCTTTATATTATTTTTGATGACACTACATGGCTTTACGTTACCCCAACAATTTTTAATTTGTTTTTATGAAAATCTGAATGCGGTTCACAGATTACATCTACTTACCAAGTTTCGACAGTGTAGTTATTACAGTTTTGAGCATACATCAATGCATACAGCACGCATTACAGTGTAGTATTAACATTCATTTCGTTTCCGAAACACATTGGAACGCCCGTACACATACGGACAGACAGGAAATCAAACAGACATGATGGGTCTATATTCTGGATTCCGTTACTTATAATTTAGCTACGGAACCCTAACAAGTGTTCCTGTCAAATGCCAAACCCCTTGGTAAAGCGAAACAACTCCATAGACTTATTTTTAATAACATGCCATTATAATGGTGGCTGTATAAAATTTCCTTGTTCAGTTTTTTGTCCAAGCGTCATGGTTTATTGTCATAAATGCCCACATCTTTTACATAATTCATAAATCTTTCGACCATGTCGGTCACACCGCACAAGTATTATGCGTTCATCTTTACTGACTCAACTCTAAATTGCCTCTTATCTTCTAATCTTGAATCATAGAATTACGTCGTAGATTTTTAATTAGCTTTTGAATTTGGTTTACTTATTAAGATCGGGAGGCAAATAGTTGAGGATTTTCCTGATGGTAAAACGTATCACCTTTGAAATCTTCTTCTTCTCTTTTTATAAATATAGCTTTCCATCGTTTTTCACCACTTACTTTGGCAATGTCAAGTTAGTTAATTCTTAATTCTTATACAGTCATTACTCACTATGTACAAAGTCATATCAGGTCAGGGTCTTGAATAAAGCGATGGCTTCGTTACTCAAGCTCATCTAGTGAGATTTGACGGAAGCGAGGAAATAGACGATACACTATTATTTCATTTGTGCCCTTTCACTGAACAAAATTAATCAAATTCCCACCTACATTAATCAATTTCACTCAATATAAACACAAATTCAATAATATTAAAAAAAATACGACCACCTTCATTCACGATAGCACCAAAACTCTCACCTTTAAAGTCAGGTCAATTTAATAGATCACCTTTGACAAAATGTCAATCTCTGTTAATACTTGTCAAAATAAAACTTAAAAATACATTATTTTGACTTTAGTAATACAAAATTATGTATTTTAAAGTGGAAAGACTAAGCAAATCTGTAATACTTTGGACAATGAAATAGTGTTATTGTTATATTTCGGTGAAGTGTCAAATGTGTTCCTTTAAATTGATCCAACTTTATACAATTACCACCTTACTTAACATAGATTAAAGTACTCTAAGATTCGACCTTGCATTATAGTCTTTATTAGAATTTGATATAAACTATAATATTAACCTAACTGAACTTTTACTTTAGTCTTTCTGATCAGTTTATCCCTGTCCTATCTTCTAAACTGGAATTACAGAAAACATAGTTTCTCCTTTGTTTTAAAAATGGATTACCGTAAATCAGAAATTCCAAAAAAAGCTGAAACACTCTATGTAAAAAGAATATATAAAATGGGTCTAATTAATAAACATGGGTGTAACATAAACGTAGGAGCAAACTTGAAAAAAAAAAAGACGGTGTGAATTTTTATGACATAATATCGTACTTCTACTGATTTCTCATGTTTAAATACGATTTAAAAATATAACTTTTATAACTTAATATAACTTTTATAACTTAATATAACTAAAATATAACTTTTATATAGCACTCCGGGAGTGCCGCCAGAAGTGAAAACTTGAATATTAACGTTGTGCATTTTTGATATTTTGAGAGGGTTAGAGAAATATTTTACACGAATTGATTTAATTATCAGTATGAAAGTACTTTCATTTATGTAGTAGAATAAAACTTTCATTTATTGCGCTATCGTAGACAAACATGACAACATGAACAATCGCGCAAGCGCCCTGCGCCGTCTTTGCCGCGCAAGCGTTCTACGCCGTTTTACGAATTTTCGTCTTACAAAATTTCAGGTCACGTGTCCTGACGCGAGTTTGGAAAGTTTTACACATTCTAAAAAAAGTGCGCAACGCCGCCAAATAATTTTTCACTTAAAAAAATGTAATTGTTGACTTTTGTCAGCGTGTCATTTGTAATTGTTTGAATTAAATGTGCAATACTCTTGTTAAAGAGTATTTATATTCTTTGGTGCAATAGCTCAATGGTCTTAGACCAAAGACAAGCTCCATTTCTCTCAGCCGTGGATTCAATTATTTTTTTAAATTGCTTATGAATATTATTGAATGCAACTAATATTGTTATTCAAATATAAAGTTGTCCTCGGCCCTCGACAGGACACAAAAAAGCCACCATGAGATTTTTATAACTCAGTAAATTTGGGTTTGGTGATATTTACTTTACTTATTTATGAAAGTACTTATTACTAAAAAGGGTAACCTTAATCCCCAGCCATAAAGTTGAAAATAGGGTATTTTTAGTTCCAAAATGGTATCACACATTTTGCATTGATGTAAGAGGCTTTGACAGTTCGCGGTAAAGTCGGCAAAACGGTAGGTTGGACAATTTTGATGTCGGGGAGATATTGTAAATCGTTTTTGTCAAATGTCAACTTCTGTGGTCACTATAGAGCGACGTCGATGTTAATTTAGGAGTCCTTTCAAGAAAAATATTAATTCCATGAACTAAATAAATAAATAATAAATGTCCCTGAATAAAGTACCTACAATAAAATTGAATCTGACCTCAGAGTAAGCAAATTATAACATCTACATATATAAAAATGAATCCCGTTTTTCTTGGTCACGGCATCACGCATGAATGGCTGGACCGATTTCACTAATTCTTTTTTTGTTGTATATGTCATTATTAGGAGAAGGTTCTTACGGAAAAAAATATTAAGAAAATCTCTTAGAAACATTGAAAAATATACATTTAATTTTAGAGTTCAAATTGAATAGGTAGGTGCTCATACGTAAGATAGGTTAGCTATACAAAATAAAGTGGTTTCTACTATTCTTCTATCATTCTATCATTGCTACGCTAAGGCGGTAAGAAGTTCGCCGGGTCAGCTAGTAGTATATAATTTGCTTACTATTATTATGCTTGTGCTGTTAGTTAACGATTGTAATGCAAGGAAATGCTTGAACAGATATCAGAATAAATTTAATAAACTCGAAATGCTCATCATACAAATGCCTGCTCCTGTCGAAAATAGAACCCGAGTCTCGTAGCTGGTCGGTGACGTTTAGTCCCTCGATCAGCAAAGCGATCGTTAGATCGGTATCCTATTTTTCCCAAGGCCAGACTTTGGTAATTTTATAAAATTTGAAATTTGTTAGCTTGTGTTTATGGGAACCGGCAGTAATGGCCTTGTAACGATGCCGGTAACAAAGTACAGTATAGGTAACGGCGTTACCTATACTGTTACAACCGCTAACTTATTTAGAATAGATGCTGTTCGTTTAAGGATTTTATGACGGTACTTTTCAATCTTACGAAGATATCTCTGATCCTACTTGACCGATTTAAATAGGTAATACAGACACCTAAAAATAAAAATTGCAAAAGCCGCATTGTTTCCTCGTGTTGATCCGGGCTCCTTCGCAGAATAGACCATCTGCCTTCCTGCCAGGCAGCTCGTAAAAGGCGAGCACAGGCTTACCGTCACTAACACTGTGACTTCTGACTAGGTGGTAGAGTTTCGCAGCGACTCACCCTGATTGGTACCACCGCCTAATTTATTCCTGCCGCCACAGCGTCATAACGTGTTTCGGTTTGGAGGGTAAGGTAGCTGGTAAACTTACTTTTGCTCGAGGCCTAACATCCCGGCCTTAGGTTGGCAACGCACCATTTCCACCTTTGGTGTCTCTAGGCGGCGTGAATTTCTTTCCATCAGGAAATCCGTCTGCTTATTTGCCTTCCAATATCATAAAAAAATACAAAAAATAAAAATTGTTTTTAACGCGTATCCTTAATATTAAGCTTAAATTATGTTTTTATACATAATACATAATCTATACATTAATACGTGATGTCAAAACTTTGGACCCCTTTCTACGAAAATTGCGCTAACGAAGGAGCATAAAATTTGGCACACTTATAGTTTATGTGGAGGAGAAGTGCAGAACGCTAATATTTTTCAATAAATCAGTAAATAAAATATGACCGGCCCACACTACCATGCATTTGACACACACAAACAAATATATTTATGTTGACGATAAAAGATCTCAGATGGTGCACTAACTATACAGGAAACAAAGTAGTTGGTCTTGAGAAATGAAGATGGCGTTCTTATCAACAAGATATTAAAATTATGGTCGAATTCCTACCAATGGGCGACCACTAGTACAAATTAATTTGTTAACTTTTATCCCGCAAAAATGTCACAAACATTTATGCGGAACTCCAATATTTTTAAAGAATGGTCTTATACACATTTCTATATGTTTTATTAGAATATGCCCCACGTTGTTCAGTAGTTTACTCTTCGATGGGTTTTGTCAAGGACAAGTGGGTTTAAGTGTATCAAAGCGTTGTTTGTTTTTTTAACTGTGTGTGTAAAAAATATTTTTGGGACTGAATATGCAAAAATTCTAGTAAAAGGTAATTAAATACCTTCATGCCTATATGCCCGAAGAGCTAGGCAGAGGCACTGGATTTGTACTTACCTATTTCTGCCGCCATAACGTCAGTGCTATGCCGTTGATGTATTATGGTTCGGAGCATAAGGTAGTCAGTAAACTTACTTTTGCTTACTTACTTCTTAAAATTCCGGTCTCAGGATGGAAACCAATTATGGTAATTCTAGAAGGCATAAATTTCTTACCATCAGGAAATACGTCGTCTTATTTACCTTCCAATATCGTAACAAAATAGTACTTGTATCTGAAAAACTACTGGTCAGATACTGATAAAACGTATATTGAACCAACTCGGAACCCTTAGCTACATTTCGATAAAATAATTATAGAATCGAGATGTTGTAATAAAAAAGGATTTGGATTTTTGGAGTTTTACTGCTATCAAATTATAATAATTATATACCTACTTTAATAGCTGCCCCAGCGAACTTCGTCCCGCCAACATCCGGATAAAAACTATCTATCTATCTTTTAGGATGGACCAAACTACAGATATATGAGAAATTTTATAGAAATCGGTTCAGTAGTTTTGGAGTTTTTTGGCAACAATACCGTGACACAAGATATAAAATATATACAAGATAGGCTCCGTATAGAAATTTCTGGCGGCAATCTCATAAAAAGTCATTCCAAATACACTTGAACAGGACATGAAAGATAATTCTTTGTAAAGAATCCACGATATTACATCAAAGAATTAAAACGAGTGTTTATGATATATCAAAGTATAAAGAAAGAAATGTCAGAGTACTGAGAATGTTAATTGGATGTTTCTTTGAAACAATGTGTAAACAAGGGGAGCCCTTTTAATTTTGGTTGGTTTATAATCAAAACTTTTATACGTGAATTTATGAAATTGCTCTGTTTTGAATAAGGATTTCCTATTTTTTTATGATACTGGATGGCAAACAAGCAGACGGATAATTTCCTGATGGTAAGAAATTCTCGTCGTCTAGAGACACCAAAGGTGGTAATGGTGAGTGGCCAACCTGAAGCCGGGATGTTAGGCCTCGAGTAAAAGTAAGTTTACCGGCTACCTTACTCTCCAAACCGGAACACGTCATGACGTTATGGCGGCAGTAATAGATATGGCGGTGGTACCAATCCGGGTGAGTCGGTACGAAACTTTACCACCTAGTCAGATGGCACGGTGTTAGTGACGGTAAGCCTATGCTCGCCTTTTACGAGCTGCCTGACAGGAAGGCAGATGGTCTACTCTACAAAGGAGCCTGGACCACCACGGGAACTACTATTATTACTTATAACTTAGTGTAAGGATTAAAGCTTTTATAGCAATTATTAAATAGATACTTACTTTGGACTTTTGGCGCCATCGTGAGAAAAGATGGTTGCATTTTTTTTAACGAGCTTCGAGTATAAATTGAGTGAAATTTGGTAGTATTTTATATTTTTTTTTAGTTGAAGTGCACAAGTCAAGTATTTGTGAAGAAATTAGTGTAATTCATCATTGTCGAAAAATCTAACTAAATGGATTGAGTAATAAGACCATTGCTTTAACTAAGACCATAACATGGCTTCCTGATTACTTTTTACTCATTTTTAATGCTAGGGATTACCCTATTTTTAAATTCGAAAATTAAAGAAATTTTATCGCCTCTGTGGTTTTGTGTAGCGGTTTTGTGGTTTTGTATTTGTGTAGCGGTTCAATTGCTGGACTTGATTGCATGAAGTCCTGGGTTCGAATCCCGGGTCGGGCAACATAATGAAAATAAAAAAATTTGCTCGGGATTGGCAATGTGCCCGGTTGGCGATAGGTTTGTAACACATTGTGGGACTTAGTATCTTCGGCTAGTCGGGGGTCTATGGTTGTGCCTCTGCCTACCTGTGGGATATGGGCGTGAAGATATTTTTTTATTTGGACTTTTGGCGCCATCTTAAGAAAATTTGGTTGCAATTTTTTCGTACTTTGAGTATAAATTTATTAAAACTTGGTAGTATTTTGTAAAAAAGAATTTAAAGTGCACAAGTGAAGTATTCGTAAAACTATTTGTGTACCGTGTATTTCGTCATTGTTGACAAATCTCACTAAATGAACTTGAGTAATAAGGCCATTGCTTTAACCAAGACCCTAACACGACTTCCTATGACGACTTACGAGTTGCGACTAATTTAAAAGTAACCAGATCCAAACTTAAACTTTATAAATGGCAAATGCTAACGTTCATGCCAAAAACGAAAAAAAATCAGTAGTATTATGATTTGGAACTCTACTTAGAAGAACATGAAGAACAGAAGCAAGGTCCGAAGCTAAAAGATATCTATCCGTATTTTTTTTAAAGATGCTAATTTGTAATGTCCTGACCTTAAAATAAGGTTTTTGTTTCTAGCTCGTGTGGTCTATGATATTCTGATTCTTTTTCATTCTTGTCACTTTACAGTAAAAGCCATATTAAACAAGATTTTTTTTTGTTTTTGTTATGCCTTAGAATAGTTTTGTTAACTCCAAGTTATATATTTAGCATTTTGTTTAAGTCAGTTTTTGTGGCACTAGCCCCACTTTCACGTTCCTAGGTTAAATATTTAATTTAAATAAAGGACTAATTCTTTGTATATTTGACAGTTTAACCAGTTACTAAACTTAACCCAGGAACCTGCAAGTGGCCAGTGTTACAATGATTAAAACATACGTATATACCTAACGTTGGTTTGCATACAAAAGGTAATTGTGATGTGTCAATATAATTCTAAAATCTTCCATTTGATATGAACGCCACATCTCTAGCCGATCCGGGAGGTTTTTGCTCCCTAATTCCACTAGAAATGTTACCTTTAAATAGTAAATAGTTTAAAGTTGTGCATTTTATATTTGGACTGCCATTTTCATCATTTTCATGTTTTCGACGCAGTCTACATGTGTATATTACTTGTTAAACATTTGCTAAGAAATATTGATTTGAATAATATTTATATTTATATTTAAATATTTATATTCACCTTTTTTAAACATTAAATTTATTAACAAAAATTGCCCCATACGAAATTTTGTACTTAACAGAAGATTAATATATTCTGTAAAAATATATTTATTAATAAATATCAATTCAGACGTCATAATCAAATTACTGCCTCTAAAACAGATAATTTGCCAGAAAAAACTTAAGTGTAATTAATGTATTTTTTTGAAACAATTAAATGCTAAAATATTGTTAATTAAATGCTAATGTATTTTTTATGTAAAAGCAAAGTAAACTTATACGTAAAGTCGATTTATCACTTTTTTGAAGTAGGTTCATATTACTATAAAATTTGTAAATATAAGTTTATAATATGTAATCTACGCTTAGTGGTAGAATTTTGTAAAGATTAAGAATATCTTATTAAATTTAATACTTACTTACTTACACACATATCTTCACCCCAAGTCCCTTATCGAGGCAGGGAGTATCGAGTGCAATATTTTAATATCCTGGCATATCTGCCTGTCTTCCTTTACGTTCATAATTTATTGCACTTGACTTTTGTATTGTATCTTCACGCCCATATCCCCGATGAGGTAGGCAGAGGCACAACCAGGGTACCCACGATTAGCCGAAGAAATTGTAATCGAATTTTGTATTGTAATCGAATTTGGACCACAGTATGAATTAGTAAGTTTATATCTTCACACCCGTATCCCGGAAGTGGTATGCAGAGCAACATCCAGGATACTTACGAAAGTACTTAGTCATATGATGTGATAAAAGCAGACGTATCGCTAACCGGGCAGTTATCGAAACTTTTTAACAAAGTTTTTTAATCAAACCTGAGATTTCATATATTCGATGCCAACTCCGGTGGACTAGACCACGGAGGCGTTTGCATTTCTGGGTCTGGGTGTTTATTAAATTTATTTAGGTATGTATTTAAGTATTTCTATGTATTAGTATCGTTGACTAACACCCATAACACAAGCATATAATTTGCGTGCTTTGGGGTTAGATTCAATTTGTGTAACTTGTCAAGTAATGTTTATTATTATTATTGTTTAATTTAAAATATTGCCGAGAAGAGTCAACATGTCTGGTACTATCAAAAAGTTATTTTATACCATGTAGAGCCAAGCATCTAACTCTAACTCTACAAACCCTAATTTCATAAACTTTACACTTTCATCAAAATATTAAAGTTCGCTTTCATATATTAAATATATTAATTGTTTTTTTACTTCTTTTGCTAAAGTAGAGTTGTTGTAGTATGTATGCAACTTCGTTCCACTCGTGCAGTTTGTGCGGGAAATATTAAAATGTTTTTTTACTAATTCCTCTCTGTAGAACATAAAAAGTATCCTATATTCAACTTCTGGTTTTGAGCTACCCTGGAGTTGTGTCTATTTTATTTAATTTATTTTAAACTAGCAGTTTCAAGCAGTTTCGCCTGCGTAACTTGGCTTCTACTGTACCGATTTGGATGAAACAAAGCCTATGTCACTCGTGGATAATGTAGCTTTCGAATGGTGAAAGAATTTTTAAAATCGGTCCAGTAGTTTTTGAGCCTATTCATTACAACCAAACAAACAAACAAACAAAGTTTTCCTCTTTATAATATTAGTATGATATTTTATAATTAACTTTAATAATAATTTGACCTTGTTTTTCCTGTATTGATTAGTGTCCTTTGTATGTGATATAGTTCATTCGCCTTCCTACCAGGTATCTAATCAGCAATGAGGTAGGTGAAACTGGTTTAGAAGTAGATGCACCAACTTTTCTGGAGTAAATCCTACCTCATCTACTCTTTCCGCCACAATTACAGAGCTGACCATTGTAGTTTTCCGATTCGGAGATCTAGACTGGTTGAGTAGATGTAATTTCTAGACACCAGGACAGTGACGCACCTCTAACATCTGCGGTGTGGACTTTTACCATAAGAACAGCTTTGTGATTGATTGTTGTGTTATTACATAAATAATCAGAAAATAAAAAATCGACAACCCACGACAAATCGTATCTGTAAGGACCATTTTGATAGTGTGAGCTTTCAAACATAAAAATTGACATGGAAATCAGTCCAGCCGTTTAGGAGTTGTGATGCCACAGACAAACACTTACACTCACACATATTCACACAGCAACTCACCCGGATTAGTACCACGGACTCGCCTATTCCTGCCGCCACAACGTCAGCGCTTGCCATTGACGGCTTAGTAGGCGTTTGCCCCGCCGAGTTTCGCCCGATTCTGGTGAAACTACCACATTCATTGTTCTTAATATTTTAGAGTGGCGATTGCTCCGCTACTTTTTTTTAGCAATACCTACCTGTACAGTCGAAATGCAAAATTTAAGATAGAGTTATATAAATTAAGTTTAAAAATCGATCACAACGCGTACATATTTAATTATAATAATCAGTTTCATATATCGATTTAAAGCATAATAATTAATCCCAGTAATAATTATAATTCTAAACTATAATAACCAGTCCTTTACAATTTATATATTATATTCTGGTATCTGTTTAAGTATTTCTATGTATTAGTATCGTTGACTAACACCCATAACATAAGCATATAATTTGCTTACTTTGGGGTTAGGTTCAATTTGTGTGACTTGTTCAGTGATATTTATTTATTATTAAAACAGTTTTCATATCAATTTACAAGATAACTACCCCCAATAATTATTATTTTACGTCTTTAAGTAACTTTACGCCTATATCCCAACTGGTAATTAACAACTGGTAAAACGCATAAAGGCAAAATTCATGCAAAATCATCTGAAAATATACAAATTGACGAACATATTTCCACTATTATTTTAGATTATGAAAATCAATCACTTTTACTCATAAATTGTGTAGAGGACTGTACAAGTATTGCTTAAAAAAGTTGCGGGGTAAACGCTACTCAAAAATTTTTAGAACAATGGACGTGGTCTATTCACCCGAATCGGGCGAAACTCGGCGGGGCAAACGCCTACTAAGCCCCATTGACATCTTTTGTTTCGGAGGATAACGTGCCGTAAAACGTAGCCGGTAAACTTACTTTTGCTCGAGGCCAAATATTAAAGTTTCTTATTTTGTGAATTATGAATTTCTTACCATCAGGAAATACGTCCGCTTGTTTGTCTTTCAACGTCACACAAACAAACACATATAAACAAAAACACGTCAAACTCATATCAACAATATTTTTCTAAATACCAAAAAACACTGTATTCGACTGTACCTGCTGAAAAACTGTTTAAAACGATTACGAACTCTGTATTTGACTGTACTGCAAAAGTAAACACTGTATTTGACTGTACCTGCAGAAAAACTATTTAAAACGATTACGAACTCTGTATTAGACTGTACTGAAAAAAGCACGCATACTCTGTACGGCACGTGGAACGAGTGTAAAGGTTCAAAGACCGAGCTAAATTCGTTCCTTCCTGCAAGTAAGGTATGGAAGTTATTTCGAACCTCGATTACACCTAAGATCACTCTATCAAGAAGTGTTATGAGTAAAGCATTAAAGATGCATGTTTGAAGATTGATGTATGGACTTTGGACATAAGGTTGATTCTAGATAATATAAATACGAAGGTTTGTCTTTACTGAACAACTGATTGATATCTAAACACTTTTTGATTGTAGGAGAGCTGATTTGAAAAGTCTGGTGGTTTCAGGAAAATATTGATTTGGAAATAGGACCCGTCTGATTCTATATCTCTTTTTTAGACACCTGTAAATAAATTCGATTACACCTAAGATACCTCTTTCAAGTGTTATGAGTACAGCATAAAAGATGCATGTTTGAAGATTGATGAGTGGAATTTGGACTTATGGAAACCGTTTTCTAGATGATATAAATACGAAGGTTTGTCTTTACTGAACTGAATGATATCTAAACACTTTTTTGATTGTGGAGGAGCTGTTTTGGAAAGCCTGTTGTTTTCAGAAAGAGATTGATTTGGAAATATGACCCGTCTGATACTGTAGCTCTTTTTTAGACACCTAAAAATAAATTCGATTACACCTAAGGTACCTCTTTCCAGTGTTACGAGTACAGCATTAAATATGCATGTTTGAAGATGGATGTGTAGACTTTGGACATAAGGAACTCGTTTTCTAGATGATATAAATACGTAAGTTTGTCTTTACTGAACAACTAATTGATATCTAAACACTTTTTTACTGTGGAAGAGCTGTTTTGAAAAGGTTGTTTGTTTCAGAAAAAGGATTGATTTGGAAACAGGGTCCCATTTCCAAATCATTCTGACACTATAGCTCTTTTTTAGACACATAAAATATCTTTGTGCCTTCGTGTATCACTTATTTTTAAGTTTCTTTAAGTGTATTTATTTTTTACTAATGGTCGCCGGTTGGTCGAAATTCGACCATAATAACATTTCATATTTTGTTGATAAGAACACCATCTTCATCTTTTAAGACCAACTACTTTGTTTCTAAACTGTATGGTGGGTAATCTGTGACCTTTTATCGTTATCATCAATGTATTTGTATGTGTGTGTCAAATGCATGGTAGTGTGGGTAATGTTTTATTTATTGATTTAATGTACTTTATAAGCATTATTATTAAAAAAATATTATCGTTCTGCGCTTCTCCTACACATAAACTATAAGTGCGCCGAATTTTATGCTCCTGCGTCCGCGCAATTTTCAAAAAAAGGGGTCCAAAGTTTTGGCATCACGTATTAATACATAGATATAATTTGGTGTTAAAGACTTATTCTATTCTATCATTGGTCATGTTACACAAATTGAATGTAACCCCAAAGTAAGCAAATAATATGCTTGTATTATGGGTGTTAGTCAACGATTCTAATACATAGAAATATTTATACGAAATCAATTTAACTTAAGCACCTAACACATATATCGAAATGTTCATCTCACAAACGTCTGCCTCCGTTGGGAATCGAACCCAAGCCCCGCAGTTTACCGGTGTAGTCAGATTTGTACGCTGACCCTACGACTAACGAAGCGGTCGTAAGACTCTATATTGATATTTTTCAATATTTTAATTAGTTTTTCATAAATTATAAAACAAACATGACAACAAGAACATTTGCGCAAGCGCCCTGCGCCGCCTTACAAATTTTCAGTCAGATCACGTGTTCTGACGCGAGTTTAGAAGTTTTTACCCATTCCAAAAAAGTGCGCAACGCCGCTAAAGAAGTTTCAACTTCAATATCATTAAAATTGTACGACACACGTTTTTATAATATAATTCATAGCTCCTTTTTAAAAGACAGTCAAAAATATAAACGTTACACATGATTCAAACTTGAACCGTTGTAACGAGCGAGTTTATGAGTGGACCACCCAAACTTCAATTGCCATGATCGTTAAATATCTATAATGTGTGTATGAACAGCGGTTTTTACTAATAACAGACACTCGTTTGAATTATACCTATTCATGCTATTTTTAATGTATGATGTCTTGTATGATCTTGTTCATTAAAGGCTATTTATATACAGGATGACTGAATGTAACACAAGGTACAGAAGTACTTTAAATTATGCGCTTCGGCTATAATTGTCAAACTTCGGAAATCCAAATGTATTTTAAAGATATCTATCTAGAGTTGTATTAATTAATCATTTAGCAAACATTTAGATTAGGTCAGCCAATTTCTATAAAAGTATAAAGTGTAAAAAGTGTAGAGACGAAGCGCATAATTTAAATAGTAAATAAATTTAACGAAAAAAAAAATATCTTTACGCCCACATCCCCGAAGAGGTAGACAGAGACACAACCAGGGCACCCACGTCCACGTGTGGGCCAAGTCCCACAATGTGATAGGTGGCAAGCCGATCGCCAACCGGGCACATTTCCAATCCCGAGCAACTTTTTTTAAATTAGAAAATTGAAAAAATCCAATTTTCTTTTTGTTGCCCGACCCGGGATTCGAACCCGGGACCTCATGCAGTCAAGTCCAACAACTGAACCGCTAGACCACCAAGGACCACTTATTAATTGCTTAACACTTATTAGTTACAAAAAATCAATAAAAATTGAAAAAAACTACATTAACTCAAGAAGTCTTTTGCTAAATTATAACAACCATAACTGTAAAGGTGCTTCAAAAGAAAAACTGATTGAATACTTAATGTAAAATTAAAATGTGATACTTGAATCACTGCAAAACACACTTACTGTTAAAAAAATCGAATACGAATAATTTTATACAGTTTATTTTCACACTGGTTAAAATATTGACTCTATTGTCTAGTGGTCTGACTTGTTTTCATGAGGACCCAAGTTCGAACCTCAGGTCGGGTGAAAAAATAAATAAACTGTGTTTTCCATTAATAATCCCTTTTCCCTGTGGTCATCACGTTACGTCTGAACAGATGGACCAATTTTGCTTATTATTTGTTTTTTTGTGTTAATTATTGTCTGTAAAAGCTATTGTCAAGGGAAGAGAAAAGCTGGGAAAATCGCATAGAAATTCAAGTCAATGTCAAGTGGTATGAAGGTTCCCGGGTCAGCTAGTTTTCTCATAAAAAAGACCTTGTCTCGGATTAGATATATGGTAGTTTGCCATCGCAAGCCTGTAGCCAAACATAATAGATGTGTTTTTTCTTTCAAAATATATACATATAAATATGATACATATTTTGAAAGAATTTTATATATAAGATTTTCTAGCGACCATCAGGATGCCTAAATCTAAAAATAATATAAAAGAACAACATATGACACATATTTAAGTCTCACTGCAATGTCCGCTCGCTCGCACTACATCAATAAACAGTATCGTTTGAGATATTTCTGTCCGTACGTCACTCTGTATACATTACGACCTCACAGAGACATCTGACGACAGCCTATCAATCTTTTAATAAATACCAAGCTAGACAAACAAACATACGTTGGCACTCTATCCCACCTAAATACATAAAGAATAAAGTTCACTTTCAAATAACATTTAAATGGACATAAATATAAACATATTATTTGTGCTCGACATAAGATTTTACGATCGGCACAAATAAAATTTTTCACACTTTTTTAACATAACACGTGTAACATTGGGTACATTTTTAATAGCTGTTATGACATTATTCGAGACAAAAGTATCATTTTTTAGGGATTCCTAAATAAATAACTATTTGTCATGATCTGTAATAAAATTAATAATTTTATTTAAAGTAATAAAATTAATAACCGATTGTAGTTTACTATTAATTTTATTACATTTCTAGAGACAAAACGATTAAGAGATTTGTAATTACATAACTAATCATGTTTATTAATAAAATTAATTACTTATTAAAAAAAAATACTTTTCAATAGATAGAATTTAAATAGAATATGATCTAGTGTAGTTATTTATTTACTTTAGTTTTAGTAACAGTCAATTTTGAATTAAAAAAAAACAGTTTTCACGGTAGCAAATCGCGATGTAAGGAAAATACATGCAAAAGATTTTTGAGGTGAAAACTTGTTTAGCGGCGGGCGTAGCGCATTTTTTCTGGAATGGGTAAAAACTTCTGAACTCGCGTTAGGACACGTGACCTGATCGAAAATTCGTAAGACGGCGCAGGGCGCTTGCGTGAATATTCGTGTTGTTATGTCATGTATGTGTACGATAGCATAACAAATGAATATTGTATTCTGTCACATAAATAATACCACATACTGATATTAAAGCAATTCGTGCAAAATTACTCCCTAACCAATCCAAAAGATCAAAAATGCACAACGTTAAAATTCAAGTTTTCACTTTTGCCAGTACTCTAAAAATGCAAGGTTTTTTTGTACATACGGAACCTCACATTAAGTACCTTGTTTCACGCATAACTAGTTACAGAAAACAGATAGCAGCTTAAACGCAAGTTGGACGTTTGACAGGAGCATTAAAGAATCAGGTTCGCTTTGACAAAAAGTTAATTATCGTAATAAAGTCGAAATGACCGTTGTCACAGTGTAAAAACGGTGTGGAACAGAGTCGTAACTCCGGGACTGTTATCTTCCGCTACCGTTGTAATTAAAGATACGAAATACTGTGTTGCCAGATCTGTTCAAATAATTCTGATGAAAGAAAATAAAAACACGAGTTATTTTTTGCAAAAATATTTACCTTTAAGGATACGATACTTTCGGGGGAAGTGGCGGGATATGTCGTACTTCCCTTATCCAGTTACCAGGGCTGTGGGGACGTTTTTTACACACTTCCACTGCCCCGGCAGCGCTGGATCTCGCGATCCCTATCGCGCAGCCCCTTTAATCTGGGGGGGCGCATATCGTCGGAAGTGGTGCACGGAAACTGAACATCGAACACCACTTCGGGGTTCCAATGGCGACAGGCAACCCCGTACCTGCGCAACTGCGTCCGCTCCACAGAACAACTATAGTACTCCGACAAGAAATTTGAATCCATACAAAATCTGTGGGATCAAAATGTCTTATCTATTGGTAACCACAAACATAAGTAGATTTTGTGGGATAGCCGACCCTGGCATTCTTTGTTTTCATCGGAATGTTTTGGATGTTAAAATATACATCCTATAATGTATCAATAAATAAACATAGAAACAGTAAACTGCATATCATCAAAATTTAAGTTTTATCATTAAATTAAAAACAACAACATAATGGAAAACTTTTTATTTTTATTACAATTTTTAACACATACATATTAAATTAAATGTTTTACGTACTGGGAAATGATTCAAATAATTTATTAAATGTTTTCTTCCCACATTTTAACAAATTCACAAAAACAATTTCACTATCTCAACTCTCACTTAAAAGTATCGTTTAAACTTTTAGGTAAATTGTAATGGAGGAATCAGAGCTATACTTTAAAATGTAGAAAAGCATTTTAATTAGCTAAAATAAAATCACAAGAAAATATATATATTACGGAAGTAACCATTTTACGAAACACTAAACTTCGAACCATAGTCCATAGATTCCTAATTGTTGCCATTTTAATTTTTGGCATAAATTATATATATTTTCAGAAAGATATTCAGAAATTCATTTTAATTAATTCAGAGTTTGAGAAATTACTGCCAATAAAGAAAGTATTAATTTAGTCTGTTTCCATATTTTTGGTTTTCTTTAGATTTTAAATCTTTTTAAATTTAGTTTAATTAATCTAATTAAACGACAATTTATTTAACATCTTAACTCATTTAATTTATTAAAAATCAATGTTAAAAAAAAATAAGGATAAATGGTAGGTACCTTCAATTTATTGTTAAAATATTCAGAATCACAATAATTCAAAACATACTGTTTGTGGCGTAAGTCTTATAATTTTTTTTAAGAAATAGGAAAGTAAACAAGCAAGGATTTCCTGATGGTACGAAATTCACGGCACCTAGAGACACCAAAGGTGCTAATGGTGCGTTGCCAACCTGAGGTCGGCCACTAATAGCTATAGTTTAATAAAAGTAATAATAGTAATAGTTTTAAATAATTACCTAATGGGTTTATGAGTAATATTTAATGCCTATGTAGACCTTCGGATATCATTTTTTTGTGTGTACGATGTACAGGAAATCGTCCTTTTCAATTTGCCTCAGTCTCTAAATATTTAAACGTATTATTGTAAACGTATCTCTGGTATTAGTAAGATCGCCTAACACCAATGATATAAGCATACAATTTTGGCTACAGTGGGGTTAGACCAATTTGTGAAATTCTTATAGGGATAAGTATTAATTTATGTAATAGTCTGTGATTTTTTCACAACTGATTGGCGAATTTCACAATGTTAATTTCACAATTTTTAAAATCGTTCCTGAATTTGGCAACATCGCTTTATTTTCTATGAAATTTACTCCACCTCGCGGGTTCCACTGAAAGTAATGAAACATTCTAATCGTATGTAAATATTGTCGACCTCGCCTGGTCCGCTCCTTGCAGAGGAGAGGACACTTGGACGGAGAGGGGTATTGCTCCCCCCCCCCGCCACAACAAGGCTAGGACCCTTGGGGGGGGGGGG
>NJDD01000588.1:272429-283532 GCA_002245505.1 Calephelis nemesis
GAACTACTAAGGCCCTGGTTGTACCTCCGCCTTTTCGGGGACAACCGAGGTGTGGATTTCGCCATCTGGTTAAAACTAATGTCATGAAAGTGTAAATAATGAAGCTTAATAAAAAGTTTTAGGGTTTTCTCATCCTACACAACAAACTTGATGGCCGATATAATCCATGTAATGTTTACGTTTCTTTTATCACTGTAGGACAATATTCGTATTGTGCGATGAGAGAAACCTCATTCCACGTCATCGTAAATCCAACTATTCGTTTTTATGTCTAATAATAAAAAAATACTAATTTCATCCGGTTTCTGTTCCCTTGTATTTGCTGAAAACATTTTGAGGAAAGGCAGAGTTAGACTAGCGAGCTACTTTTTTTAGGATATAGGAAGGCAAACAAGTAGACGGATTTCCTGATGGTAAGAAATTCACGCCGCCTAGAGACACCAAAGGTGGTAATGGTGCGTTGCCAACCTGAGATCGGGATGTTAGGCCTCGAGCAAAAGTTTACTGGCTACCTTACCCTCCGAACCGGAACACGTCATGACGTTATGGCGGCTGGAATACCTAGGTAAGGCGGTGGTACCAATCCGGGCGAGTCGCTCCGAAACTCTACCACCTAGTCAGATATCACGGTGTTAGTGACGGTAAGCCTATGCTCGCTTTTTACGAGCTGCCTGGCAAGGAAGGCAGATGTTTTATCTGCCAATGCAGACTTGCCTGGTTTCCGACACATTCATAACTCTTTTTTTAAAAACATTCCAGTTAGGAGATTTCACCCCATCCACAATAACACACGAGCAATTTGATTGTGGAATGAAAATGAAAAATATTAATTTGCAGAATACGTGTGTTAAAAAGATGTCACAAAATTCTTTAGGCATTCCAACATATTCCACCAACTTGTGGTGTTAAATGTTTGAAAAGGTATTTGTATTTTAATTATTTAATTACTATTTCCAACACGTCATAGTTTAAAAAAAAACACTTGCACTTTTTCACGTATCGCACAAGTGTTTCTTCATTTAAAAATATGAATATTTGGTCGTTTCAATACATAAGTATAAACACCATTGACTTTACAGGTGCGTCGATTTTCTGTAGCCGAGATGATAGGCATATTGTGCAAGTGCAACCTACTCTTCCCTCCGGATCGGAACATGAGAGAATCATTATGGTAAAAATATCCCTACACCAGCAAGTTGGTATGTTCTACCACTTCAGGTCTTGTTGATAAACTCTAATCGCTGCTTACAAGTTGCTTGGCAGAGATGCCGATGGTCTACTAGACTCAGCGTACTCGGACCAAAAATGTTTATAGCGTATTCGCAATATAATGCCAGAAAAAACAGTCACTATAATCCTATTAATTTTACAAATATTATAAATGTGAAAGTTTGTTTGTTTGTTACTCCTACACGCAAAAACTGCTGAACCGATTTTAATGAAATTTGGCACACACGTAGAGGGTAACTGGGATTAACACATTGGATTATTTTCATCCCAAAAACATGTTCCTGTGGGACCATTAACCAAATGGGTAACGCCGCGGGCAACATTTAGTAAACTACAAATGATAAACGCAAACCTTAAATTTATCTCCATCACATATTTCAGCGTCATCATGATTTACATCTTCAGAACAAGAACAAATGCGACAGCTCACGCTTTACAACTAGATATCAACGCCAATACTATTCTATATTTGTCGGGGATCTAATTTATAGTGTAATAAAGTTTTACATGTCACTCAAACAGGATTTATGTTCCGTTTGTCCCAAATGACGTCTTCCGCTGATGTTTCCTCGTGTCACCATACAAAGCGTAGGCGACAGAAGCAACGCACCATTTGAATCTGTCCATCTGTGACGAATGACTTACGAACAAAGGAGTTTGTCTTCTGAAATAATCTAAACAAAGTCCAATTTCCTGAATGTCTGTAGAATGCATTTGATTTTACAACGTTTATGAGATCTTAAATTGGTTTATGTAAAATGAACTTAAATACAAGGTGAGAAGTTTGGAAATTCTTTGGAGATGGTTCTGTTTATGGGACTATGTCAAAGAGGGTTTGAGTAAATCGCGCAGGCGGCGCCGGTATTGTCGTCGGACGCCGTTCATACAAACAGCTGATGCGTACTGAGGAAAGATCCTTAACACTTGCACCTCTAATTATAGACCGATTCCTATTAATAACGAACCGTAATCCGTTATAACCATTGGTTGTTTATATAATCCACGGATCCTCTATTCCAGAAACGAGTCGTTTTGCTTACGAGTGGCAGTTATTTGGACAGTTAGTAAGAAATCTAACTACGGTCGTTCGTTATCGACATTTTGTGTAACTATGAGCAAAGCTTCTTCACTTTTAGGCAAAATACCAAAGATTATACTAACGGATTACGGTTCGTTGGTTATAGGAACCGAGATAAAAAAGGAACGAAACGTCGCTCATAGTTACATTAAATGTTCTGAGTTATCAATAGACTACGAACGACCGTAGTTAGATTTTTTACGGTTAGTACAAAAAACTACCGTTCGTAACCAACACCGACTTGTTACTTGTATATAGGAACAAGGCAAAAATCTTAGAACGTACAGTGGTAAGAAATACTTCGTCCCTAGTCACTATTATTGTATTAACACCAGTAAACAGTTATTACACTCATTACTTGGTCATTAAATTTAATCTAAATTTACATTTGAAGTCGTTGGTCGATATGTTCGATTCCTGATAAGGACAGGCAAATATGTGATAAACATGAATATATATGTATTTCAGGGCCTAGGTGTTTGTTTCAATGTATTAATTATTAATATATCACCTCGATGGTCTAGCGGCCCGACGTTGGACTTGATTTCTTGAGGTGCCGGGTTCGATCCCCGGGTCGGGCAACAAGGAACAATAGGCAATGTGTATTTTCAATTTACTAATTAAACATTTAGCTGCCCGTGATAGGATATGTTATGCTCAGTTGGCAATGGGCTTACCACATATTAACTTAAGTGTTACCTACCTACCTCTTTGGACGTGAATATATATAACTTCTATGTTTTAGTATCATTTTCTTAACACCCATAACACTAGCATATAATTTGTTTACTTAAGTGTTCATTCAATTTGTGTGATTTGTCCAAGGATATATACTTATTAACTAGCTGTTCCACATTCCACAGGAACATTTTTTGGGACAAAAACTATCATACGTGTTAATCCAAGTTACTCTTTATGTGTGTGTCAAATTACACGAAAAGCGGTTCAGCAGTTTTAGTGTGAAGGAGTAACAAATAAACAAACTTTCGCATTTATAACATTAAATGAGTTCATCATTTCCGACAAAATTTACATTTATTGCATGCTTATCCATCTGCGACAGCAATTGTTTTTATTGCAAACAAGCTGTTCCCGCAAACTACGTTCCACCCGTTAAGTTTATATGGGAAAAATTAAAGTATTGTGTTTCCCAGTTTCCTCACAATCAAACAGGATAAAAATCCTATGTCCTTCTCCCGGTTCTAAGCTAATTTTCGACCTTATCGGTTTAACCGTTCTTGAGTTCTAAATAGTGTAACTAACACTACTTTCTTTTATATATATTATAATATAGATTTGTAAAAAAAATACTAAGAATAAAAAGCGTGCTAAAATATGTTTACGTGAAATTCAACTACATATCCAAATAAAAAATCATTTTCTTTTTTATGTAAAAAAAAAATATACCTGGACAAGTTGCACAAATTGAATCTAACCCCGGTTTAAGCAAATTATATGCTTGTGTTATGGGTGTTAGTCAACGATTCTAGAAATACTGAAATTAATACCAGAATAAATTTAATAAACACCCAGAACCGAAAATACAGACATCTAAATGTTCATCAAACAAATGCCTGCCCCCGTCGGGAATTGAACCCAAGCCTCGCGGTTGGTCGATGTAGTTAGGCGTGTACGCTAGCTACTCGATCTACGAGGCGGTCAAAATTGTAAAAGTTTAATATTTACAAAAGGAATTCTAAAAGCATTCTTCAAAGCGTGATGATATGATACAAAATATCTATGAATATACAAGTATAAACAAATGTACATTATGTCTGGGAAGTTTGACAATTGCTGAAAAGTTTTACGACATGAAAGTTTCCGAGAAAGAACGAGGGCAGGTTTGTTTAGACTGGAGGAACACAAATGTCACCAAACGTGACGAGACTTCCATTAGGTGACGACACTGAAATAGAATATGTGCCCGATCTCTTAGCCGACTTCGAAAAAGGGAGTTCGCTTTAAAGTTTTTTGAAGTGAAAACTTCTTTAGCGGCGTTGCGCACTTTTTTTGGGTAAAGGGAATGGGTAAAACCTTCTCAACTTGCGTCAAGACAAGTGACCTGATAGAAAATTATTAAGACAGCACAGGGCGCTTGCGTGAATGTTCGTGTTGGCATGTTTAGAATTAGAATTATTGAAGTTTATTACAAAGTTTATTACAAGTATATTTGTACATCTTTTATTGTAGTTATATTTTCATTATTGATACTCCGTACCTATTTTAAGTGTTGACTTGTGTTGTAGGTACCGCTTTCTCTTCCATGTTACAGTTTGAAGTTAGGCACACTATGTTTTACTGTATATATTTACTATAAAAAACTACAATTTACTAATAAGCTATGTGTATGTGTGTATGAATGTTAGTGTGTGAATGTATGTGTGTGTGTGTGTGTGTGTGTGTGTTTGTGTGTGTGTGTGTGTGTGTGTGTGTGTGTGTGTGTGTGTGTGTTGGTGTGTGGACACGTGCGCCAGTTAACAATAGTTTACCTTTACGAACTTTTCCGTTTCTTCAGGACTGAGACTTTTTAACCAGTTGAAAATCATGGTTTTTATTTCTTTAGCGGTCGTTGAGTTCAGATTGGTAAAAAATTTGTTAGCCTTGTTATAAAGGTGAGGCCCTAAAAATACTGGGTGTCGGTGGGCCAATTTAGTTTTACATATAGGTCTTTCGAAAATTATGTTTTTTCTTCGTTTTTTTCTTATCATGTTTAAGTGATGCTTTCCCATGTTCGTATATAATTATTTGTTGAATGAATAGTTGTCTTGCCGTTAAAACTCCACACTCTTCATAAAGCCTAAGAGTTTGAAATTTATAAGGTTTGTATGTCGCAACTTTTAATAATGCTCTTTGTGCACGTTCCAAAGGTACCATATGCGTGTTGCATGCACCACCCCAAGATATGTTGCAGTGTGTGAGGATCGGCCTACATAAAGCATTATATACCAGGAAAATAGTCCTATATTCTGCAGCATCTTTTTAATTTTTGAAAATAAAAATTAGCTTTCGAACTCGAGTGCACAAGTTGTCAATAAGGGGCTTCCAACATAATCTATGATCTAGAAAGTATTTGATGTTGAATGTTTGTTTGTGTACGATAACGCAATAAATTAATGTTGTATTCTACCTCATAAATGATAGTACTTTCATACTGATAATTAAAGCAATTCGTTCAAAATTTTTCCCTAGTCATTCCAAAACATCAAAAAATATTCAAGTTTTCACTTCTGCCGGCAATCCCGGAGTGCAACATATCGTCTTTTGTTTTTGCAAAAGCGGGTATTGGTCTGGGCTTCTTTGCAGAATAGGTTATCTGCCTTTTTGCCGGGCAGCTCGTAGCAGCAGCAGGCTTACCGTCGCTAGTACCGTGAGATCTGACTAGGTGGTAGAGTTTCAACTCTCCAGAATTGCTACCACAGCCTTACCTATTCCTGAAGCCATAATGTTAGCGCTTGCCGTTGATGTGTTCCGGTTCAGAGGCTAACGTAGCCGGAAAACTTACTTTTGCTCGAGGCCTCCCGACATCCCGACCTCAGGTTGGCAGCGCACCATTACCACCTTTGGTGTCTCTAGGCAGTTTAATTTTCTTACCATCAGGAAATCCGTCTGATTGTTTGCCTTCCAATATCATAAAAAATACCTAAATACGATAAGTTCAAAAACGTAGAACATGTATTTTCAAGCTAAAACTGTAATGCAAACACAAACTAGTAAAATATGCAATATTTATATTCATTAGCTCCGAGTTTTCTTTCTTTAGTTATATACTATCGCTCTGTGGTCTAAAGGTTCAGTTGTTGGACTTGACTGCTTGAGGTCCCGAGTTCGAATCCCGGGCCGGGAACAAAAAGAAAATTGGATCTTTCCAATTTCCTTATAAAAAAAAAGTTGCTCGAGATTGGATATGTGCCCGGTTGGCGATAGACTTGCCACCTATCACATTGCGGGACTTTGTGTCTTCGGCTCTTCGGCTAGTCGTGGGTGCCCTGGTTGTGCATCTGCCTACCTCTTCGGGATATGGGCGTGAAGATACTTTTTACTTATTAAATACTATCCTGTCCTATTCTATCCCATTAATATTATAAAGGCGAAAACTTGTATGTTTGTTTGTTACTTCTTCACGCCAAAACTGCTCATCCGATTTTCATGAAATTTGGCACACAGGTACACAAAATAGGTATAACAGTTTACATTGAAAAAATGGAAGCGTGGTTTTTCCTACTTTACCTGCAATTTTGAGAGCTTTTTCTCTTCTTATGATCCTTCTCCTGGCAATTATACAAACAAAAAAAAACGAATTAGAAATTTGGTACATCCGTTCAGGCGTGATGTGATAACCATGCAAAATGGGTATTCATTTTTGTATGTATTAATCTATACTTAACAGCGTATTCGTTTTGTACTCTTGTAACGAATCGGGTAAATTCTTAATAATTAATGGCGATAATCCAATCGGCGATAAGTTTTCTACCTATCGTGTATTGCGTCGTGTAGCCGAATGTACCGGCTAATCATGTGTGCCTTAATGTACTCTCTGCCTGGACGAAAAATGAAATTTTCACAAAAAATCTTAAATCATAACCCGTTTTATTTAAAGTCGGGTAAAAACACTAAATCGATGAACATCCATTACATTAATTTATTTTATGATTCTCAATTAACACCCGAGCTCTATTAAACCACTTCCACGTGTTTCGTCATAGATTCTGTAAGTGCCATCAATTTTCTCGGATGTACAAAAAGAATAACACAAGCCCACACCAATTTGTCTTCTCTAAAGTAAACATGATATAAACCACATCAAACGAGGCGTCCAAATTGAACTGAGTGATTTCATTGACAAAATCCATTATTACCGACTTAACATCCCGGCCAATTAGTGAGCAAATGAGTCGAGTGACAGATCGAGATCGTTGGCAGGGTGACAACAGGCCCATAGGTTGAACGGGACACATGTTAGGGAGATTTTACAATTGCCTAATATTTGGTTGGCCATTTACTTTTATGTTTAGAGTCGTTATGTCAAAAAACATCAAAAGATTTTCCACGTATGTGGATGAATTTTTTTTTGAACATATATTTATCAGATACCTATTTTACTACTAATCGCCTGGATCAAATCATCACCTTATCTGTTTCTGATGACATAACGTTTGCCACTCTCATGTATCGATTGCAGTGTACATTGTATGTTAAACTTTGTCACGTTAGATGGCTGACAACTCATTCTCAGAACGACAACGCACTATGACCATTTTTGTTATACATAGGCGTCATTTTTAGGAAATTCTTTCGCTTATTTATTTGATCTGAACAAAAACTTATTTTCATTAAAGGTAAATGTAATCTGTTGCTCCGTATAAAATCTAAATGTAGATGTAATTAATAATGAACCTAATACCAGTACTGCAATAGCCTAAATCTTTTTCTTACTGCAAGTTCGTTCCCTGGCATCGCTCGTCAATTGGGATGACAGATGTGCACAGTAAATGCTATGCAATAAAGTAGGTGCTTATGCGAATGTATAGTGTCTAAGAGATCTATCTATGTATGAGATTGTAAGCAGTGCCATTTTCACATTCTGAGTGTCGCATTTGCTCTTTGAAATTGATCGCGCTACGTCTCAGCTACTCTGAGGCATAAATTCCCAAATTAGGTAAGTGCCCCTCGCATTGTGCAGTCTGGTCGTTGCGGCTAACTATAACTAGCCACATAATAGGCACCCTTCTCTAGGTTCTGTCCTTTTGATGCATTTCATATTAATAATATCTGTAGTCATATAAAAAAAGTCCGATGAAGTCAAAAGAACCGCTGGGCTATTAGCTTTGTAGTCGTTCAAAAAATATAAGTAATATTAAGATATAATGTATAATCCCTCTTACAATCGAGAGTAACGGCTGATCGGTGGCGCAGTGACACAGCTACCATGTGTCGCAGTAAAAAGAATACGACGAAACCCATACAACGTTCGCGTTTACTGCTTGTTATTTTGGTTTAATGACAAGTCTGGAATAGAAAACAATGGTTGAGTCGCTTTGGATATTATTGGATTGGTCATCTGGTTTTCGACAGGATTGTAGCTACCGGCAGTTTGAAACTTGATCTGTTTCCAGATAAAATGACACCTTTTTACTATTGACTTCCGTACAGTGATTAGATATACAATAGGAGTTCTAGACTTTTAAAAAAGTAAGCATCTTCACGCCCATATCCCCGAAGTGCTAGACAGAGGCACAACCAGAACACCCACGACTAGCCAATGACATTTACATCTGTCTGGACCGTAGATTTAATCCAAATTTAATAATAATTAGAAGATGGAACTTACCTTTGTTATAAGGCGTGTTTACTACCGTCTTAAACGTCTTTAACTTCGAAATACTATGAGAATTTTGAGTTTTCACATTATTTTTATCATCCATTGTCTATATGCAAAAAGTACAAATATAGACATCCATCCCCCCCCTTTTCCCCGTTTTGGTCCAGGTCTCCTGTGTAGAATAAACCATCATTCTGGTGGCTCGTAAGAGGCGAGCAAACGAAATGGGTCATTACAAAAAAGACCCCTGATAGTAGAGTGCCGTGATGCAACTCGTCATGATAGAGATCCACCACCTTACCTATTCCTGGCCAGGATATTGCCATGTTGGGGTCAGGAGGGAAGGGTTGCCGGTAGAGTAGCACAATGGATCACACACCTCGACCGTAAAACTGCGACGCACCTGCAACTTCTATGGTGTCTATATGCAACGGAAATAAATTTATTATCTTATAACATAAATAAATATACTCGTACACAGTATTTTTCATCTCTAAAGAGCAAAGGTGATAAGAGTGCGTTTAAAAGTTAAGATTGCGGTGTTAATTCACTTGCATGATTAAGTCTATCAGCTACTTTACCCATAACATAGAACACAAAAGTAGCGCGCACTGACATTGCCTCAATAAGTAAAAGAAAAGGTACCCGTCCGTCTTATTTGCTGCACACTAACTTATCACCTACAAGCAGTTTCACGCAGCTTCGCCTGCGTAACTTGGCTTCTACTATACCGATTTGGATGAAACAAAGCCTATATCACTCATGGATAATGTATCTTTCGAATGGTGAAAGATTTTTCAAAATCGGTCCAGTAGTTTTTGAGCCTATTCATTACAACCAAACAAACAAACAAAGTTTTCCTCTTTATAATGTTAGTATGATAAACCTACTACCATAAATTTTCTAAAATCCCGCTCTAATTAGAGCCATCGCTATACTATTCGTGTTCGCATTAAACCAGTGCTAATTTCTGTCGTGTTGCAGTTTGAAGGTAGCTTACTCAATAGACTTTCCCATACAAGAGACACAACACCGTAGTTTCTTTGCAAAGTACATCAACACTACTAGGAACATGAATTTCCTTAAATCCACACTAAGGAAATTCATGTATCCGTCTGTTTTTTCTTCATCTCATACCTCTCTTTATTGTTTTCCGACTTGGTCGGGGTCTGTTGATTGGAATACCGTCTGTCTTTCTTTTTTTGGCAGCTTGTTCTTACAAGCATAAGTAAAAAAGGTCATTACTAAAAGAGACACTAGCAGTCGAGTGTGGAGCACCAACTTCCTTGGATAGGGATCCACCACCTTTCCTACCATAATAATGGTCTTATTTCGATCCCATGGGTGCGGTAGCCAAACTGGGAAATAGCTCTAACATCAAAGCCACAGGATAACAAGGCATATATATATGTATGTGTACTAGCTTTCTCTTGTAGCTTAGTAGTGTAGCAGGTGTTAGACTTAACTTCATGAGGTCCCCAGTTCGATTCCCGGATGAGGCAACAAAAATGAAATGTGAAATTTCCAATTTTAATAAAAATATGTTGCTCGGGATTAGATGTGTGTTCTGTTGGCGATAGGCTTGCCACCTATCACATTGTGGGACTTAGTGTCTTCGGCTAGTAGTGGGTGCCCTGTTTCTGCCTCTGCCTATCTCTTCGGTGATGTATGCTTAAATATACTTAATTACTTACTAAGCTACATTTTTTAAAAATTGAAGATGAAACGTTATTTTGATGTATAAACGATATATTCCTGTACAGTCCCATTTTAATCCATTCAGTAGTTTGAGCTTGCAAGAGTAATAAACATCCATATTAATTTCAACAAATTTCCACATTTATGTTATTAGTAACAATATTATACAGGATACAATTGTCTCTTACCATAAAAAACTGGGTGTATCTTCGCCGTCTTCTCATATAAAAACCTCAAAAACTCCAAGTGGGTTGCATATGTCATCCTCTAGTGATAAAAAAGTCATGCTCTGCTTCTAATCGATGTCATGTGCAACATTTCCTTAACCGTATTGTTTTATGTAACAGATGCAGTTGTTTTGGACAATATCGTAACATGTACACTTTCTTCGTGCCCATAACGCGTGAACGTTTCATTCGGTTGGCGTTCCTCTTTTTTCCATCGTTGTTGCGTAAACGCTTCCGTTTGAGTCGGATGTATTTAGTTATTGGTGCGTTATTGGATGAAATTGTTGAGGATTAGTAGTTGACAACAGTTGTGGCCGCTTCAAAGTATAAAACAAAGTCGTTTTCGCGATCAGTCCATATGAGTGTCTAGATCTTTAAAACTACACAACGGATTTTGATGCGGTTGTTTTAAATATCACTGTATCAGTCTCCGAAACCGGCGTGTTTGTATGAAAAGGGTAATGAATGTGAAGGAAGCCAGACAGGTTTGTCAGGATCATGAGGTCTGGCACATGATACACTCTGCCAACCTAGTAAGGGACTTGGCGTGA
>NJDD01000588.1:283653-294463 GCA_002245505.1 Calephelis nemesis
TCAAACTGAGATATTTACAAGGTTAGTAAGAAGTAAATATGTTACAACTAATATGATAAACCGGAAAGTTAGAACGTTTGTTTGTTTGTTACTCCTTAACGAAAAAACTGCTAAACCTATTGTTTTGATAGATGGTAACTTGGATTAGCAATTAGGACAATAGAACATAGTTTTTATCCCGAAAATTTTTTCCAGTGGGACTAGTAGGTAACCACGAGGACAACGCCGCGGGAAATAGCTAGTGATAATATAAATGGTTGTAAACCCATGCGAAGCTGGGACGAGTTGCTAATTATGTACAATGATTTCTGAAACTTAATTGTTTTTTTTCTGTAGTTTAATTA
Organism: Calephelis nemesis; assembly: GCA_002245505.1. Taxonomy (NCBI): domain Eukaryota; kingdom Metazoa; phylum Arthropoda; class Insecta; order Lepidoptera; family Riodinidae; genus Calephelis; species Calephelis nemesis. The sequence goes on from NJDD01000588.1 coordinate 283,998, forward strand.
TATTCGCCAGACCTCCCAAGAAGTCTATGCGTTTCATTTAAGATGAGATCAGAAAGTTTCAGCAATAGAAGGACTATTAAGTAGCTGTCGATAAGTATTCTAGCCACTTCATGATTTTGAATTTGAAAATAATAAAAAAATAAAACATCGTATAATGTAATAAAGTCCTATTTTCCAGGGCCTGAACCCAAATTGACAACCATTTATGTTGCCACGTTGCTATTTTTATTCTAGCAATGCACAGCGCTAGATAGACACACTGTGCTTTTTGGCTTCTCTCAATAAAATCTCAAAAATGTCAAATGTGTTCCATAATGCATATCTTATGCTCCCGTGATAAAAATCATGAAATCGATTAGATGAGAGAGAGCTCTCTCATCTAATCGATTTCATGACCTTTTGCAGGATTTAATAAGTTTTGTCAGAATGATACCTGTAATTCATATTCTTGACCTGACCTAATTTGGAATTGGACAGATAGCACATGCCCGTACCTATACTTAAATTATGGACTAACATTATCTTGTCCTTTACATTTTTATGTGAGAAAATATCCGAGTGCCCTTGGATCTCGATCCACACTTCGTGTATTTTAAGAGTAACCAGATTGTTTTAAATTCAATTAATAAGCTGAAAAAAGAAGAAACGACATTTTTTCAGTAGAACAACACTCACTAAACCTACCAATTGAAATTGTCCACATTTCTCAAGTTATTATGTCATAAAAAAGACCTTCTCCATTTTGCTGGTTGCCCGACCACCCGGGCGTGAGATGATTGTATTTGTTTACTCAATTTTTACAGCGGCCACGACAGAAACCAGAACAAGAGCTGGTTAAAATTAGAAACGTTTTTAACCTTACCACGTGGGGTCATTGACGTTACTGAATGGAATCTTATGATACTTATAGTTCAGTTTTAAAGTAAAGTATCTTCACGCCCATAATCCTGAAGTGGTAGGCAGAGGTACAACCAAGGCAGCCACGACTAGTCGAAGACATTAAGCCCGACAATTTGATAGATGGCGTTCGCCAAGTGGGCAGATATCTAATCCCGGGCAATGCTATTTTTATTAGAAGTGAAGTTACACATTCACTAGTTTTTTTGCTGCCCGACTGGAGAATTAAACCTGGGACTTCAAGAAGCCAAGTTCGTCTCCATACCGTTAGACAAGCGATTGATAACAGAAATTTTCAAAGTACCTGTAATAATCTGATGTTATAATAAAACCAAATTAACTACCTGTAATGTTAGTGATCTGGTGTTGGCGTTGACTACAAGTGGCCCAGGGTTTGATTTCCGTTTTTGGCTTCTTCTAAAACTTCTAATTGCAGTTTAATTTGTACATAGACAAAATTAGTTTATAGAAAAGATTTAACATCCCAAACGTAAACTACAACTTTATGAGTCAGGGTTGAATTAGAACTGATTCAAAGAAATCGTCGTCATCAAGACCTTGTTTCAAACTATTATTTTACTCTTAATATCATATGACGTCTTTAACTCATGTCCATCTACTATTTTCACATAATATGTCGTACAAATCTTTGATAGTTTAAGCGCTTTGGTCAATATGAACTGGTCAAGATTTTAAATAAAAGAAAAAAAAAACGTGCAATGTCTGCAACAAAAACATTTCAATCACTAAACAGCAACATAATCATCTAAAATAAAGACTCGTTTGATCGTAAAAAAAATGGTAAAAGTGTATTACTCTCGAACACAGTCCTTGCTGCTTTTTTTTGAGATAATTAATAAATTGTTTGTTATTTTCTATTTTATAAAGCCAACTTCTAAAACTTAAATTATGAAACAAAATAAAATGAATTACTTTTGAATTTTATTATTTTAATTATCTTATTAAAGTACAACGATTCATTTAGATTTTGAAATTATCTACTTTATTAGGCTACGTGTGTACTTGACTACTACATCATGTTTATTACAAATATTAGAAAATTCAAAGTTATTAATTTCCAAATTTCAACACAGATATATAAAATTATAATTTTTGTATCATTACCATGAATTCAAACTTGTAATTTCATAATTAATTCGTGACATTTTTTAATAAAATTATCCTATCAAATCAAAACATTAATGCACATTTTGCATAAAAATAATGCAATCTGAATATTGACATGCAAGATACAGTTAATAAAGTACATTTTCATAAAAATAGCAATATTATAATAGGTATAGTTTGCTGTGTCTTCATTTTTATTATATTATTGTATTTTGAAACAAACGTATTATTATAATATCAGCTTGCCATCATTCATTTTATGTAGCATATTAAATTAAAACCTCATTGCTTTGGTAAGGTCCAATCTGGGTGAGTCTTCTTATTCTACCACCCAATCAAAGTCACTTTGTTAGTGGCATAATGAAGCGCAATCGACGACCTCACCATTGACGACCTAATCATAAATAAATAAAAAAAGCATCTTCACGCCCATATCCCTAAAAAGGTAGGCAGAGGCACAATCAGGACACCCACGACTAGTCGAAGACGCTAAGTCCCACAATGTGATAGATGGCAAGGCTTTTTGAAATGACTAATGTGTTGCCAACCTCGCGGTTTTTACAACTTCACCGGGTGAGCCTATCGCCAACCAGGCACATATCCGATCCCAAACAATATTTTTTTTATTAAGAAATTTGGTTAAGCCACATTTTCTTTTTGGAGCTTGACCCAGGATTCGAATAAATAAAAAAAAATATACTATATTAAGTACTACTCAAAAACCACTAATCGAACCATAACAATACTAATATGATACCACTTCGGAATCAAGACCTACATTTCTGAAAAAGAACCATCAAAATCCGTTGGCTATTGGCCGAGTAATTGCATAATAAACACACAAAAAAACATACAGTCGAATTGATAATCTCCTCCTTTTTTGGAGGCGGTTATAAAAAGACGATACTGGAAAAGACAGCAGCTGGCCAGTATTCAAAGCCATCTCATTACTTTAGATTAAAAGTGCTTAAAACTAAAATTTAACTAAAACTAAATAGTACCTACTACTGGGTGAAACCTATGTCAAGAGAACTCCGAGTGCGTGCTATAGAATGAGTTACGAGTTCCGACTGATATACAGCGTGTTGCAAAACCGATACTAAATATACCGGCTCGCCCATACGTCATCCGCGGAAACGTTCATTTCGACACGACTTGTCAGAACTTTGCTTCTGTAATTTGCGGTGAAGTTCGTTTTGTTTAATTACTCTGAAAACAATGAGTTACATTAATTTGTGCGAAAATATTTAGCTTACACGTGAAAAACATTTGCTACATAAATATGGCTTTGATAAATTTACATAGGAAATGCCTTTTATGTTAATTTTACATTCTACAGTTTAAAATGGGTGTTTACTTTTGTAGCGCGGTGAAAGATGAGGATAATAAAATGATTAGAATTCCAAGACAGAGACTACCAGCTCAGCTTTTCCTACCGCTGACACTATTTGACTATGTGATGAGTTGTTTCACTATCGTAGGTTTAATACAATAATTCAAGTGTCATCTATACTTATAAAATAATATGTCCTGACTGACTGGTTCGTCATCTCCGAGCAAAAACTGTCAGTTACAGGCATGAGATGTGGTAACTAGGGTCGTTTTATTGAGAAGACGCCCGTTAAAGAATTAATTTTAGAAATTCTATGCCTAAGATGGTGAAATAGAGGTTGAAAGTTTGTAAGGAATATTGTATTTTTTAATTTAGAAACATGAAACTTGAGGCTGCGTTCGAAGCGTTCGAGGCGTGCGAAGCGGTTGCCACGGTTAAACGGAAAACGGTTAAGTAGTGATAAGTCATCACCGCTCGCCAGTGTGTGAGCATAGTCGCCAAAACCATAAACATCACTAATGCGTTAAAAAGCTTTTAGGTTATTTTAAAATTAATTCATCAAATGTTTATAAGTTACATTACAGTAACAAACATGTTTATAGACATTGGTAACACAAAAAAGCAGTAAAAATATGAATATATTACAAATTAAAAATAATCACAATATGATTTTAAACTTAAATCGTCGCGTAATATTAACATTTTTAATTATTTGTACGGGATACTCACGATCTATTTTTATTTTATTCGTCGATATTTCGGCCTGCATAGGCCGTGGTCACGACGGGACCACGGGACGGGAAAATAAAAATAGATCGTGACTATCCCGTCTTAATAACTGAAAATGTTAAAATATAATCAACCTGTATGTCTATAAGATGTCACTGCGCAGTGACATATTCCAAGTAAAAGACATTTAGCTTCACAGCCGGTAAAGGCGGGACGGTTACAGCGAATTACGCGCGTTTCCAATAAACCTATGAAGAGTATCCCGTAAAACGGAGACGCGTGTGGTCACCGGATATTAAGAAATGGGTAATGCTCTGCAATATATCATTGGATTTGTGGATATTAAATAGTTGGATTTTTTTATGATATTGGAAGGCAAACAAGCAGACGGATTTCCTTATGGTAAGAAATTCACGCCGCCTAGATACACCAAAGGTGGTAATGGTGCGTTGCCAACCCGAGACCGCAATGTTAGGCCTCGAGCAAAAGTAAGTTTACCGGTTACCTTACCTTCCGAACCGCAACACGTAATGAGCTTATGGCGGCAGAAATAGGTAAAGCGGTGGTACCAATCAGGGGGAATCGCTGCGAAACTCTGCCACCTAGTCAGATGTCACGATGTTAGTGACGGTAAGCCTATGCTCGCCTTTTACGAGCTGCCTGGCAGGAAGGCATGTGGTCTATTCTGCAAAAGAGCCCAGACCAACACGGGGGAAAGAATTGTGAAACAAACAAGCATACAGATTTTTTAAATGATAAGATAGCGAGCTAACATACAGCTAGCCTTATGGTATTTTTTTAAATGACTAATGTGTTGAAAACCTCGCAGTTTTTACAAATTAACCGGGCTTTGTGGGCCGAGCTAAGTGCTCAGCCCTATACATCATTATTAAGATAAATAGAACTGTTTCCTACAACGCCAGCAACAAGGACTTGTTCCCAGTAGTCTTATGGTAAAAGAACCGTGGCCTATGGACATCATAGGTGTTTTAGGTGCGTTGCTGTCGTGTGGCCAGTTTATTAAGTCAAATCTGTAAGTTTGCCAGCTGCTGGACTGCATAAAACTCTGAAATCATTTTGGCAGGAATAGGTAAGGCGGTGGATCTCTAATCGGGCAACTTGCTGCACAGCATTATACCACCAGTGATCTTGTTAGTAAAATTTATAAGGATAATGGTGAGCACTAACGCTATGGTAGTCGGTTAAGGTAAAACTTTAGTATCAAAATACAATCTGGGAGAGTTCTTGTAAAATATTTTCAAAGATAAGTGTCAGTGGCATAAATACAAATGCTTGTATATTGATCCTTTTTGGTCCTGTAGACCGGTATGATTTTCCTGTTAATGTGTTTGATTCTCGGAACTGGAAACTCATTTTTTTTTATAAAATATAGTGGCCCAGGAAAGAATAAATAAATTTATTAAGCCTATCGCCAACCGCGTGGCGAGGTTTCCTATCCTATCACATTATGGGACCTACATCTTCGTATACTTTATTTTAATTGATAACTCTATATACCTCTTCTGGGATGTGTGCTTGAGATACTTACTTACTCCTATTTTGAAACTATGTGGCCTCAGACAAAAGCATGTATTGGGTGTATTGGATGTCTTTACGCCAATATCCCCAAAGAGGTAGGCAGAGGCATAACTAGGGCAGCCACGTCCAGTCGAATAGGTGGCAAGCCTGTTTCCAATCGAGCACATATCCAAACCCAGGAAACGTTATTCTAATTAAACAACTATCTGTGTGCGAACTTTGTTCCAACAGTTCATTTTGTATGGAAAAATAAAATATTGATTTTCCCATTTTCCTGCAATTTTCCCTGTTTGTTTCTTCATAAAAAACCTTTTCCTGACAATGACTAACATAATACAAAAAAAATTAACTAAATCGGTCCAGTCATTCGGAAGTTATGCGCTTATCAACACATTCACCGATTCATTTGTTATAGAATAAAGAAAACACATCTTTCTTTTATTTGTTGGCAAAAACAGGTATTGTCTTGAAGAATGACCCATTTTTTGCGACAAGAATTAATAAAACCAAATTACTGTCTTTTTTTATTAAAATATAACTATTTAAAATTCAGTTTTAAATAAGCATTAATGCGGTTTTAACACAGACGTCATATCTCGCATGGTTGCATTTGGATGGTTATGTTCCAGTAACTAAACTTTTGAGACAAAATGATGTTATAAATTATAAATACAGTGAATTATTTTAATTAAACCGGTTTTAATGGAAACAAGCAATTCTAATAGCAACGAATTACAATAAATCCGTAGTTAAGTGTATTCAAAACCACAACAAATATATGCTGTAAATTTTAAAGAAACAAAAATTTGAGTCAAAAGATTTACAGGGTCAAATACTTCCTGGGCCATTTTTTTTTAAATTTATAGAAATTTTACCCAAGCATAGGACAAGTGCTAAAACAAAAATATCTCAACAAATATTTATTATAACCCGCTCATTTTATTACAGTTTGTATGAAAAAAATTAAAATGTTGGTTTTCCTACTTCCTCACAATTTTCCAATTTTACTTATAACTTTTACTTACTTACATTTAAGAGTATAAAAAGATGTAAAGAGATAAGGTTAAGAAACCTTCCCATAACTTCCACAAATCCTTTAAAACCAAAATTAACTAAATCCGTTTAGGCGTTTTTTAAGTTTTAGCGAGACAAACAAACAAAATTTCTATATTTGATATATTCCATCGTCAGCACTTCGTAAAACTTCCAAATATTCATATTTTTAAATAAAGGAACACTTGTACTGTTTCACTTATCACTTATAATTTATTACTTTGTAATTAATAGCCTACCGGTTTTGCTTATGCAGCATCATCAGGACTAAAACTTAAATTACAGTAGTTTAAAGTAGAGTAGTTAAATTTTAGCCCTGATGATGCTGCATAAGCAAAACCGGTAGGCTATTAATTACAAAGTAATAAATTATAAGTGATAAGTGAAACAGTACAAGTGTTCCTTTCTTTAAAAATATGAAACAAAATTTCATTATTACATTTATAGAGAGATAGAAGATCGTAAATAATTAAAACGATATTTTTTATGAACGAATAATTATTTTTGTTTATGTAATTAATGTGCCAAAAAATAGATTCTCGGGGACTCTTGTCGTCTTGACCTTCGGATAATAACCTAGCAATTTGACTATAGAATGTTATATGTAGCGCTATCATTTCGACATCATTTATCCTAGTCTCGTGAATTCCTGACATACTCAACATTTGCTTTCAAACACCAACGTTTGGATAAACACTATCTGCCTTAATAATAAACACGGATTAAATTACTTCAAGGTTCAAAATGGTATTATAGTCTTTATTACAATGTGAGGAAGGCTATAATATCAAATTAATTTTACTTCAGTCCATCTTTACTAATAAGACGGAGTAGGTATTATGAAAAGCGAGTCTAGCACCGTGGCTTAAAACCTCGCTTTGAAATTCACAATTATTACAAAATACACAAATTATAAGTACCTATTCCTAATTTCCTATTATGTTATTTTAAGTTATACCTAAATCAGATACACTGCATTTAGATATATATTTTCTAAACTAAAAAAACATATTTCTTGTTTTAGTTTCCTCATACTTGTGAAATTAGTTGCAAAAAAGTATGCTTAATAAAAACAAATTACAATTCATATGTGAGTTGAGTTAAAAATAATTTCGTACAGAGAATAGTTGACTGATGAGTTACATAGATAGCAGAGCTAACTATTATTAACGTTTCTCTTCTAGTTCCATTTAAAGATCTGATTTTGTCTCACATTCGTATTTACATTGTTTTTAGAAATATGCGGCGCCTACATTGTGCAATTTTGTTGATATGTATTAAACCAGGGCTAAACAACATTTTTGTAAGTGAATCTGAGAGAAGAACACATTTTTCCAAAAAATCTATCGTAATACGAACCGAAGACATGTTCATCAAAAATATAAAAAATGACAGAACAAACTATTTTTCGTGATTCAAACTGGAACTGTGTACAATAAATTTAAAATCTATTCTTTACATTTTCAAAGAATTAAATACGTTTCCTGATAAATTGCAAAATAATAAAGTTAGTTACAGTTAATTACGTGCAACATTTAAAATATCAACCAAATTTTGAGCCGAGGTTTTAAACCGATAAATTTAAAAATCATAAATAAAATATAAAAAAAATCCAGTTCTAAAATTAATATCACATATGTTTTGTTTGTATAAAATATGATACTTAATGGGTAATGCTAATAATATTGAGATATATAAAATTTGTTTACAAACGCCGAGTTACATTTAATAAGCACTCACCCAGATTTAGAAATTTGATTTTGATTGAAATTGTGTATTTGTCATACAAAGTTATCCCTGACTAAAAGGAAACCTGAGCTACATTAATGTGTTTTTACGGTACCGGAAGGTTATGTTACGCCAACCTGAGGTAAGGAAGTTAAACCTCCTAAATAAGTGTGTTTACCGGTTACTCCATCTACTCTACTCATGCAAGTCAAGGCCACTGTGAGCATTGATACTAACGATGCGTTGCCTTAAATTAGTACTTATCTTTCAAAAAACTTATTTTGTTTTATAACAGATAATACACATGATATTATGTATATATGTATTTAAAAATAAACAAAAACAAAATGTTTGCCACCTCTGTTAAAGACCATTTAGTGACTTGTCCACGACTTTCGTGGGATCGCGCATCTTCATAAAAAATAATAACTAATTATACTTAAGTCGTGTGATCATTATATGTCGTGGTCGTCTGTTTATCTGATGGTAGTTATATCTGACATTCATGGGTATGTAGGTGAAAATGTATTCGTATTCTAAAACAGAAAGTTTAATCCGAAAATAATTTGAATGTGTTATCTCCATGGAAGATCCAATTTAATTATATTAACGTTTTCATTTTCATTTTCGTTGTTTAATTTTTTAATCTTAAACAATTTATTTAAATAGCATTCATGTGTGTGTTCGGCAAGCACACACAAGTAGAGGCTGCATGTCACGATATAATCTATGCTAATATTGCAAAGATTTTTTTTAAAGTTTGTTTGTTAGCCTGAACGCGTTAATCTCAGGAACCGCTGATCAAAATTTGAAAAGTTCTTTTAGTGTAAGACAGCCCACTTATTGAAAAAGGCTTTTTTATCAAGCTAAGAGCAATAGGGGTACCAATGAAAACTGTTTTTGAATCGGAGGATTTTTTTCTATTTAGAGCTTCCGATGCATGCGCTGCGTAAACAGCTAAAGAAGAATATAAGACCTATTACTTACTCGCCTGTATAAACGAAGTCATGGGTTGAAGTTAGAGTTAGCCCAAAGTTAAAGCTATGCGGATGAAGTCGCGGGTAGTAGCTAAGGTACGTTTCGGTTTCGGAAAATAGGGTAAATGGTAGACATGCACAATTGGGCTGACAACTAAATCACAAGACAGCAACTCTACTACAACTATGGTGTCCATATGATCTTACAATCAGGAGAGCCGTATGCTTGTTCACTATCTTGTTAAGATTTATTTAAATTATAAGTTACCTTACGTATATGATCAGGCCGTTGGACCTCTTTTGAAAGTCTACCGGTTACCCTACCCTTTGGACCGAAACACGACAGAGCCGTTAGGATGGCAGGCATTGGTAAGGTCACGGATCCTTACTTGGGTAAATTGCACAGCATTCTTCAACCAATGATCTTGTTGGTATTAGTAACATTTTTAACCAGTCGCCTCTTACGAATTACCTCACATAAACTGAAGAGTTTTCGGAGAACCATTGGAATTACCTGGAGGCAGACGGTCTACTCTAAAGAGATGATCCAATAAACAACCACAAATTATTCTAACAAGGGGAAGTCCAGCAAGTAATAGCCACTACTAGAATGCTTTGAACAATTTTATTTATTAAATGACTCTCGCAAATAATAAATGTCACATCTTCACCGTCTTCACCCCATAAAATATTTGGCAAATCGTTATTTTAATCAAATATTAATGATAGCATCTGATGCAAAATATTAAAATCAAATAACATTTAGTAAATGTCACATTAATAAACGTAAATAACATTATTAAAACAATAAAAAAGAAGTATCTATTTCAACAAATTTATATCAACAACTGGCCATTAAAATTACTGTCTCCCTAATGGCGTTGTAATTTAAACTGATAATTTATAAAAGTAAATTATTGAGGGTTCCGTAGCAATTGTTATATTAGTATTTAAACAGTGTCAAGAGTCGAAACCGATCTACTTGTGTGAAAAGAGTAATGTAAAAGGAAAAGGTAGGTTGGTCTGCAAAAACGAGACCTTCGGCAATCACTGCCTATTGCGCAAAGGATTTGGCGTATAGA
>NJDD01000588.1:294471-330110 GCA_002245505.1 Calephelis nemesis
TGTGGTCTAGCAGTCCAGCGTCGGACTTGACTTCTTGAGGTCCTGGGTTCGATCCTAGGGTCGGACAGTAAAAAAAAAACAGAAAATTTCCATTTCCAATTTTCTTATATAAATAATATTGCCTGGGATTGGTTATGTGCCCGGTTGGATATGCTTGCCACCTATCACATTGTGGGACTTATTGTCTTCGGCTAGTCGTGGGTGCCCTGGTTGTGGCTCTGCCTACCTCTTCGGGGATATAGGTGTGTAAATACTTACTTACTAATTTACAAAAAAATTATACACCCTGTTGCAAAGGCTAATTTATACCTTGCATATTTCGTTGTCGTTATAAAGTATTCTGTAGATAGAAAAGAAATATCATCATGCAAGTACTGGTAATCCTGTCTTTTTTATATTGCTTCTTTATACGAAATTACAAAAAATCAGTTGGTTTAAAAAAAAGACTTCAATCTATTCTAAACCCATACATTGTCCTAGATGTTTTTAATACGTCACTTTATTTAAATTATTCATATCTCCCCAAGGACCTGTTCAAATTAGGAAAAAAATGACCTATGTCAATCCCCAGTCTCCTTGATATCTCTACTTACCAAAAACCACAGAACTCTTTTTTGTAGTCAATTCCTGATCCTGGTATTCCCAAATAAATATGAATTAGAAACAAATCCCGAGCAATACTTTTTTTATTAGAAAATTTGAAAAACCACATATTCTTTTTGTTGCCCGAACCGGGAATCGAACCTGGGACTTTATGAAGTCAAGTCCAACACATGGACCGCTAGACCATAGAGGCGTCTTTTTTGTGCTTATTCAAATGCCTCATAATAGCAGAAACATTGTTGAAAGACTCGCTAAGTTATTCTAAAAACTTCCTAAAATTATCGCAACTTCATGATCACGTTTTTTGGACTTACTAAAAATATAAATTTTTAAAGTTGCACTTTATACAAAAAGTGTGCTCGTTTATGACGTCACGTTCGAGGATTTAATACCTGGCTACAACGGATTTTCTTAATAATTTTAAAATGGGTTCACCTGATATATTTAAAAATTCCCATATTTTTCTTGTGGAAGTGTGCTTTATGTGCTAGGGATGTTATTTTTAATAAATTAAATATTAGTCACCGAGACTAAGTATTAATACTGGTTAGTCCCGAATGTGCCGTGTTGTTGGCGACCGTAGCATCCTTGCACTCATTTAACCAAAATGAAAGTGACTTAAAAAAGGGATAGCGATGTGTCAAACTCTGCATACCTATATATATTTTTGTTTCAAACCTTATACAGACCCCTAAATATATTTTTATACTAATTCTAATACTGACCCCTAAATATAATTTTGTTCCAATTCTAATACTGACCCCTAAATATGTTTTTGTTTAAATTCAAATACTGACTCCTAGATATATTTTTGTTCCAATTCTAGCACTGATCATTAAAATTATTTTTGTTTCAATTTTAATACTGACCCCTTAATATGTTTTTGTTCCAATTCCTATACTGACCACAAAATATATTTTTGTTCCAAGTCTAATACTGATCACTACATATAATTTTGTTCCAATTTCAACACTGACTCCTAAATATATTTTTGTTCCAATTCCAATACTGACCCCTAATTATATTTTGTTCCGATTCTAATACTGGCTCCTAAATATATTTTTGTTTCTAATACTGACCCCTAAAAACGCAATTTCCCGCCGATCTCAATATCAAAGAAGCCGATAATTGACAGACCGTGGTGACATTTCTCCACGGTCGACACTCCAGCGGTACCTTTGAGACCCTCCATACTATGGCAATATAAAGTCCGCCGCAGCAATTAAATTCGTACGTACTGCTATGTGACAATTGTCTAGCGTGTGATCCGTTTTTGCAACCAGCGGAACCTTTGTGCAACTGACGTATTAAATAATCATGTTTAATGGTAACTAGGCTGATTTTTAATACTTTAAATGGTATGTTTTTCGCATGCGTTCGTGGAACATTAGAGCCATTACAACCTTATACGTTGTCAAAGGGTGATGATTATGCCCTTCTTGATATCTATAAAAGGGCCAATAATTATTAGGTCTTTTGTCGGTTCACGCCTTTCTCCCTTTGCGGCGAGTTACTGATTGTAAACATGTTTATAAGAATCATCCACATATATTTGTTAATAAGAAGCTATTTAAATGTTATCGAAAGACAAACAAGTAGACTACGGTAAAATACTCTAATTTGATAACAGTGCTTGTAATTGTTGTTTTCCAGTTTGGTATGATTTTAATTGTATTCCCAGCCTCAGATTATCGACATATAACACAAACAAAATATTTTATTTAATTTTTGGAGTCAGTATTAGCATACTTTTTGCCACAACAATTACACTGTTTATGCGGAATTAGTAAAATAAAGTCTTATTTTACATCTGTTATAATGGATTTCCGCAAAGTAACGCCTGATTCATAAAATGTAATATTTATGTTTGCATCAGGTTAACCGATTTAGCAAAGTCGATCTTCTTCAAAATAAGTCGTATCTAAGTCGTCAGTGAAAGTAATTTGTTGAGATTTGGCGGCAACTAAAATACACGACATAATAATATATTCATGAATTCTCTTGTGCACTTTAACCGAACAAAATCTTGTAAAATGATCACCAAACTTGTCAAATATTTACTTAATGTGTAATTCAAATTCAATTTTATAAAAAAACCAGCGATAGTTTTTTGTCACGATGGCGCCAAAACTCCCGAAAACATATTTTTAATGACAAAAAGCAACGATAAAGTTGAAGAATAAATTGGAGGTTAGCTGGAAAACTTATTTTAGTAACATAATCATGATTCCAAGCTCTAGTTGAAAACACATATGAAAATCAATACCAATATTATAAATGCGAAAGTCCGTTTGCATACCTATCTGTTGCTCTTTCCGTGGCTTAACCGCAAAACAGATAATGAAATTTGATATGCGTACAGCTAAAGATTGGTGTTCAAATATAGGCTAATATTTTTTTTAAAAGAACCTACCCTCAAAGGACATAATAGGGGAAAGTTTATATAAATCGTAATTACAGTAAGCTGATGGAGTCACCTGGTAACAGGTAGTAAGTATAAATAAATAAATAAATAAATATCCCAGGACAAGTCACACAAATTGAACAAGTACATAGAAATACTTAAATAGATACTAGAATAAATTTAATAAACACCCAGACCCGGAAATGCAGACATCTAAATGTTCATCACACAAATGCCTGCCCCCGTCGGGAATCGAACCCGAGCCTCGCGGTTGGTCCATGTAGTTAGGCGGGTACGCTAGCCACTCGACCAACGAGGCGGTCAATAATAAATATACTATATAATATATTAATATAATATATAATAATAAAGTATATAAGTAATACAAATAAAAGGTGTCCACATTAATTACGTGTATTATTTGCCCTTCTTGTTAGCTGAGCTTTGAACTTCACCGACCATACACAAGGGCTTCAATTCCTAATGGGTCTAGTACTTTTAACTTATGAGCATCGATATCTGTATTTCCAGGTTTTGAGCATATTTTTATCTATTAAGTATTCATACGTATCAACTAGCCATTCCAGCGAACTTCGTTTCTCCCGTTCAGTTTGTATGGGCAAGATGTCGTTTTTCCTATTTTCCACGCTGTTATGAGGGGTGAAATGTACCCCATGTCCTTCTCCCGGTTCTAAGCTACCTCTCCCAGTTTTCAGCCTATTTACCCGGTTTAACTGTCACCACTGATTCATCTTTCATGTTTTTTATATTTTTTTTGTTTTTAAACTGGTGCTATTCGGTGCGAAGACAAATCTAACGAATCAAAAACTATGATCCAGTCCAGAAAATCTCGAGTTATAAGTGTTTAATAAATTATAAATCCGACTTTCTTTTATACATACATATAGATGTAGGTTTTTTTACGATATTGGAAGGCAATCGAGCAGACGGATTTCCTGAAATACACCACTAGAGACACCAAAGGTGGTAATGGTGCGTTGCCAACCTGAGGCCGGGATGTTACGCCTCGAGCAAAAGTAAATTTACCGGCCACCTTACCCTTCGAACCGGAACACGTCATGACGTTATAGCGGCAGGAATAGGTAAGGCGGTGGTTGTACCAATCCGGATGAGTCGCTGCAAAACTCTACCACCTAGTCAGATGTCACGGTGTTAGTGACGGTAAGCCTATGCTCGACTTTTACGAGCTGCCTGGCAGGAAGGCAGATGAATCTGCAAGGAAGCCCGGATTAACACGGGGAATTGCTATTCGGGGCAAAGAAAAACCAACTAATCAAAAACCATGAATATTGGTCCAGCAGATCTTAAGTTATAGTGTAACAAACCCGACATAGATATAGGTATCGGACAACTGTATGATTTGATTATTTTTAAAGTTAAGATATTATTACTAACTAGCTGTACCGGCGAACTTCATTCCAGCCGCTCCGTTTGTATGGGAAAACTTTAAATGTTGGTTTTCCAAGTTTCCTCGCAGTTTTTCCTTATTTCTTACCTTTTAAACCATCCCTGGACTTCTTCAAATAGTTCAAAACCAAAAGGAGTCAAATCGGTCCAGCCGTTCTCGAGTTTTAGCAAGACTAACGAACAGCGATTGATTTTCATATTAATAGATCTAACTCTATAGTTTATAATATGCAATAGTATCGATATTAATTATTAAGTACACGTTTCTGTTCCTTACATTAAAAGTAACAAAGCTAATTTGTTATTGATGGCGCTAGCGATTGCTGAAGTCATGCCAGAGACGGACTTATCTTTACAGCTTTAATTACAGATAATGTTTTGCACCTCACGACTTAAATGCATTTACAGCGTGCGGTTTTTTATTTTTTGGTGGCGGTTGGGACTTATTGCACGTAGCTTTTAATGTTCTGCCACGCAGATGTTCATACTAAAATACCCACTGTTGATACCGGACTGTTTCAAAGAATAGGTCATGTTATGGTCGTCTGTTAAGAAAAGTATCTTCACGCCCATATCCCAGAATGTAGGCAGAGGCACAACCAGGGCACCCACTGCTAGTCTAAAACACTAAGTCCCATAATGTGATAGGTGGTAAGCCTGTTAAGCCAATCCAATCCCGTGCAACAATTTTTTTTATTAGAAAATTGGAAAAACTCAGTTTTATTTTTGTTTCCCCACCCGGGAATTGAACCCGGGAACTTATGCAGTCAAGTCCAACACACGGACCGTTAGTACAAAGAGGCGATCAAATATAATTACATTCAGTTACTCGTATACCTCAGCATCTTCGTTAATACAAGCGTGAATACTCTTACTTTTCCTTACTCTACTACAAAGCTCGTAAAAGGCAAGCTTTGGATTGTTTGTGTCAGATTAGGTATTAACTTTCATGACAACTCACCGAGATTGGTCCAACAACCTTACCATTTCTGTTGACACATCAGTGCTCACTACTGTCGTATTCAGATCTAAGGGATGCTTAGATTATTAGCCTGCAAGACTAAACACAAAATAGAGAAAACCTACTTACACTAAAGTTTTAATACCCGTATCTCAGATTTGCAACGCACCATTAAAGTTTTTGATACACAGGGTGCCACAGTAGACGCATAAGAAGCCAGAGCATGGTTGCCATACGTACTGTGTTGCTTATTCAAAAAATGTTTAAAATAATTTAACTTCAAAAACATCTTTTTTGCTATTCTACAAAATGATACATTACTATAAGATGACGGTGTTAGCGACCCTAATAATAGTACTGTAAAGTAAGCCTAGTAAAGCCTATGCAATATGCATAGTCTTAGTTTTTTTAACATGTGAACATCCTCTTGGATACCCGCCATTTTCGGGGAAAGTGACGGGTTATGTCGGACTTCTAATATGAATCATGAATTCTTCTACTATGAATTATGAGTCTATTTATATTATGAATTAAATACTGAAACCACACCGTCCACCCCTTCGCCAGGTACCGGGGCTGTGGGAGCCTTTCGTATAATTCCACTGCCCCAGCGGCGCTGGATTGAGCGACCCCCTTCAGGCAGCCCCCTATCAACAGGTGGCCGCATATCGTCAGAAGTGGGAACCGGAGACACGGCGTGCACTACTTCGGGGTCCCAGTGGTAACAGGCAACATCGTACCACGGAGTGCCTAGGGTTGTGGGCCAAACGGCCCACCACAATTGCCCGCTGTTAGAACTATTGAGGAGCACCAGTCCTGGTCAATTTGGTTTCACCGGGGCCCTTCCTGACTCCGGTTACTCAGCCCCAAGTCCACGACAAAACTCCTTTGGGGGGAAGGTTTACTTTACGCCTAATTTAACCTAAGGGTATATTGTGGCATCTTGTATAGGCAACTATTTTTCCATCAGGATAATGTCTGTTTGTTTGTTAACCTAACTCATGAAGAAAGTAGTAGCTCTGCTACCGTTTTAAATATATTTTTTTATGACAATGGAAGGCAAATAAGCAGACGGATTTCCTGATGGTAAAAAATTCACGTCGCCTGGAGACACTAAAGGTGTTAATGGTGCGTTCCTAACCTGAGGCCGGGATGTTGTTAGGCCTCGAGCAAAAGTAAGTTTACCTACCGGCTACTTTACCCTCCAAACCAGAACACGTCAACGGCAAGCATTGGACGTTATGGTGTCAGGAGTAGGTAAGGCGATAGCACCAATCTGGGTGAGTCGCTGCGAATCTCTACCACCTAGTAGAATGTCACAGTGTTAGTGACGGTAAGCCTATGCTTTCCTTTTACGAGCTGCCTGGCAGGAAGGCAGTTGATCTATACAGCCAAAGAGCCCGGGACAAACACGGGGGTAGGTATATTTATACGAATACAAGTGATTTACAAACATGTGCTTTGAAAATTAAGTTCATAAAGAGTCTTCTTCATCCTGGCGTTTATTTCAAGTAAAACAAAGATCGTCCTTTCTCATTCTCTACTTTACTATCTTGATCATAAATGACAGACAGCATAATTGAGCATATCATAATGATTAAAAAAAAATCATTACGACCATAACACTAACATTATGTCTTTAGTGCGGTTGGGATACTCGATTTTATACAAATAATTTTTTTGTGTTTTTTAATTTCTAAATTTCCTATTGGTTTTTTTATTCGATTTGTGTCCTAATAAATCAACTAAAAATTTACACATATTCCAGTCTATAAATGCCGCAAACATAACGCAGCGAATGCCGGTATGTTACATTTTTTAATTTTAATCGTAAGGCTACCGCATCGTGTGATATAAGAAATCTGGTGAATCCCTAAAATGAGTATTTTCTTTCATAGCTATAGTAATATGCTACTGTGAAACATCAAATAAAAGACCGACACGACTTAATAAGGGCGACTATGCAATTCAAAATGTGCCAGATATAATCCTGTTCTTCTGACTTCTGACTTTGAAAAAGCAACACAGGATATATGTTCGACTCAAAAAAATATTTATGTTAGTCGATTTTTCTCTTACATTTGAATCGATTTTTCCAAGCGTTCGTTCGGGCACCTTTGCAGAAAAGACCATCTGCCTATCTGCCAGGTGGCTTGTAAAAGGCGAACATAGGCTTACCGGTACTAACATCGTGGCTTCTGACTAGGTGGTAGAGTTTTGCAACGACTCGCCCGGATTGGTACCACAGCCTTACCTATTCCTGCCCCCATAACGTCAGTGCTTGCCGTTGACGTGTTCCGGTTTAGAAGATAAGGTAGCCGGTAAAATTACTTTTGCTCGAGGCCCAACTTCCCAATCTAAGGTCGGCGATGCACCATTACCACCTTTGGTGTCTCTAGGCAGTGTGAATTTCTTACCACCAGGAAATCCGTCTGCTTGTTTGCCTTCCGATATCATAAGAAAAATCTTTTTAATTTATAAAGAAAACTGTTTTGAAGTGGTCTCATTTCAACTGTAGGTATACTATTTTTTTTTGTTTACATAGATTATCTACTTATTGAAACCTAAGTTAATTTTTTGCAGTTTCACTGCGCTTTAATTATATCACTCACTTATGAGATGATAGCATAGAAAAACTTCAGTTAAAACAAGTCGTCACGTTACCGTGTCGTGAAGTGTAATTAACAAACGCCAGTGGAGAGACAGATACGAATGCTCCCCATTCACAGTTATAGGTGCCGCTACACAATACTGCTGTTGGACATCGGGTAACAGAGCGGCACGGCTTAATGAGCGCGACTGTCCAATGTAACACATACCAGCTGCAACACCGTTTCGTCACCACTCGTGAAAAACTCTGTGTGGCAATACTAAGAAAAAAATCCGCTGCATATTTATATTCAGTTCCATCTTCCTGGATGACGTCCATACACTTGTCACTTACTGATGATCATCCGCGTGGCTTGAGTTAGGATCCCGCAATTACCTATCCTTCCGTCATGAAGACTCTTATATCCCGGTCTGGAGGGTATGGTAGTTGATAGACTTGCGCAATAGGAATCAGGATATCGAAACACTTATAACATTTATGTTATCTATAAGCACGGCTCTTCCCTGATAAAAGTCGTGTTTGTTTGCTAACGTAACACATCAAAAAGGCAGCGGTTTGAACATAGACTTTATCTTCAATGTTTTACATACTTATCACGTTTTTTGTCAACGTTTATTTTACATAAAACATCTAAATAGATTCCAGAATCAATTTAATAAATACCCAGACCCAGAAATACATCTACATGCTCTCCTCACAAATATCTGGTCCCGACGGAAATCGAACCTGAATTTCGTAGTCAATATGTGGAGTTAAGCGCGTACGCTAACCCGTTGATCAACGAAGCGTCCAAACTAAAACCGTTTTAGTACCAACTCCGAAAAAAAGGCAAACGACTTAGTTATACACTATCATTTTCTTCTTCTTCTTGACTTCTCCCATTGTTTGGGATCAGCACTCTTCGTTTTCAAGTCAATCGATTGAAATTCGTCTGTTTGTTCAACTGCTTTTGTTTCATGTCTTTTACTAGCTGTTACCCACGGCTTTGCTCGCGTGGCAGTTAATATATTTACTGATTATAGCTAATTAATAACGACTTTCAGACAAACTTTCAACCCCTTATTTTACCCCCTTAAGGGTACATATTCCAGAAACCCTTAAATATAGTAGTACTATTTAAATTATGCGATTCGGCTATATTCTTTAAGCTTCAGAAATCCGAATGAATTTTAAGATATCTATTGAGAGTTTTTATTATATAATTAATCACATCGCTTAAATTTAGATTAGGTCAGCTAATTGAAAAATAAAATTGTAAAGTGTTTAAAATGTAAGGCCGAATCATAATTTAAATAGTAGTACTATACGTATCTACTAATTTTTATTAAGTAGCCCAAAAATAAAGTCTTATAATATTTCTAAATTAAAAATGAAAGTCTTCCATACACACTTGCAACCCTTATTTTACCCCCTTCGGGGAAAAAAACCAGGCACGCTTAAATACGTTTCTATTCGTTTTAATTTAATAAGTAGCCCAACAATAGTCTCATGATTCTAACTTAAAAAATGAGGGTCTTTGATAAAAACTTTCAACCTAAAATTTCACCACCTTATGGGTAGAATTTTCGAAATTCCGTCCTTAGTCCGTCCGTCCGTCTGAAACAACCCTACTCACCAAATTTCATGGCTGTAACTCTTACAGTTTTTACTCGGCGACGATGAATCAGTCAGTCAGGACATGTTAATTTACAAGTACAGATAATTACCATTTAATTAAACCTTCCAAAATAGTTGTTTAAATTTTTAGACAGTATTAATTACATCTAATAAACGATAAAAAATTTATATGTAATAATATAAAATATGTGATCGAAATGACTTTTGCTTTCTTTTCTCACAGGCCTTATATAAACAGGCTTGCCGCTGACGTGTTCCGGTTCGGAGGGTAAGGTAGCCCATAAACTTACTTTTGTACGAGGTCTAACATCCCGGTCTTAGGATGGCAACGCACCATTAACACCTTTGATGTCTCTAGGTGGCGTGAATTTCTTACCATCAGGAATAGCCTTTCGATATCATAAAAAAAGAACTCACCCGTTTGACTTAAAGTAACAGTAATAATAATAGACTAGAAAACATTTGTAGCAACTAGACTTCATATTTGATACAAGCGATGTAAGAACACATCCCGGTCCTTTCTTTCTTTCTTTAAATTTTGGCCTTCACGTTAGTTTTAGTACACCATTTGTCAAGTAGAAATTTGCATCAAACTTTATATCAATTTTAACCAATTATAATTAGTCATCAGTCATAAGTTGTCAGTAAGTCACGTCAGGCTCTTGGGTAAAGCGGTGGCCTCATTACTAAAGCTCATGAAACGAGATTTGGTGACAACGAGGAAATACACGATACGCTAATTTCTTCATGTTTATTTAATTTGTGCACTTTCACCGAACAAAATTGTACAAAATGCCACCAAAATTGACTAATTTCACTCAATATCAACACGAAATTCAATAATTATGAAAAACTACGACCATCTTTTCTTTCGGTGGCCCCAAAACCCCGTCCCGATCCTTCAGTGATTTTATCTAGTGAATTACAGGATAATTTGATTTTATATGCGCTTAATCAAATATGTATTTGATTAAGCGCATATAAAATCAAATTATCTAGCACTATTTAAATTATGCGCTTCGGCTATATTTGTCAAGCTTCGAAAATCCGAATGTATTTTAAAGTTTTTAAAAGTAAGTTCACCGGCAATCTTACCCTCCAACCGGAACACGTCATGACGTTATGGCGGCAGGAATAGATAACGCGGTGGTACCAATCCGGGTGAGTCGCTGCGAAACTCTACCACCTAGTCAGATGTCACGGTATTAGTGACGATGAGCCTATGCTCGCCTTTTACGAGCTGTCTGGCAAGGAAGGCAGATGGTTTATTCTGCAAATGAGCCCAGACCAACACGAAGTCTTTTTGCCAATCCATATCATAAAAAATATGTTTTTAATCTGACGCTATATAACAAATAAAACTAAAATGCTTACTGATTAAAGATCGCCTCTGTGGTCTAACGGTCCGGGTGTTGGACTTGACTACATGAGGTCTCGGGTTCGAATCCCGGGTCGGCCAACAAAAAAAGAAAATTGGATTTTTCCAATTTTCTAATAAAAAAAATGTTGGTCGGGATTGGAAATGTGCCCGGTTGGCGATAGGCTTGCCACCTATCACATTATGGGACTTAGTGTCTTCGGCTAGTCGTGGGTGCCCTGGTTGTGCCCTTGCCTACCTCTTCGGAGATATGGGCGTGAAGATACTTTGATTAAAGATAAGTTTATATCTATAGGTAAAGATCGTAATATTATACAGTAAGTGTTATTATAAGTTATGTTAACTTATCTCAGTGCAATAAAGATATCATTAAAAAGCCATAACATGGCTAAGATTTAGTGATGTGCCTAACACAAAAATAATAACAGGTATAGATAAATTTCACGTTTTTAAACGGCTTAATTAAATATATCTAGTGATACAAAAAAAACATCAAAATTACGAAAAAGTAAACAATGACCCATTGAACAAAATAAGTACAAATTTGAACGGTAATAATACAGGAAAGAAAACAATGCGAGGCTTGACCTTATCTACGGACAAATCTAGTCTAACGTTGAATATTTCGGTCGAGTGTTTTAAAGGGAAACTATGTCCGAAATTAGAATTCTATGACATCGGTTCAAGTCATAAGAGACAAGTGAAAAATAAAAACTCCATTTTTGTATGGCTTAAAATTGTTTACTCGTGAAACATAATATTTTTATGACACTAGTTTTTGTTATGTATCGGAAAGCAAACAAGCATACAGTACCAGGGTGAAAGAAACTCGTTTGTCGCTAATAGTTATTATTCGAATGAAAAGAGTAACAAATATGGAGAAAGCTCGGCAAATCTGCTTAACTTATCTATTACAAACCCGTATCTTCTTTCCTTGTTATTTTAGTATCTTGTTTTTTTAAGCTGTACGGTGCTCTAGCTAAAATCAAAAAACACCTGGACGGATCCGGTTAATTTTAGTATTAAAATATTTTCTAAAACTCATCGAAGGCTCAAAAGGTGAACATGATTGAAAAACAGCTTTAATATTTCCCACACAAACTGTTATTATTATTCAACAGTGGTGGTAAATGTTGCCCACGCACTGATCTCATTTTAAGTTACCGCTAACTTCTTTCAACCCTAGTGACAGAAAAAACTAAATACATTTAGTGTTATCAGTAGGGTTACTCTTGAATCTCGATATCATGCGAATTGGAAATTGGAATCGTATATGTCACTTTAGGTACTTTGGAACTCGGTATTAGCGGATTATTAACATTTAGTTACAAATAAATTCAACGAATAGGATAAAATAATTTATTATTTACTATTAACTTAATGATAACAATTCGCAAGTATTGTGTTCAAGAGTACCTAAAATGACATATTCGATTCCAATTTCCAATATTGCATGAATCGAGCTTCGAGAGTAACCCTACTGATCAGTTTGTAAAACGTTACTTAAATACGAGACTCGTCATAAGTGCCTCCTATAAGGTGAATTTGAATAAAAATATTTTCTATTCTATTCTAAGAAGACATGTCCGAACTAACTGACATATCTCAATTTTCCATCGTTTTTGTGGCTTACACAAAAATCAAGAAGAATTAGCAGAATCACCCCCAATGTCAGTTGGAGCGAAAATAGTAATAATATAGATAATATCGCTTGTACTCCTGACTTACACCAACACGAACAACGTATAAGGTGTTATTATGTAAATGATGAGAGCTTGGTTTCGGCTGAGTCAATACGTTGTAAGGTAATTGGCGACACGTCTTATGCCGGCACTACTGACTCAGTGCTGGACGCGATACCTGACCTTTATCAATGTTCAATAATATAAATTACATTAATGTATATGTCGCACTAAATTAATGTTGTTTAATTAACCACGACATTAACATTTCAATTTTATTTTACTCTGGTTTCGACTTTATTCAGTTTTGTTTTATTTGTTTGTAAAAATACTTGACGACATTTTGAATTATTAAATTATTGTCGATGCCACTGATTTATTATTCTTAATTGTTTTGGATAATGCTGTGAGTTATTGAGTATTTGATAATCATTTAGAAACTATTATTAGTTAACCTGTGTCTGTTTGGAAGCAATCGAAAGTTTTTGGTAATTATTACTGTATTTGATCTCACATGCTTGAGCGCATGATGTAATACTACTTTTTCAAGATATGTCGTCCAATTTTATTAAAAATGTATTAAAATTGCTTTATTCAAATATTGTTATGACAGTCTAAGACAGTTTTAAGTATTATTAATTTATTTTAAACCTGTTTATGTATCGATGTTTAAACAGGTACGAGTTGTTTCATCTCATTAAAGTAATACCTAAGTAGATTGTAATGGCAACAAGTCTCTCGCCTCTGTGGTATATTGGCACGGCGTCGGACTTAATTTCTTAAGGTCCCGGGTTTGATCTCTGGTTCGGGCAAAAAAGTAAGAAAATTGTGTATTTTAAATTTCTAATAAATGTAACGTTGCCTGGGATTATATATATATGCCAAGTTGGCGATAGGCTTGCCACCTATCACTTTGTGGGACTTTCGGCTAGTGTTTTCGGCTAGTCTTGTGCCCCTGCCTAATTTTTCGGGGATAGGGACGTGAAGATACTTTTCTTCGATTTAAGATTAAGCAATATATTTTTATAAATGTGTTTGATATTTAATAAATGATTGTTATTGTTAAATTACTGGCGAATTTTAATCTGAAACTAAATTCACACGACAAACGACCATCTCAACGTAAGGTGTCTACAAAAAACATATGAAAACCGCTATATTTCTCAACACTATTTCGTATTTTTTACAGACTTCTTTCTTAATATTGTTTGTCGATATCTTAATCAAAATTACATTTTTTATACAAACACTTATAAAATATTAAGATATAATTGAAGTATGACACTTCTA
This sequence comes from Calephelis nemesis, assembly GCA_002245505.1. Lineage (NCBI taxonomy): Eukaryota > Metazoa > Arthropoda > Insecta > Lepidoptera > Riodinidae > Calephelis > Calephelis nemesis. The sequence continues at coordinate 308,446 of NJDD01000588.1, forward strand.
AGATGTTTGTTTTTCTATCGATACATTGAACCTCTCTAAACACGACATGGTGACGTCAAGTCACGATTCTGCCGCAGAGCAATTTAATCAGTGCTGTGCGCAGTGACAGTTGTACTGAATTATAGCTTGCCAAGTAATCGTGGTCCATCTTAGATCAATAGCTATAAGGTAGAACAAGTATGGTTGCTCGAAACACGACTCAAAAAACAATTACTTGCAGTTCATATATTAGTACAAGGTCCCTGGTAGACTTTTCGTCGCTTAATACCATCAAGCTGATTTTTCGTCAGTAGCTTCCTTTTGACGAGACGCCCAAGTTTTTTCCTTGCAGTATTGTTTGTAAATTGTAATAAGCAATAAATGGAAGGAAGGATGAAATGTGTTCATTTGACGAATTTTAAAAATTTATTACTAACCAAATTTTTCTTTGTTTTTTTTTATTATCGAGATAATTATAGACATAAGAAGACATATAATTTGTCAACCCTCATAACTAACTATACTATATTCTATTCTATTCCATATATATCCACATCAATCTTCGTATGGTACATACGCATAATAAATCTGTAAAAGAGTGAATTCTCCACTTGGAAGATATTTAAAACCAAAAAAAAATCAAAATGGGCAGCAGAACATATTTCTAGAACTTTTGTCTGGATTGTACTTCGAATGCGAATCACGCCAAAATTACTGAACGATCTTGTGAGTAGGCAAGTATCTACTTTATGTTACGAGGGAGAATAGAGGCTACTTTTTATCCCACTTACTAAAGGGGTTCCTGTCAGAGAGTAATACAAACAAACATATCTTCAAGACCCTTACGGGGTAGGCAGAGAGTATCGAGTGCCAGACCTCACGTCCTGACAAACCTTTCTTGCTTCCTTCACATTAATTACCCTTTTCATGCAAACACGCCAGTTTCGGAGACTCTTGACACCATCCTCGGATAACATCCGATTCATCTGATCGTGAAATGTCAGCCTTGGTCTCCGCGTGTACCTACATCCATTCATATTCGCATTGTATATCTGCTTTGTTAATTTTTCATCTGTCATTCTTTCCACATGACCGAACCAGCGGAGCATGCCTTTTCGCATTTCACCAACACTTTCTTTTAATCCCACTCTTTCTTGGATCTCACTATCAGAGAGGAATGAAAGTCTTAAATTTGGCAATGATTTTATTCATTATCGTACAGCCCGTTTGCACTCATTCTTTTATTTTATTTTGTAGATTGTGTTTCGCCGATTTTTTCCTTTTCTTCTAAAACCAAAAATTTGTAGTTTTAGAAATTACAGACATAAAACCCATTTAAAGTAACCAAATAACTTTAAATCCAGAATGTTGAAAAACATCTAACACAGACATGCATATCCTTACGTCCTTCCCCTTGAGGTTGCCAGAGAGTACCAAGTGCCAAGTAAAAGGGAAATATGTATATCTTTTTTTTTCCGGTGGCTAAATTTTTTTAAGTATTACATTTTACATCAAACTTGCCTCTATTAAAATATGAATTGGTATTTTATTCATATAAAAAAATATTTTTCTGTATGTATTTTACCCAAATATTTCTAAGAATATACATAAGTTTTTGTTAAACTTTTTTTGAGCTCCAATTTAATTTTCAGACCATTTACGAATCTATATTAAATTATGCGTTATAATCAAATGTAACTTCCAGTTTACCCAGTGTCAATGATATAATAAATCAGAATCTGTATATAATGTATTTGAACGCGACTACGAACGTTATAATTGATAATCTAGTAGTAATTTTAGATCGCTGTGGTCATAGTGATGCGATCACATTTTTCTTTTATCGATGCAATCATTTGACATCAGGCTATACTCATTATTGTAATGAGGTGACGCCAACGATGTTTTTCATTTGTCAATAAAAAAATATGTTTTTTCGTTACTTTGTTTTATATTTGAAATCTTTAAATTCACTTTATTTCATTTTAGCCAAATGTGGATTAATTTTTTTTAGGAAGAATTTTATTTTCGTTAATATTAAGACCATTAAATTTTTACACATTGATTGAATCCTCAACTGGCAAAGCATCGTCAGGAGTAGAAAATTAAATTTATATCTAAATTTATTTATTGTGAGACGGGCGTAGCATTAAAAATTTTAGTATGATTATTGTAAACTAATTTCTAATCGTAATAATATAGTTATAGTTTAATAACTATCTGAGGCTCTATTTATTTCTTGATGACCTTTTTATCCCCGAAGGAAAAAAGGGTAGTTATAAGTTAGACGTGTCTGGGTGTCTTTGAGTCTGTCTATGGCGTCATACCTTTTGATCAGATGGGCCGATTTCAATGCGATTTTTTTAAAGCTGATGAGATCGACATTATTACCAAGCTACATAATAGAAGCTAAGTTGCGTGTAAGTTTTGTCGAAGGTTTTTGAACATTTTTAATTTTAGCGTTATAATAAACCGTAGAATCAATGTAGCAATTGTGATTAGGTCCGATGAAAGACTGTCCTATTTATTTAACACTGTATCATCATTATTATAACGGCTACCTTGTTTCACCGTCATCGATCTTATATTAATTTTAAATTAATTTAATAGTTTTGATAATCTTATATTTCTACATCCACGAAGTTGTGACTTTTAACTTAAATTTTAAAAATGTCTTCGGAATCGCACAGTTGTAGATCGATCGACACGCATCAAGATGATGGGCATGATATCTTAAACTCTGTCGCGAAGTCCAAAGGTGGAATAGTAGGATAGTTTTTTTGTAAAAGAGTAACAAACATCCATCCATACTGATGACGATGATGTATCGATACCACAACATATTATAAATTGAAATTCTAGTAAACATGATCAAAAGCATGACATTTTTAATTATTGAGATCATACCTCGAAGAATTCAAATTATGACGACATTGTTTTTACGATAACATCGCTCGGGAAACACTAGTGAGGAAATAACCTGCCTTAGAACACGAGTTGGTGATTTTAGCTGACTCATTCGCATACAATTTCGTCGAATAAAATCTAAAACTTTAGGTGATATTTTAATATTTTCCTTGTCACCTCTGTAGTCTAGCAGTTCAAATGTTGGACTTGACTTTATGAGGTCCCGGATTCGAATCCCGGGTCGGGTAACAAAAAGAAAATGTTGTATTTCCCATTTTCTAATTAAAAAAATGTTGCTCTGGATTGAATATGTGCCCGGTTGGCGATAGGCTTGCCACCTATCACGATGTGGGACTTAGTGTCTTCGGCTAGTCGTGGTTGCCCTTGTTGTGCCTACTGCTTCGGGGATATGGGCGCGAAGATACTTTTTTTCTGAAAAATTATCGATATATTTTCAACTGACGAAAAACCAGTTTATTCCCTATTTGACATTTAAAGTTTTATGGTGGACCACGCGTAAGTTTTTACAGAGTAAAAAGAAATTTTTGATCGTTTCATATTTCATTTGTTTGATATTTTTCATCAGCGGCGCTTGGTAAAACTTCCAAATATTCATATCTTATATGAATATTGTAAGCGGAACCGGTAGGCTATTTACAAAATAATAAATTATAAGTGATTCGTAAAACAGTACAAGCGTTGCTTCATTTTAAGATATGAGACCTTTTTTTATTATTGAACCTCAAACTGTATATACTAACACCGTGATGGTATATACGAGTATATGTGTTCGAGTCTGGCAGGTTTTAGTAATAACAATTTGATACATACATTCCACTGCCACCATAAAATATTAGTGCTTGTCACTTATTATAAATATCACTTCCCCGTGTTGGTCTGGGCTCCTTTGCAGAATAGACCATCTTCCTTCCTGCCAGGCAGCTCGTAAAAGGCGGGCATAGGCTTAACGTAACTGGCAACATGACTTCCTACACTGTGGTAGAGTTTCGCAACGACTTGCCCGGATTGGTACCACCGCCTTGGAGAGTAAGGAATAAGGTATACCTACTTACTTTTGCTCGAAGTCTAATATCCCGGCCTCATGGTCGCAACGCACCATTACCACCTGTGACGTCTCTAGGCGACGTGAATTTCTTACCATCAGGAAATTCGTCTGCTTTTGTTTGAAAATAAAAAAGTCATAATTATTATGAATTCACGCATTGAAAACCTCAAATCGTATATACTAACACCGTGACTATGAGTATGGTAGATTTTAGTAATATTCAACAATTTAATACATACCTACTACTACCACCATTAATTAGTGCTCGTCACTAATTATATATATCACTCGTCACGAGTGCCTCTTTTAAGGTGAGCGTGAATAAAATATTTTGCATTTTATTCTATTCTATACTTATATCCATATCAATTGATGATAATTGAAGAATAGTACCCCAGAATCCTAAACTATTGTGCGTACAACTAAAACATAGTCAATCACAAACGCGGATACACAAATAGGTACTCAGGCCATTTATGTTAATGCAGTGATAAAAAATAGTTTCAGATGTTCATTCGTGACCAAATAGCTTCCTGGCACTATGACATCATTAATATCTCATGACCTCTGAGTCAAGGATGATAAATGTGCATTAGACTTGTGATAATTATCACCGATAAAATTAAAATCAATTGAAAATCATTTTGTTAATACGAGAACATTGTGCGCAGTGTGACATGTACTATCAAATACACAAGTGGTAACATCATTTTTTGGAAATTTATAGAAGGCGTTACTTTGCGGAAATCTATACTTGAATCCAAATTGTGCACAGTTTCGTGTATTACATGACTATCAAATACAAAAGTGGTTACATTATTTTCTGAAAATTGATAGAAGGCGTTACTTTGCGGAAATTTATACTTAAATTCGAATTCAATTACTTAATTAATCGCTTCTGTGGCCTAGCGGGCCAGGAATTGGATTTGACTTCATGCAACAAAAGGAAATGTGGATTTTCAAATTTTCTATACAAAAAAACTCGGGGTTGGATGTGTGCCTGATTGGCGGTAGGCTAGTCGTGGGTGCGCTGGTTGTGTCTCTATCTATCTATTCGGAGATATGGACTTCAAGAAACTTTTATTTGTTAATTTTGGCGGAAAATTGCAAATGAAATAACTTTATTTGGATTTACATTATTTTCTACCGGAACTGGGGCCTAGCATGAAAGCTCAGAGTAGTGTTACTCCATTTTGCTAAATGTCACGGTATAAAGCAAGTCATTCGTCTCAAAGTCTAAAGGTTGTTTTTCTCCGATGGCAATAAGTAGTAAAAAATGTTGTTTTAAGAGCTTATGATAACCCCTCTGTTACTAAAGTCAATTTGAATTTACGTACAGGGAACTCCTCCTCCCCTATGCGTAAATTTAAATGGACTTTGTAGCTGACAGTACTTTAAATAATTTTTTTGTCAAAAACAATTGATTTAACTCAAAGCCGCTCAAACTCAAAAAGCTGGAATACGTTTAAAATATATCCACGTTCATTACACAATTATTTTTTATTTGTTGATCAGAGTACCTTTGTTTAGAATAGACAATTTGCATTTGTACCATATCTGCATCTGTAGTTTAAATAATTACTCAAAGGAACACAGGACAGCGATGTACCTGTCATAGGTCACTGGTTTGGCGTCTAACTATAGTGTCTATAGGCCATGGTTTTTTCTCAGCATCAGGCGAGCCGTGTGCTTGTTCGCTCTCTTATCATAAAGGAAAAATCAAATCTAGACTTGATGTCAACAAGACCACAAAAACTAAACTAAAAAGCGGTATTTTTAAACTTTTATAAATAAAAGAGATATAACAGTGAAATAAGTGTTCTTATTCCCATATCCCCGGAGAAGTGCACCTACGACTAGCCGAAGACACTAAGTTCCACAATCGCAAGTTTAACGCAATTTTTATTGGAATTAAAAATACACATTTTCATATTTTTGTTGCGTGACATAGCGATCGAACCCGGGACCTCAATAAGTCAAATTCGACGCCGGACCGCTAGACCACAGAGAAGATTGATCGATTCGCTCTATTGATATCAAAAAGACAACTTGAATGAATTACTTTTTACCTACATTCTTGGAGGCATTTTGCATGTACTTCAATAAAATTGTTATAATAATGTTTTCAATAATAACAAAAGAATAGAGACAATAGAAATAGAAAAGTTAACAAAAAAACAATAGAAACTCGTAAAAGTCAAGTGGCGGTTGCAACTTATTTCACAGACACCGTTACTAAAACTAGGAAAAAGTAAAAAAAAATTGTGCAAGTGCAATTGTGATAATAGATAATATAGAAGACAAGAGGAGTAAGATTGCCTTGACTTCGTCCAGTCATGGCTTGTCGATTACCGGCCTATTGTGTTCTGATTGACGGTCCTGCGATGGTATCTGGGTGACAAAAACACCGCCATACGGATGTGTTATCTCGCAAGGTTCAGATGTTTTATTTAAGATATTAGAAGGCAAACAAACAGACGGATTTCCTATTGATAACAAAATTCACACCACTTAGAGACACCAAAGGTGGTAATGGTGAGTTGCCAACCTGAGGCCGGGATGTTAGGCCTGGAGCAAAATAACTTTACATATCTCATCCTCCGAACCGAAATACGATAACGGCAAGTACTGACGTTATGACGGCAGGAATAGGTGAGACGGTGGTATCAATCTCAACGAGTCGCTGTGAAACTCTACCACCTAGTTAGATGTTATGGCGTTAGTGACGGTAAGACTTTGCTCAGCTTTTACGAGTTGCTTGGTAGGAAAGCAGATGGTCTGTTCTGCAAAGGAGTCCGGACCAACACGTGAAAGACTTACAAAGTTTTATAATAAATGCAAAAGTGTACGTTTGTATGTAACTTTTCTTCAAAATATTTGAACAAATTTTAATCCATGTAAATAGACATTTGGAAAAGTCATAGCCAACTTTGCAATTCGCTATCTGAATAAATCCTAAAAAATAAATAAGTAATCTTAAATAAGTAAAATGTATCTTCACGTTGGGTAAAAATGGTACAAGTTTCTGCACTGTAACTCTCTGTCTTAATCCCATATTATTAAATAATCGTACTAATAAACCTAATACACCTGCTGCTACGCAGCTGTTAGTACTTTTTGTCACAATCCACTAAAATTTTAATTACATTACAATAAAACATTTGATTTAAGCGAACATAAATGCAAAATTAGCTAGTAAAAAAATGTATCGTCACGCCCGAAAAAAGTAGGCTGAGGTACAACCAGGCAACCCATGACTAGCCAGAGACTAAATTCCACAATACGACAAATGGCATGCGTATTGCCAACCGGGCACTTATCCAATCACGGCAACGATGTTTTCAATTAGAAAATTAAAAAAAAACACTTTTTTTTCCTGTTCGAAACGCGTCGAACCTGGGTCCGTATAAAGTCAAGTCCGATACCGGACCGCTACACCGCAAACTCGATCATAATAACAAGGGCTATTTTTAAATATTTTAAAACAGATGTAACTACTCCCTGTTTTTAATGTCTTTTTATTTTGAAAATAATTAAAGCAACTCATCTCGATTTAATTGGCTTTTATGTTTTTTTCTTAATTGACATTTTTAAACGTCTATTCTTTAAATCTTTAACCCATGGCAATAATAATGAAATTGGTCAGATGTTCCCCAAACGAGGTCTGGTCACAAAGAGACTGTCGCGTTATGTTTGTCCTATAAAAATATTCAAAGAAACCTATTTCTATTTTCCATAGATAAACTTCCGTCATTGATTACGAGGCTTATTTAGATGTCACGACTGATTCTCGTACAATCACGAATAATAAAGGTCACGGTTATTCGTTAATCGCTTCGAGTATTCGATACTGTCCACATGTCACGGCCGGGCTTTGATATTAACGTCAATGACCAAACACATTTTCTTTGACGTTTTTTCAATTTGAAATAGATAATGATCTGTGTTTCGGCTTCTATCGCTAGTTGAATTATAATGTGTTAAGAAAACGTGCCCTAAAAGTCAAACTCTTTATTTCAAAATTCGACTTTAATTTTCGAATGTTCGAATATGAATAACCGAATGTGTTTTATAAGGTTTTCGAAATTCGATATAAATAATAATCTGTGTTTCGGCTTCTGTCGCAAGTTGAATTATTATACTGTGTCAGCCGAGGAAAACGTATCCTAAAAGTCAAATTCATCTTTCAAAATTCAACTTTAATTTTCGAATGTTCGAATATGAATAACCAAATGTATTTTATTTGAGGTTTTCTAAATTCAAAATAGGAAATAATCTGTTTTTCGGCTTCTATTGCAAGTTGAATGATTATGTATTGTGAAAAACGTGGGTCCTATCTTAAATACATAAATATCCCTGGACAAGTTTCACACATTGAATGTAACCCCAAAATAAACAAATTATGTAATTGTGTTATGGAAATACACATAGATACACATAGAAATACTTAAATAGATACCAAAATAAGTTTAATAAACACTCAAACCCGAAAATGCAGACATCTAAATGTTCATCACACAAATGCCTGCCTTCGTCGGGAATCGAACCCGAGCCTCGCGGTTGGTCAGTGTAGTTAGGCGTGTACGCTAGCCACTCTGGTTCCACCAGCTCAAATAATAAAACACATATTCTTTCTAGATAAAGTTCTCTAGACTGTAAGATAGCAATTTCGAACAAGTTATCTTCACATTCAGTGTCAAACTTTACGTTATAATATTAATAATATTTCACGTTTTATCGACTACTGCTGAATTTGTTTGATTTTTAAGAGCTTCCCCAATTTACCAGCGTAATACAAACATAGGAAATTGAAACCCGCTCAAGATTATGTACGTATAACATTAATAATGTAAACAAGATAGTATTAATAAATCTCTGTTATGCCTCTGTGGTCTAGTTGTCCAGGCGTGGGACTTGCCTGCATGAGGTCCTAGGTTCGATTCCTATGTCGGACCACAGAAAGAAAAAAATCTAATAAAAAAAATGTTGCTCGGGATTGGATACGTGCCCGGTTGGCGATGGGTTTGCCACCTTGATGGACTTGTTGTACCTCTGCCTACCTTTCGGGAATATGAGCGTGAAGATACTTTTTTTTACGAAAAATGAATAGAAATTTAGTTATAATAAATAAAGAGGAAAAATAAATCGTGAGACTGACTAATCTTTTGTGAAGACGATTGCCAGAGCCGTATCATTAATCATGCTTTTTTGTCACCTTCCTGCTAACATGACGAAATTATGTTCTTTATAGCATATTGCAGGGTGCTTCTTGACCGGCTCGACCTATTCGCTTCCAACCTGTAATTAGTTTTTAAATTGGATGACGGACAAAAAATAACCAAAGTCCCCGCGAACCAAACCGTTATTAAGATTCTACGAACGACTTTTATTTGAAAATTTGATTTGGATTTGACAGATCGGTCTGCGCGCCGAATCGATTTGTTCGGTCATTAGCTGACCGACTTGTGGAATTCTTTGGAAATTATTGGAATGACATCAAAATGTTTTTGGATTTAGGGAATTGTTGGTCTTTTAACATGTTCTATTTGCGTTTGATTAGATTTTTAACGACCAGAAGCACTTATTTATTTGAATTGTTGGCATTTGACCATTTGGTTACTATTTTTACTTGTATTTTACTTGTCGTTACAAGAAGCCTCTATTTTTGACCGTTTTGGTTAGAATCTTAAGAAGAATATAGACCAACTAGTTGTAGGTATACCTATTACTAATACCGTAACCATGATTAGGTGATTAAGTTTTACGAATTGATACTTAAAGGTAAAAGACTCGTCATATCTTAGATTGACAAAAGCTGAACAATACCATAGCTTATCATAGCAATATTGTCAACCAATCATCAACCTAGATCTTCCCAAGTACCAACATCCATACACATTCGCACTGTTTATTGTCAATATTTCATCTACCGCACATTCTGCAAGACCGTACCAGCGGGTCATATCTACTATTTCTTACTTTTGAACTAAAACACTCTTTTTTAATCCCACTTTTTTTTGAAATCTTTAAATATAGGTATACAGCAATGCAACTTTCATAGATTTAATGTATTGATACGTAATATTTTATTTGTGTGACATATATATTTCTTACCAACAGGAAAAGTGTCTGTTCGATTGCTTCGAATATTAAGAAAAAAGTGTTAAAAAATCACAAAAGGACACTTTACAGTTTAACATTCAGGGTATCCTGATAGTTCTTCTATCAGGATAAAGAATAAACTATTTAAACAATGGGATAGTTGTGACTGGTGACACCAAAGAGATGCGTCGCTCTCATCAGCCAATAATTTTAAACATATCGAAGACACCTTTCAAAGAAGTGCCTTTATATTCAAACTGAACAAGACGTCAAGATCATTTAAATACATCTTTCTTACAGAATGAGGCCATGAAAAATGCGTTTCTTCAAAAAGTAGAACTTGTTTATAGTAAAATATTATGTTATTTACAAATTTCGCGACTTCCTTCTTGATTATTGTTGTTTTTTTGTTGATTTTTGTAAAAAAAGTAGCCTATGTTTAAACTCCAGTCTATAACATCAATATTAATCCAGCGGTTAAACCCTAAAAGCGTAAGAGACAGGCATACTTTCGCATTTATTACGGATATGAAACAGTATGTTTTATGTCAATATTTAAAAGAAAGTTCTATTCAGTGATAATAATGGAGGTATAATATAAAACATTTTTTTTGAGAATGCAACATTTTGTAAAGTATGTTTGTGAATTTATTTATATCGCCTTGAAATCTGTCTATCTAATCTAATCAAATCTGTCGAGATTTGACTAGTTGAGCAATCTTCATAGAATCATAACACAAGGGTAAGGTTAACTTGCTAAATTTTTCAACAAACGAAATTCCATTAAAATCAGTCTAACCGCTAGGAATAAGATGACAAACACATGAGTATTTATTTAAAAAATATCAAATAATCATCAATTTCGCAATCATAAAAGTTTTCATCTTAATACGCTCAATGCTCTAATAAAACTTTTAAACAATAAAGATACAACTACCATTTTTTCAATTGTAACAAAATTATATAACATAAAACAATATTCAGATATCTAATATAGTAAAAAGCGAGAAATCCAAGGCTACACCACAATTTTTTAGGATAACATAGATAAACTTAAGTTTTGCTTGGACTTAAACTTCATGGCCCCAAACTTTCAATCTAGAAACAATCGAGAGGTTGACGGCGACCGTTCCACTGTACTGTCAATCGTATCATTAAGTCTGGCGAGCTGGTGGGTCACATATCAAGTGTACACTTCATTAGCCACTCTTCAAACTACGTGAGACACATTTCAATGAGATTTCCATTACATTTCAATGGATTGATGGAGAATAGCGGAAATTGAGAGCAATTGTCTTTTCTTGGAGTTTTGATAAGAACTCGTCGGCGCCGGCAGGGTTACTTTAGGGAGATGCCCTTAATCATGGCCACTTTACTAGAGCATAGACCAACTTAGCTTATAACGCGTGACACCATCGTATCCACACATGTAAGTATATGTATAATATGCACAAAATACACACACGAAATCCTTTTTGATTGGATATTCATTTACCTGTTATATTTTATCGAAATTCTTCAGATTTGTTGGTCAACTAGTTTATTATTGTTCAAGCGCGAGATAGAGCAGACGTCTTGTTCTATATAATATAACACCAATTCTTTATGTATTTTCTTTATATTTCTATATCAGTGTTCTAGCAGTCCGGTACCGGACTTGATTTCTTGACGTCCTGAGTTCGATCCCTGGCTGAGCTAACAACAAAATAAAAAATTGTCTATTTTCAATTTTCTAGTAAAAATAACGTCACCCAGTATTTGACGTGTGCCTGGTTGGCATTAGGTTTGCCACCTACCACATTATGCGACTTAATATCTTCGGCTAGTCGTGGGCGCCCTGGTTATGCCTCTACCGACCCCTGCAAAGATGAAGCAATAGATTGCTACTCTATAGGTAGCTTCATGATTGAATTGTATGTGCGCATACCATGACAGTTTGCAATTCTCAAAGAAATTGACACTCACACTCAGATAATACTAGTTATCTGTATTATCTGAGTGTGTTACTCATTTTACAGTACTCATATTCGCACTAACACATGTAAGTAAACTAGTAGATTAGAAGCACTCTACATAGTACAGAAAGAAAAACAAGCACACATCTCCAGTATTGCTCCTCTTTAATATGATCAATCTATTATAATATGATTAATTTAATTGCAGAATGTTGGGAGCGCAGGAGTTTGTTTCGCCGTTTCTTCTCCTGTCTAGCTAGGTTTGGAAACGGTGGTAGTTTACGGTAGACAGAGATAAAATAATTTATATTCTAAAAATTGTTTGTATTAATAAATAATCATGTACCTAATCAATACAATAAACAGTGTGTAAATAGTAAGTAAGTAATTAAATTGACTAATTGATTAATATCTAACTATTAAAATATTTGTACACCAAAAGTTGGTAGAATATGTATAAACACCTAAATAACTTTATAACATCTTTGTAACACTCATATTCCGCAAATAAATATTTTTTCTTTTCTTTCTTTTCTTTAACATTTCTTTTGTCTTGCTTTCAAGCAATGTTATATGTATACTAGCGGCACACTATAATGGCCTACTATATTGACGTGAATGTCAATTTATTATCAAAAAAATATATATATGCGAGGCGAATTTAAAAGTTTGTATTCTTAAATAGAATGGCAAGTAATAACTTATTATTAATTATTAAAAAAAACGAAATGTTTACCTAAATATCACAAACGTCAAACCGGCCATCATAGCGTGCCGCTTGTATAATTTTATCAGCTTGATTTTTTTATTATTAGCTAAAAACTTTTTATAGAATCCAAACTAAGAATTCCTCAAATCAATCTAGGTCAGTTTTAAGGTAAAGGTTTATTTAGATTTCTGTGTAAAAATTTATATTCTTTTATATAAAATTGTCGTGTCATAATGTTCGTTCCCTTACTCCTCCGAAACGGCTTAACCGATTCTCATAAAATTTTGTGAGAACATTGAATAGGTCTGAGAATCGGCCAACATCTATTTTTCATGTCCCTAAGTGATAAGGGTGACTCACCCCAAATTTTTTTTACTAATATTTAATACACATTAAAATATAGCAGAACAACGCCTGCCGGGACAGCTAGTAAAAAGTAAGATCATGCTGTGAAACTCTGGAATTCATTGCCTTATGAAACTCGGAGTATTCAATCTTTAACAGTTTTTAAGAAGGCAGTAATGGAGTGTTTTAGTGCATAATTAATATGCATGTTGGCACTTTAGTCATGATTAGTAATTTAGTTAAGTTTTTATATGTTCTACATTTCTTTTATGCATTCTCACTATTTTGGGTTTGCTGGAAGAAATCTCTTTCAGAGATAAGCTCGCCTATTGTATAATTTTAAATATTCACTTATTTCTTGACTTTTTGTGTACAATAAAGAATTACAGAAAGAAAGAAAATGATTGGTAGTTACATAAATAGACGGATATTCTTACACTCGTAAGAAGTACATATCGCCTACTTACAGCAAATTTTATTTGTTGCCGATTTGCAGCTGATACAAAGAATGAAAAAGCGTAACAACTACCCTACTTTTCATATCGGAAAACAACTCTGGCTTACAAAATTTAAAAATCTGAAGGGTGCGTTATCGAAACGATGATCTTACGACAAGCTGTAAGTTTTTTTTATAAATATGGCTTTCAATCGTTTTTTCACGACTTATTTAGCCAATGTTAGGGAGGGTATTTTTTTTAAACAGATATAAGACAATGACAATCACCGTCAATATGACGGATATAAAGAGCAGTAGTATCACCGCTCCAGTTGTCGATAAAACCCTATCTGTTGCGGTGTTGACAAATGAAACAAACTTACTTCCTATGAGCTACTTGGTATTTGATTCATATTTTTGGTATCCTTAATATCAAATTAATCTTCTGTAGAATTTAAATCAACCCTAAAATTTATTACACCATTAGTGAAAACTAAAACTAATAGTGTTATATAAAAACATATCTAATCAATACTAAAATAAAAGATAAAAATTACTCTCACAAGCCAGCTGTCTATCACCGTATGATGAACTTGGTCAATTATTGATTTGCTACTGTTTTACGATATTTGGGATTGTATTACGTAGTCTTAAGGCTGTAAAATTTAACCGTGGATGTAAAATATAAATTGGTTGGTATATGTCGGGATGTCAAAGCGTCGCGAACGAGCGCCGACGCAGGACAGTCTCGTGCTGAGAGCAATCTTAGCCGACCTCGGTACTAGTGATGTGACAATACAGATAACATATCGATAAATTTAATAAAAATATGCTTTCATGGGAGCTTTTAATTTCTTTTAAGACTTGGTTATACCAAAATACTACTACTTCTTTTCATCTCGCAGTTTTTAAAATATATTTAAATAACGTAAAAATTATGTTAGATTATAATCTTTTCCCATTATAAAAGCAATACTAGCTGAACATCTATCGAAGTAACTTCCTTAATAGCTAAAATGTTACTAAAATAAAGTAATAGAGTTTTTACGAGGATTCGCCGGGGTTAGTACTACAGATTTAATAAAATTCCTCGTGTTGGTCATGACCATATCATCTCCAATATTGAGAACCATGGTTCTCAATATTGGAGAACTACCAGCTTGGCATAGTTCAAGCCATCGCTGAAGGTAGAATACTATACAAAAACTTTAGAGGTGTAGCGACCGCCTTACATATTTTCACATATTTAAACGCTGTCCATTTGGCAGTGTCCGATTCCAGTAGGTACATAGAGTTAGGTAGACTGTAGAACAGCACATTAAGATTCTCTTTCCACAAAACAGCGATGCAATACTTTACTAATATAATTAATTTATTGACGGTATAGATCGTGGAGACCTTGACCTTGGAGAAATAACCATGGCTATTCTTACTATCAGAAGAACTTTATGTCGTTCTAATTTACAATAAGAAGGAAAGTTCTTTGCAAAAAAGTTCAGCAACCAACTTCACAATGTTTCTTTTACCTGTGTAGACTATTGCTATTAACTGTCCGTATGCGTGTGCATCGAGAAAATTAACTTTTATATTTTTTCCAAGCGCGCCAATGGAAGTATAACTTAAATATTATCTTAGATAAATTGAGAAAAAATGATTTCAAATTAATCGACTATGGATATCGATAATGCCAATTCCCACCCCTAATTACGCCATGGGGAGCACGGGTCAGAGAGTCGAGACAATCTGTCAAATGGAAAGAATCACATACGAAACACGTCTCGTGTGATAGCCCTATTAATCATATTTCGGCTTTTTTTCTTGTATCAGAACGTATGTTCTCTAAGATAATGGCTACTATTCAGACACCGTTTCCACAAATCTGTTTCAGACCTAGCCTTAACGTATCGGAATAAAGTTTAAAATAGTAACAAAAGCGGTGCGGTTTTTAAACAATAGTTGTCGCTTGATTTGAGATGTCATGTTTTTGATGATAAGATCTTGACGGAAATTTTTGTTTGACGGGGTCAGTCACAGATGGATCAGTACAAGCGCTGCAATTAGGTAGACAATTGACATTATTAGAAATATGTTTGCAGATATCTCAGAAAGTACCTATTGTACAGGGGTCAGAGTTCTGCAACTTACAGCCAATTTTGATCTCTTTACAGTACTAAACCAATGAGTGACTTCTTCTTTTTTTATATGTAACTAGCGGCCTGCCCCAGCTTCGCACGGTTATAAAATAAACATTTAAACCTTCCTCTTCGATCACTTTATCTGTTATAAAAAAAAACTTATCAAAATCTGTTGCATAGTTTTGAGGATTTAAGAATACAAAGGGACATGGGGAAGAGGAAGCGACTTTGTTATAAATTACATATGTAGCTATAATCAAACGTTGTTCGTCAGTCTTACCAATTCTCGAGAACAACTAGACCGATTTGGCTAATTTTGGTCTTACACTATTTATGAAAGTCCAGGGAAGGTTCAAAAGATAAGAAAAAGAGGAAAAACCGCGAGGAAACTAGGAAAATCAACACTTTAAGTTTTTCCATACACACAGATTGGGGGATCAAAGTTCGCCAGGATGGCTAGTTTTATTTAAAAATCAATTTTTGTCCGTGGTCCCACTAAAATCGAGAACATCTGGCTCGATTTTGGGTTTGTTTTATTTGTTTAAGCCCAGGGAAGGTTGAAAAGATAAGAAAAGGGAAAAACTGCGAGGAAACTAGGAAAAAAAACTAGGAACGGGTTGAACTAAATTCGCCGGGACAGCTAGTCCTAGTAAGCATATGAAAAATGGTCAAAATTATCTTTTACTAGCTTTTTACACGCGTTTTCATACAAACTTTCATCTGCCATTACAGTTATTTGAGAATTGATTAGAAAATGTACCTACTTTATCTTTGTTTGAACTCGGGTTTTAAATTTCGTCAATCGATCAAGCGGTTTAGCGGCGAAAACGTAATGAAATGAAATGAAATGTAAATGAAGTGAACTTAAATATTTTTATTTGCACCATATACATTACCAAATACGGTCGTAACAGGCAGACAGACAAGCAGATCACAAATGTAGATAGTTACCAATTAGGTGAATTTTCTGATAAAAAGAAATACTTACTCGACGCCTCTAAGCACCCAAGACGTTAACGGCGTTTTGTCGGCTTCTTCGTGATGAATAAATAAATAAATGTTACTGGAAAAATTACACAAATTGAATCTAACCCAAAAAAAGCTAATTATAATCATGATATGGGTAGTAGTCAACGATTTTAATATAAAGAAATATTTAAATACATACCAGAATAAATTCCATAAACACCCGAAAATGCAGACAGATTTCATGTGAACCAACTAAACGCCTGCCCCCGCCAGAAATCGAACTTCAACTTTACGGTTATTTGGTAGAATTAGTACCGCTCACTCCTTGAGCAACGACGCAGTAAAATCTTCTTAATATAAAATACGTGTCCCGTTGTTTGTCTGCTATGGACTCCTAAACTACTAAAACGATTTCAATCAAATTTATACACCGTATACAGTTTGATCCAACTTGAAAGATAGAATGGCTTAATTGTCAATTTATAATAAAAAAAATTACCATCCGACCAAGCTAAAACAGGCAGCTAGTTAGTTATAAATCCCCTTTCTTAAGTAACCAGAAACCTTTTTTCTAAGATTAAACCTGACAATGGCGAGCACTGACATTATGAAAGAATGGAAACATCTGTTCTCATTGTAGTGACCCAGTACTCGACGGATAGCGAAATTCTAATAAAGACGCAATCTAAAAATTGCACTTGGTCTTTTCAAAATTTATGTGGAAAAATTGTTTCATTGTATCTGAAATGGAATTCCACCAAGCGCCAACGATAAAAAGTATAGAAACCACCTTGATGTCAGCTTCAGTTATGTGTGGTTGTTCTAGTTGAGGTTCTAGTTAGTTGTACCATTCTCGGAATGGGTTATACCAAGAATCATATAGAAAGAACTATAAGCTTCTTGGGTTGTACCTACTATTTGGATAAAACTTGTCAAAACTGGATTAACTCGTTCTATGTAATTCGCTTTAAATGAATAATCAGTGATTAAATTGTTAAATTATTCCTATAGCGTGCGATGGTCACATTTATTTGCCAAATTAATTAATGTATAATTCGTAAGTCATTAAAATCAAGAATTTTTCAATTATCTTCGTTCTTTAATTAAAAAGTTTAAAAATTAGCATTTCCCTAAAGGTTCCAAGCTTAAGACACTGCTATTTATGACGAAGCCAATGTTCGAATGATGACTACTGGAATTTGATAGAAGAAGGCGCTACTTTGTTTAAATCCAAATAAAATCATATAATTTGCAATTTTCCATCAAAAAATGTAAATGTGAAAGTATATTAAGGCGTGAGAAAACAGGGAAAACAGTGCGCTGTAAATGGATTAGACTTACCGGAAGCCAAAAACCCCAAAATATATCCAGCTGCACATAACACACACCACTAAACTGTTTATTAGCGCCAACAATACACACAGTACTTAAAACTAAACTTACGTTTCGCTTCGTAAACGAAGCATCATGATGCTTCGCTTACTTTGGCTTTATTTGGGTTAATCTATAACTACTGGAATTAATGTTACTTTAGTAATAACACTTATTCTATTAAGTGGTAATAATTTCATTGTTTACCTTATAGGTATATAAAAATGAATATACATTTCTCTTGGTCATAGCTTCACGCGTGAACTGACGGAACAATATCGCTAATACTTTTTTAATGTGTAAGAAGAAGGTTCTTATAAAAGAAAAAAAATGCATTTTTGTTTTAATTTAATATTCATAGTTATGTCAGGGCAACGCCGTTTAGTTCAGCTAGTGTTATAAAATAAATACCTCGCACAAACCACACGAATCGAGCTGAGCCGAAAATAAACAAACTAAATACTTTTGTCATAAATGTTAGTCAAAGAATAGATATTGGTTTTGAAAAACACCTAGACCTATGTCATGTGCCCGAGATAAACAACAGCAATAACAGCGAGACAAACCTATTGCGCTAATCTACTGGCTATTCTTTACTCCGGACCAAATAATGATAGTGTCATTATGGTGGAAGGAGTAGGTGAGATTTCAGACGATGGATCCCTTTCCGAGCAAGTTGCTGCAAAGCTAGAGACATTATGCAGAAATAAAAAAGTTGGATCCCTACCCGGACAAGTTGGAGTACAGCACTCTACAATCTGTAAATACCAATGATCTTGTTGGTGCTGACCTATATTTTAATCTGTGCTCACCTCACGTGAGCTGTTTGGTAGGTCTATAGTAGTCAGCGGTTCCAAACCTAGACGGGGAAAACAACAAAGATAAAGAAGTAGTGAAAATTTGTAAAGAAGTAGTTAGAAGTAGAAGAGGTTCTGAAATGAAATCTTAAATCACGTAAATTTTTCACAGATAAGAAATTTGATCCAAACAAGAGATTATAATCACTAACACTTTGGCAACACATGACCCCATCAAGGGTTCAAGTCTCATCCAATTCCCAGAGATTATATCTGAGCCGTCTGTCATTGTACACTGACAGTTTTAATAAAACGCCATTCGTCTAATTGTGACATCATTGTTTCAATTCATCAGTCAAAATTTTGACGCAGCCTTCGAACGTCGTGATTTCTGACTGATATAGCTTTTAGACCTTTTATAAACAAATGTCTGCTTGTTTAATTTTATATTTGTTACTTTCATATTGAATTAAAGTCAAGTGATACTTCTTATCCATACTGATATTATAAATGCTAATGTCAATTTGTTATACTTTACCAATTATTAGGAAACTTTGTGCACGTCTTAGAATAATAATGCTGTAAAAATATAGTCTTCATAGTAACGCTGTGTCAATATTGAAGCACTAAACCTATTGTAGTCTTTGCACTAAACTAATTCACACAGGCATTGCGATTACTAGCTTACGCTTGTCACCACGCACACATGCACTTGTATTACGCTGCCAGTTAAAGTGCAGTTTTCCCGAAAATGGGGAAAAGATGTCGACGATGATGACAACTCGTTTTTAAAATTAATACGTAAATAGCTATAAATATTTTCAACACTATTTTCTATTGCCAATCAAATATAGTAGTAATTTAATTTTGTAGTATTACGAGGATCTCAATGTGAAATAAATAAAAGTAAACTACTAAATTGACTACTAAACATTTTGGTACAATACAGTAGATATGTCATTACTAATAAATCTCTTTTTTGCAGTTCACATAAAATTCCTTTAATCGATGTATTTTGTTATATAGACGGTTGTAGTTGGAATCGCCGAGTCTTTTGTTTCAATTTTTTTATAACTTTCATATGTTTAAAATTAAGTAATGAGCTTTTATTTAACTTATTTTGAAAGAGGACTTCACAAGAAGTATCAAATATGTAATGGTCTGACCTCTGATAGTCACCTGAAGTTCCCGTGTGGCTTACTCTATAAAATGTTTTTTTTTCCACCTATTTGTTAGTGATAACATGGTTAATTACAGGAGTCAACTAAACAACAACAAACAATATTACTAATTTTAAATCACAAACAGAGAGACTCTTCAACTTTCAAGTAACACAAGTAGGTATGCATAGGTACAATGTGACTATTAACAAAAACAACATCTACCTCATAAGAGAACGTGTCACATGCTTAAATAAATATCGGTAAAGACTATTTGAAAATTAATCAAGTGGTCAGTTAAGGTGGGAAAATATTTTAACGATCCGACAACATTGAGCATTGAAACAATGCATAAACAACATTTTTCTTTCTGAACATAATTAACTTGAAAATACTATGAAATAATGAAAGCTTGCCTGTGAAAATTGATGTTATTAATTTTATTTTGTTTATTAAATGTGCTGTGATACAATTTAATTGCACAAACCGCCATAATAATTTTTTATTTGCGTGATGCGCTCGGCGTCATTTGACGTCGAACACTACGGCACGGTTTGACGTTTGGTGCCATTTTCTTCAAAATGGACACGCGGACTTGGTTTCTATAGCGTTATTATTCTAAGGTGCTCTTATTCTTGGAGGTACTGAATGTAACGGGATTCGTACTTTTGTCATGAATTACTCGCGAGCGAAACCTTTGACGAAACCTAGTTATTAACAAAAATATAAACCATTACTGATATTAAAATCAATTTATTACTATCTCTAATGTAGAAAAATAAAATAATTTTAACTAGCCTGAGACATAACCTATCCATAAATTGTAGCTAAGAACTATCTCGATCGGAACCGCATTCAAATAAAATAACGCATCGAAGTCGGTACGAAAACAGACAGACAAACACGCACGCATAAATTTCTAAGGAACCGTGTTAAAAATAGACGAATCAGTTTTTTTTCGCCTAAATGTGGGTAAACTGGTTGTAGTTTTGATTTCCTCTTTTGGCGTAAAGATATTTCAATGAACTACAAACGTGCTAAAAATATTATTCATTAATTTCATGTAAAATCTTGTTTTGTAAATTTAACATAAAAAAACACTTTAAACTTGTAAACTTAACATAATTTTTTGAAATTCATTTTTGTAAAAACCTCTTTCCTATTGCCAACCAGCCACTCCAATCCCAGGTCACGTTGTTGTAATTAAAAAAATAATAAAAAACATCATAGGTTATCCGACCAGGGAATCGAACCCGAGATCTATATTAGCTAACGCTACAACTAAACCACAGACGCGACTGGTTTTTAGCCGATTTGACGCAAATTAAGAGAGGTTCTCATTTCGACTGTATTTTTCTGGTATATTTATTACTCTGTACATAACCAATTTTGATGATTTGAAGGTAGGTCATGATGCCTAGACCATATTAATTTTGTCATAATCTGACTTATGGTTTATGAGTTATCACTATATAGTATAAAACAAAGTCGCTTCCTCTGTCCCTTTGTAAGCTTAAATCTTTAAAACTACGCAACGCATTTTGATGTGGTTTTTTTAATAGATAAAGTGATTGAAGAGAAAGGTTTATGCATAATCCCGGCCTCTGGTTGGCAACGCACCATTACCATCTTTGGTGTCTCTAGGCGGCGAGAATTTCTTAGCATCAGGAAATCCGTCTGCTTGTTTGCCTTCCAATGTTATAAAAATATATATATATATATATATATATATAT
>NJDD01000588.1:330881-342923 GCA_002245505.1 Calephelis nemesis
CACGCTTTTCAATATGTTCGATGAAACCAGCCCTAAATCATTTGCGGAATAGACCATCTGCATTCCTGCCAGGCACTCGTAAAAGGCGAGCAAAGGCTTAGCGTCACTAACACCGTGACTTTCTACTAGGTGGTCGAGTTTCGCAGCGACTTTTCCGGATTGGTACCACCGCCTTAACTATTCCTGCCGCCATAACGACAATGCTTGCCGTTGACGTGTTTCGTTTCGGAGGGTAAGGTAGCCAGTTAACTTACTTTTAATTTAGGCCTAACATCCCGGCTTCAGGTTGGCAACGCACCATAACCACATTTGGTGTCTCTAGGCGGCGAGAATTTCTTACCATCATGAAATCCGTCTACTTGTTTGCCTTCCAATATTTAAAAAAAAAATAACTAGAGTCGCTTTTTTGCCGCTGTTACTTGTGTAACACTAAAGTACCCTCCGGTTGAATTTAACCCGTTCACTTCCATTACAAATGTAATAAAGACAGCAAAAGATTGATCTGCGAAATTATATCTTATCTTAATTTCGTCGACGTCAATTTGAAATGTCGCAAGTATAAGGCTGTGTGAATCTACGTCTTTGTTCTATCATGATGTCATCATTAACAAAAAATCAATTTCATGCGAAATTGAAATCGTAATTAAAAAATCTTTACTGCAGTTTCAGACTTTATTTCTCGCCATTAAACGTGGCTTTGCTTGCTGTTATTAAGTCAATCATCTATATATTAATAAGTGATGCCAAAACTTTGCAGTCCCCTTTTCACGAAAATTGCGTGGACTCAGGAGCACAAAATTTGGCACACTTATAGATTACGTGAAGGAGAAGTGCAGAACGCTAATATTTTTCAATAATAGTGCTTAAAAAGTACATTAAATCAATAAATAAAACATTACTCACACTACCATGCACTTGACACTCACAAACAAATATATTGATAATAACGATAAAAGATCACGGATGGCGCACCATACAGTTTGGAAACAAAGTAGTTGGTCTTGAGAATTGAAGATGGCGTTCTTATCAACAATATTACTACCACTAGTTTTATTAACTTGTTTAATGTTTTATTGTATACAAAAAGCAAAAATATACAAAATACAGGGATAAGTAAAAATGTACAAATGGCGAGTATCGCTTACTACAGAAATTTCTTCCAGCCAACTCAAAAAAAAAAAAACTTTGAAACTAAAATTTAAGGCATCGTATACAAAACAGGGTTATAGTTTCTTTTGCTCGAGGCCTAACATCCCGGCCTCTGGTTGGCAACGCACCATTACCACCTTTGGTGTCTCTAGGCGGCGGGAATTTCTTACCATCAGGAAATCCGTCTGCTTGTTTGCCTTTCAATGTTATAAAAAAAAACTTAGAAAAAATAAGATAATAATTGAATATTAAAAAGTAAAATAGGCACAATTATCATTATCGAAAATGTCTTTTCAGGACATACCTACAAGTTTGTTAATGCGTCAACAAAAAGTAATTTTTTTTCCCCGTGTTTGTCCGGGCTTCTTTGCAGAATAAACCATGTTTTCCTGCCGGGCAGCTCGTTAAAGGTGAGCATAGGCTTACCGTCACCAACACCGTGACATCCTACTAGGTGGTAGAGTTTCGCAGCTACTCGCCCGGATTGGTACCACCGCCCTACCTATTCCTAACGCCATAACGTCCAATGCCTGCAGTTGAAGTGTTCCGGTTTTGAGAGTAAGGTAGCCGGTAAACTTACTTTTTGCTCTAGGCCTAACATCCCGGCCTCTAGCTGGCAACTCACCATTACCACCTTTAGTGTCTCTAGGCGGCGTAAATTTCTTACCATCAGGAAATACGTCTGTTTGTTTGCCTTCCATTACCTTTAAAAAAATCTTTTCTTAGGTGAAGAAAGACTATCACGAACCTTAACATGAAGGGAATTCTATAATTTGACTGAAAAGTAAAAGTTTTAACAACAATGAGAGTGCAAAGCGGAAACTTTGTTACAATTTAAATACCTACTTATTAATTTCATAGACATAAAAATTACTTAAAAAAATGAATGCGCAAGGTGGTCTTATCCTGAAAATAGCATTCTTTTAGCGAACTTTCTGCAAAGAATAACCGTCTTAGAAGTACAATAAAAAGAAAAGAAATAACAGACACAAAAATAAAAAATTCTAGAAATAATCGCTTTTGTCTTACATGCAGTATAAATCGTTTTGCTAATGTTTTTGTATAACATACTTTTAATAAAATCACATACAATATTTAATTGTACTTACTTTATTGCAAGTTTCATTCAGCAATTTGTTCATTCATTCATTCATTAAATGGAAAACTTAAACATCACCCCAACTATCAGAATAATTGACACACCCTCGGTCCAAGAATTAAAAGAGTATTACCACTCCGATTGACAGGGCCATTATTACGTATTAAGATAAATTAAGGCTGCACTAGACACTGAGCCAATGTGTTGGTCCAACATTTCTACACACATGTAAATATTCCTTTGACACGTTGGTTATTGGTATTTGTGTAATAATAAGCTCAAATAAAGACCTCTGTGGTGCTGCACTCCAGGTTTTGGACTTGACTTCATGAGGTCCCAGGTTTGATTCCCGGGTCGGACACCAAAAATTCAAATGTGTATTTTTTCTATTTTTAATAAAAAAAACGTTGCCAAGGATTTGATACGTGACTGTTTGGTGAAAGGCTTGACTGACTGACTTGACTTCGGCTAGTCGTGGGTGCCCTAGTTGTGCTTCTGCCTACTTATTCAGGGATATGGGCGTGAAGGTACTTTATAAATTGTTGCTAAACTGGTACCGGCTTAAGAAAGTTTACTTGCTATCGTACCCTTCACATCTAAACATTAGGTACACTGGCGCTAATATTTTTTTTAAAATTCTCCAAATCTCCGAAGATATAAGCAGAGTTATAACCAGGATTAACCAAAGATTTCCATATTGATACGAGAGCCATACGTATTGTTATCCATTTTATTACTTGCAATAATATTATTCAACAGAATATTTAAATGCCTTACAAAAATTTGTATCTGCATAAAGTAAAATGTAATTGAAATTGACTTTATGGGAAACATAGTTTCTAGCACGTGACTAATACAGTAAACAATGCGTATGACATGTGAAATTATGAGAAACAATATTATGACTGTTGACCATTATGGCAGATGAAATTATGGCAAATGAAATTCTGGCACACGGGTGTAACCTCTCCGGACGATGCATCGCAAAACTTTTCTAGTTCCTATGTTAGGTACATAGCTTTACCAAACTTTAAACCTGTGACCTTTGACAAACAACAAATCTGTCTCCCTCATCGCTTACAAGTTTAAGGATAATGTAAGTAGCTTTAACAGAAATGTAGAAGGAGTCGTATCGGCACAAAGGGCAAGGGCAGATAAGCGCTTAAGGCCAATGCCGTCTTAAGCGGTAACGACGAAAAAGGTGTATAACTATTAATTTTCAATTTTCTAACATGTGATAATTAAGTTTGTTTATTAAAAATAGCAATTTATACACCTTATTTGGTTGCATCCACAATCCAAAACAACTTTAATTTGAAGGTCATGTTCATTTAAGTAGTGTATAAAAACTGTTTACTGATTGTGTTGTAATTTTATAATAATGACATATATATTACATAATGATATAATTATGTATCTATTACGTATTATTGTGCAGTGACTTTGTAAATCTTATGTAATATGAATATTTTTTTAAAATTTTTGAATGTTTTTAAGGTGATGTTCAATGTTGTTTTATATTTTGTCTTATATTGCTGATCTTTCGAAGAATATAGACTAATTGACTTTCTACAAAGATACTCAAAAGATTAATTAATTACCACGTTGGTACTTTAGTCATGATTAGTAATTTAGTTTGTGTTTTTGGTAGAGTAAGTTTTTGTATTGTGCACTGTATGTTCTACATTTCTTTTATGCATTCTCTTTATTTTGGCTTTGCTGGGAGAAATCTTTTTCAGAGATAAGCTCGCCTTTTGTATAGTTTTACATATTTACTTGTTTTTTGATTTTTTTGTGTACAATAAAAAATCAAAGAAAGAAAGACGGTAGTGTTCTTAGTAGTCACTAGCAATTTGACCATAAATGGTAACATTTTGCAAAGACTTGCTCGGAACGGTATCACCGCTATACCCGTTACTGTCGCCATTATATCCATCTTATCATTACGGGGTTTGAAGGGTAGTGTAGATACTCGGTACATTTGCTTACTTAATTAAACACTTTAAAAAGGGAAAGGTTCTCAATGTTTTTTTAGTTTTTTTTTTTACAAATTATTGTAGTACGATAGCAACCGCAATAGTCATACGACTGTGTCGCAGTTACTAACGCCCAACTCCAGGAACAAATAGTTATTTATACATGTAATGCATTCAAATTACATTTCCTTAAGTACAATATTATAATTAAAAACAAACTATCAAAAATAAATTATGTGTGTGTGTGTGTTTGTGTGTGTGTGTGTGTGTATGTGTGTGTTTATGTTTGTATTTATGTTTTTATGTGTGAGTTGTTGTTGTGTGTGTGGGTGTGTTTAATGTGGAAGTATGTTTAAAAGCATGTATGTCAATTATTAAATGTTTGTAAAAAACATTTATAAAGACCTTTATAGACCTTATCTGTATTATATTGGATATTAATTTTATTTCCTAGTTTAACTACAGATGAGACTTTCAACATTAACATAATCCTGACTGTGTAACCATTCAGTAAGTCGCTTTTTACACTCTCTAGTAGTTAAAGGATATATATTTAAAATTTTGTTTATTTTATTATACAGTAATGAACTTAGATAGGAGAACTGCCGACTCATTACAGAATAAAGAGATTTTTTAATTTCGCAAACTGCAAAAGATCGTCTTTTACCCCTAATTAAGTTAGCATCAAATGGAGTAAGCTTATGTTTACGAATTATTATATTTAGAATGAATGTTTTCCTCACAGAGAGGACCCTACATATATTGTATAACATATTCGTGGGGTAAGTGATTGGTTTGGATATAATAACTTTTAACACGGCTCGCTGTACTCTTTCAACACGAAGCATGCGAGTTTTAACAGCCGATCCCCATACAGTTATACAGTAGCTTTGGATGGAATTTGCAAGTGCAAAATATACTGTTAAGAGTGTTTTAAAATCGACACATCCTCTGAGTTTACGGAAGACGAATATTAATTTCCTGACACGACTTACTAACATATTAATATGTTCATTAAATGATAAAATGTTATCGATTAGTACACCTAAATATTTGACGGTATGAGTACGGCTTATCGGAAGACAATTGCACTGGTGTACGATAAACTCAGAACCGCATTGATGTGCGTGTATTGTGTAAGATAAATCAGGTTGAGATATGACCCCGGGGCTAAAAGTTATGAACTAAGTTATTTGAATATACTACTACTACTAGTTATTATATAGTATACTAGTTATTATGAAATAAGTTGTTTGTTGCGCGACTATTCCTCCAATATCCTATCGATTTTTCTGGTCGATTTTTAGAAAAAAGGTTATGACTCCGTGGTGGTCCTATATTCATTTTAATAATATATGTTGTAGTCGTCAAGATAAGTGAAAAATACTGCAATATTAAGTGTGACTCAGAAACTAAACTACTAGCAGAATGCTATGCTAATGCTAGTTTCTGAGTTACACTTAATTTCATCCAATTCATGTGGGACCGTCCCGAAACCATTTGCAAAAATTCAAAAAAGAATTATCAAACCGCAAAATGGTATTCAATGACTATTTCATTGGATACCAGTATATGGAGTTTGTTTTTGCAACTTTACAGTTCTTAATTATGTTGGGAATAATAATTATTGAAAATGTTGTATTAAGCCTTAATCGCCTCTGTGGTCCAGCGGTTCGGTTGTTGGACTTGACTGCTTGAGGTCCCGGGTTCGAGTCCTGGGTCGGGTAGAGAAAAGAAAATTTGGATTTTTCCAATTTTCTAATTAAAAGAAAAACGTTGCTCGGGATTGGAAATGTGCTCGGTTGGCGATAGGCTTGCCACCTATCACATTGTGGGACTTAGTATCTTCGGCTAGTCGTGGGCAACCTGGTTGTGCCCCTGCCTACCTCTTCGGGGATATGGGCGTGAAGATACTTTGTTATATTAAGTACTATACTGAATTTATTTTAATCTTTAATCAAAAACTACTATTCATGCTATATTATTTGAAATAGGATTTTAATCTTCTTTAAAATAATTATGCCAGATTAAATCAAATATGTTGTTAATAACAAAAACTACAGTATTTATAACTTTACTGAATAAATTTTGAATACCGTGTTGTGATAAATTATATTTAAAGGAGACACACACATACATATATACGTTTTTGCTGATTTTTGAAGTTGTACAGATTTGCCATTAAACTTTCACCCCGTGGACCGCAATCAATGTCCACATTGACTGGCATGTGACAGAGGACTCGCTATTCATCTAATTAACCAAGTTGCTTTACTTTGACATAAGTTTTTCTTCTTAGTTGCTTTATTGATATTTTCAACATTATTAAAGCGCAGTAAAATTGCAAAAATAAGCTCTAATATGATGACCGCGTAGTGAGCTTCTGAGTTGATGATCATCATGGTAAACGATAATTGTTTTTCCCCGTGTTGGTCCGGGCTCCTTTGTAGAATAGACCATCAACCTTCCTTGCCAAGCAGCTCGTAAAAGGCGAGCAAAGGCTCACCGTCACTAACACCGTGAATTCTGACTAGGTGGTAGAGTTTAGCAGCAACTCGCCCGTATTGGTACCACCACCTTACGTATTCCTGCCGCCACAACTTCATGACGTGTTCCATTTCGGAGGGTAAGGTAGCCGGTAAACTTACTTTTGCTTGAAACCGAACATCCCGGCCCCAGGTTGGCAAAGCACCATTACCACCTTTTGTGACTCTAGGCGACGTGAATTTCTTACCATCAGGAAATCCGTCTTCTTGTTTGCCTTCCAATATCATAAAAAAAAATTGTTATTAGTCAGAATGTGATTAAAGGACAATGGCAGATCTCCATAGCGACAGTTGTCTGGATTCAAATTGAAGCGTCCCGTATAAAAAAAATGTGTTTAAGTTTCAGTAATAGTACCTGAGTCTACAAGCTAGTTTATTTTCATTCGAGAAAGCCGACAAAAAAAGATATCGGAGTTTGAAATGTTTTGATTTTTAGGCTATGAATAAACTAAATCATGTTCTATGTCATTATCACATGACTTATTAATATGGTAGATTAACATTAAATCAAACATATCATGAATAAATAACAAATACAATGAAGTAAACATAATTTTACTCTTTTTTTACTATTACGAAGTTTGATTTCAAATATGGTTCGCATGTTAATTTCCACATTTATTTTATTATAGGCTGTATATAATATTACGCTGTACTTTTTGGCGGTATGAATAATATGCCGTGATGAAGAGTTTTTCAGTAATTTTAATCTAAAGTTCAGAATCATCACAATATCACGCAAAAGTATTCTGTAGCACTGATTAATGTAAATATGTTCTGTAGCATCTAACAACAAAACAACATCTAACTGTCAAACTGTTACTGTCAAAAACGATAGTAGCGCTATGACATTAGACTCAATTAAAAGTAAAATCGATTAAACATTAAACTGATTTGATGATCCGATATACCATATTTATTGGATTTTAATGTTATAATACTTCAATTAGCGTATTGATATCGATACTAAACATGAAGTAATTGAGTTCAATTAAGCGTATTTTAAAACCACAACCAACACTAGATCTTAAATTGTATCGATTATTTATTTCATTATCGATACAATCGGTTCATACTATTAGTATTTGTAAGTGTCTCACCACTATTGACAATTGAAGTTTATTGTACCTACTTCGTAATCAGTTGATATGCTTTTTATATCATAAATAAACTCCGGCTTTTAAGAAAAAAGTTGAAAACATGAAAATTCGTTAAAAAATAATTCGACTTGATTTGTTTTAGTGAAATCTATGGACGCTAACACAAACCCAGACCATTTTCTGCCATTATCCTTTGAATCCCCAAGAAAGTTCACAACTATAAGTATGGTGTAGGTATATGGAAGTCATAAAAAGACCCAAAAACAGTCCAAAACCGAGTAATCGCTAACGTATATTTTTTTTCTTAATTTTTTTGGAACGAAGTTCCTTACGGCATGTTTTTATTTTTATGATATTGAAAGATAAACAAACAGACGGATTTCGCGATGGCAAGAAATTCACAACACCTAGAGACACTAAAGGTGGTAATGGTGCGCTGCCGGGATGTAAGACCTCGAGCAAAAGTAAATGTACCGCCTACCCTATCCTACGAACCGGAACACGTCAGCGGCAAGTGCTGACGCTATGGCGGCAGGTATAGATAAGGCGGTGGTACTAATTCGGGCGAGTCGCTGCGAAACTATACCACTTAGTCAGATGTCAAGGTGCTAGTGACGATAAGCCTATGCTCGCCTTTTACGAGCTGACTGGTAGGAAGGTAGATGGTCTATAATTCTATAAATGAGCCCGGACCAACACGGGGAAATTACTACACTATTTTAAGTTGGTTAAAAAAGCAAACAAGAAGGTTGTTTTCCTACTGGTAGGAACAGTAGTCGCAAAAGACACAATACTTGTCAGTGGTGCGTTGGTATCTTCTTCGCATCGGGAGTTGGGTGGTAACGGCTTTCAGGTTTTAAGCACATGGTACACCTACTCTCTTACTTTCTGGCACAGACTAGCACAATGGTGGCAGGTGAGAACTGGCAATGTGGCTACAGGCAGAGATAAAAAGATGGTAGTTGCTATTACGAGATATCTGTTGCAAAGCATTGTACTAGCTAGTAGTGACTGACTGAATTAAATTTATTTCTTGATAAACAACTACTGCAGCAGTTATTTAACCAATATGTTAAGTCGCTTCTGTAGTCTAGTGTGGTGCAGACTTAATTTCTTGAAGTAAGTTTCGATTCCTGGGTCGAGTAACAAAATAAATAGAAAATTTGTATTTTCAACTTCTTATTAAAAATAAGCTTGCTCGGGATTGTATATGTGCCCGGTTGGCGATAGGCTAGCCACTTATCACATTGGCGGCCTTAATGTCTTCGGCTAGTCGTGTGTGCCGTGATTGTACCTCTGCCTACCAGTTCAGGGATATAGGCGTGAAGATACTTTTACTACCTAGCTGCGACTGAGTGAACTAAACTTATTTGTTGATAAGCAACTACTACAGCAGTTATTTAACCAGTATATTAAAAGCTAAACTGGAAACTGCAAAATAATTCAGGTGATAATTGTTATTAATTTAATTTATTAAATATATAGGTGATTATCATTATTAAAGAATGATTCCAAGAGCCAACAATGAAAACTATAGACAGCTTGCAATTGGTCAACTGGGCCTGTTTATTCAGCTTTATGGAACCAACCACACTAGCTTCTACGCTTAGTGGACATAGTCGCAAAGAAAGAATATAAAATATTTGTTTCTTAGAACATGCTTAGAACGTACAAACTAGTATATAAAATGTTAATTTCTTATAAGCCCCGACTTATATGATCGTTATCACGAAGGCCATCTACCACCCAATACCAAAAACAAGACACTAAGCTACACCGTCGATTTCGGCGACAAAGAACTCTTGGACTTGAATAGCCAATACTCCTCCAGTCAATCCATACAGTAACCAGAACGCATCACCAAGTCTTGGTTCGATCTTCGGGAGACCCTTCTTGCTAAAGTTGGAATAGTCCTATCTTTCTAAATAATGATGTATGGCGCTTAGCACTCTGCTTGGCCACCAAGTCCACTGAAGTTGTAATAACCGCGAGGTAACACATTATTCGCTCAAAAAAAAGGGCTGCAATCATGGAGTGCCGGCAGGGGTGAAAACTGAAATATTAACATTTTGATATTTTGGCATGGTTAGTTAATAATTTTGCACGAATTGCTTCAATTATCAGTATGAAAGTACTATCATTTACGCACAAACATTATTTTATTACGTATTATCCATTGCGCATCCTATACCTACTCTTCGGAAATGTCTAAGCAATGCAAAAACAGCAAAGAATCTACGTTTTATTTTAGATTTCACACCGTCTGACGATCTGACGCAAGTTTAGAAGTTTTTACACAATTCAAAAAAAGGGCACAACGCCGCTAAAGAAGTTTTTACTTCAAAAATTGCATGCTTAGAACGTACCTATAGTAGAACTCAATAAAATTTAAGTATACCTAGAAACAATATTTACACTAAGCTTGTTTCTGTCAAAATTCCGTCTCTAGTCTCCCCTTGTTTCATTTATAATATTAATTTCACGTGTCAACACAAGCACTTTTGGCTACGGAAATAGCGTTTAATTTGTCCAAGTAATAAGCGCAAGGCGTTTAAAAATTTGGGGTTTCTTTTTTAGCACTATCAGTATTAGCGACAGTATTTCTATTAGTATTATACTGAATTTGCCGAATCTCGCAACAAAAAAGTGTATTTTCAATTTTCTAATAAAAATAACGTTTCCGGATTTGGATATTATACGCTCGGTTGGCGATAGGCTTGCCAATTCGTCTTCGGTTAGTCGTGGGTGTACTAGTTGTGCCTCTTCCTACCTCTTCAAGGATATGAGTGTTAATTTATTTTTTGAAACTTCAAATACTTTCATAGTGGTTCTAATATTCATGGCTAAGACGAATCAATATAAATAAATATATTAAGAATTAGTCCAATTTTTCTTGTATTAAAAGTGTAATAATCTCGGCTTCATATGCATTTCAACATGCACAATTCGCATGTTTTTCAAGTCAGCAATGACGGAATGTGCTGTTTTTTTACTGTTACACCTCAATGTAATTACAACAGTCTAGGCAAATACATACATCTGATTTGGTTTTATGTCGATTATAAATTAGATTTTGTTTGTGGCGTTATTTTAGACTAAATGTTTATTTGTTGGGTAGCATAATTTAATATTTTTTTCAGGTTTTGAAAGCAAAGAAGCAGACTGCGAAAAGAATTTCATTCTTTTGGGCAAGTAATTTAACCAGTCACCCCTACTTCAGATTGGAACACGACAAAGGCAAGCACTAACAAAGAAGTTGTACTAATATCAGATATTCATCGCTTCTAGTCTTGGTCACAGTACAAATGACGGACAAAAAACAGTTTATATTACTCAATGAGTCCAATACTTCGTCCTTCTCCCAGGTTTAATCATTTCTTTCATTAAAAAAACATTAAAACCGTTTCAATATTTTTGCTTGAAATTGGAACATACGTACATAGTTAGAATATACATACATACATATTTGCAAAGACCAAGCCAGGAGAATTATTAACACCTATAAAAATAAAATCGCTATATGTGTTCATTGCACTTGTACCAAACGCAAAGGATTTCTGAACGAAGGCGATTATTAACTGTCATATGCTACTGTGAACAGCTGATCAATCACACTTTCTGAGACGAAGAAATTTCGGAATTACATTTTATTGTTTCGAAGATATTACATTTTACTAAGATATTGTATTTTACAATAATTCTTTTATATATGCCCATAACGTTAGTGGTGGCCATGTTGTATCCCAATTTGGATGGTAGATGATAGCTACCAACCGTTAGTTATTAACAACCAAATAACGTTACAAATAAATTTAATTTACATACCTTTAGTTGAAACGCCTTGATGATGTTATTAGTGAAACCGGAGGGTAGTGCCAATAGATTCGAAGATTAGGCAAAACACCACAGCCACAGGATAGCGACTATCACATCTACGGTATTTAAGGGCTTGAACACAAAACTGCGATAGGTACGACGCGATGCGATTTCCACGATTCGTTGTGCGGTGTCGCAGATTTTTGCGATGCGACTTCGCACCGCAGTTTTGTGCACAATCCCTATGGGCCACAGTCGCCTTTTACCATTGCGGGAGCCGTGTGCTTATTCGATGTCTTTTGACAGTAAAGCCTACCCTATGTGTGAAATGTCCATTGTCGTCATGGAAGTATATA
>NJDD01000588.1:342944-362834 GCA_002245505.1 Calephelis nemesis
CCCCTCCTCCCCCATTCATATCCATCTTACTTGTCCAAAAAAAAATACTTTGTAACTTTTGAATAAACATTGCAAATAACTTTTTATTTAAAAACTCCTACTTAAGAGTAACTAGTTATATATTCGTCGTATACCGGCAAAGCCGAGAGCAAGAGCAAGTATTAATAAATATTACCTGTTATAAACGCTTTTGAGTGTCTTCTGGGAATGGCCACCTGCGACCACTTGTTGCTGTGATACATTATCACTGCCAATGCAATAAGTGACAAACACCACGTACTTCAGTGTTATGATCAGATAACGCCCTAATAAGTGGACTTTTATAGATTATCTATTAGTTGTGTTTCGCAATTTTAGTGATGTATTGCTAAGCAAAGAAAGATCTTTTACTAAAAAAGTGTCTTCACACCCACATCACGAAGAGATTGGCAGAGGCACAACCAGGGCCGAGTCCCACAAACTGATAGGTGACAAGCCTATCGCTAAACTGGGCACATATTCAATCCTTGGCAAAGTTATCTTATTATAAAATAGACAATACACAATTAATTTTCTTTTTGTTGCCCGACACGGGGATCGAATCTGGGACCGGGATTGAATATGCGCTCGGTTTTTGCTTGCCACCTTTCACTTTATGGGACTTATGTTCTGCTAGTTGTGGGTGGCCTGGTTGTGCCTCTGCCTACTTCTTCATGGTTACGGGGGTTAAGATACTTTTTTTAACTAAACCAAAACTATTACTTAATACAACTTTGCTTAAACGTTTTATTGTTTTTTGTTTTATTAGTGTCAGTAAAAAAAAATATTTAGTATTAGTATTTAGTTAAGCAATGAACTTTAATTAACAAATTTTGATTTGGTTATGTACAGGTAACACTCATTTTTGCAACTCACTTATCTGTGTAGCCAGTAACAAAATTTTGTTGTTTAATACCAAAAAAAATTTAGTGGACTCTATTTATATTTTTTTTATTTTATAACTAGTTATGTCCCATTAGTACAGAGTTTTATAATATTTTAAATCTGAATCAGATTTTACATGTGTTGGTCCGGGCTCCTTTGCAGAAAAGACCATCTGCCTTCCTGGCAGGCAGCTTGTAAATGGCAAGCGTAGGCTTACCGTCACTAACACCGTGATATCCTACTAGGTAGTAGAGTTTCGCAGCGACTCGCCCGGATTGGTACCACCGCCTTACCTATTCCTGGCGCCATAACATCCAATGCTTGCCGTTGACGTGTTCCGTTTCGGAGGGTAAGGTAGCCGGTAAACTTACTTTTGCTCGAGGCCAAACATTCCGTCCTTAGATTGGCAACTCATCATTACCACCTTTGGAGTCTTTAGGCGGCGTGAATTTCTTACCATCAGGAAATCCGCCTGCTTGTTTTCTTTCCAATATCATAAAAAAAATACACGTAATTCGTTATCTGAGCGCTGCTAGTATTTTATAAACTACATGTTTAGAAGGATTGACAGTAATCAAATAAAATATTAAAAAAATATTATCTAATGCAGGAAGAAATTTTCACATAAGACATTGTCTGTGCCAATCTTGTGGCGGCGGTCGAACAAAAGAGTCCACTGTTTATTTGCCATTTCTCACTTGCGGTTTTCGGATATTGCCTTCACATGTAAGTAATTTTCTAACTCCTATCCACAGCCATTTCTAAAGGATTCCGCCGAAGATACCGCAGTTGGATAAACCGCTTTGTAGTTTTCAATAACACCATGTAAACTTAAAACCGTCATTAGTATTACCATTGAAATTAAAATTTATTTATATTTACCACATAATTATTTAAACTTACCACAGATAACTAATATTACGATTAGTATTACTTACTGTTCCGGCGAACTTTGTTCCACCCGTTCAGTTTGTAAATATTGGGATAAATTTAGATGCTGTTTTATCCCGGTTCCCTCGCAGTCGACCGGGATAAAGAATCTTTGTCCATCTCCTAGTCCTGATTTCTTTACTGATAATAACTGTTTCATTTTGACCATCTATCAAGAAGAATTTCTAATAGTAACCACCCAGTCTAATTCATATAAAGTACCTGAAACAAATGACGCATCTGAATTACAGAACATTTTAAGAATATATCAAGTGTACTGAGAATAATCTCCAAATGACCAAAATGTTATTTTAGGAGACACAGAAGTCGTACCTGCACTTGAAAATCTGGATAAAGCTTTTAGTGTAGTTAACATTGATTCAGATACTTCAAACTGTTTAACAAACT
The DNA here is from genome assembly GCA_002245505.1 of Calephelis nemesis. NCBI lineage: Eukaryota > Metazoa > Arthropoda > Insecta > Lepidoptera > Riodinidae > Calephelis > Calephelis nemesis. The sequence goes on from NJDD01000588.1 coordinate 345,186, forward strand.
CAATTTAAACTACAAACCTAAAGGAATAAGATTTAAATTTGAACAAATAGTATTATTGCTGACAAAACATCTATCATTAAAACCTCAACCAGATTTTGCAAAATCAATCTTATTACTGTAGCATTAAACTTCAAAATTCAAACATTATTTTTGTGTGCATGAAAGCTCTACAACTTTAATCAAAATTCAACCCTAAACTGCTGTGCAAAAAAGTTGAAATTTCAAAATCAAAACAATGGCGCCGAGCTTTGTCATGCCGATGTAATCTATATCCGGTGGTGTTTCGGGATGAAAATATATTTTTACTTATCTTAAGTGGTTATATCTGCTTATTAATTACCTTTGAAGAGATGTAGAATATTAAGCTGTCAAATCATACACTTTGTCGGTATTGTTTTGACGAAAACGAAAGCGTTTTACTAGACATTAGCAGCAAAGGTTTGAAGCGAAGTATCTGCATGTCATTGTTTTTTTAAGTTGGCGCAGGAGCTGACAGATTGTTAAAAGGATAAAAAGGTGATTAAGTGATTTTTGACATTTAAAAAAAAATTAAATTGGTGTTTGAAGTGTTAAATTTTGTAACCTACATTTTAGGATATTTTGTTAAGGAATTCTGGTTTTAACATTGCGACTGATCTGCTTAAAATATAAATAAAAACATGCCTGATGTGATTTTTTTAAATTTCCTAAACTGTTTAAAATATTTTTTATTAGTTCAACTAAGTTACTTTAAATAAATTAAAAATAACGTAATAAATGAATTTGTTAAAGTGTATAGTATGTCAATTAAATTTAACTAACCATACCTTGAATTTGGGTAAGAAGATCAAATTAAAACAATTTTTACTTATATGACAAAAATAAAATCATCATAAATTTTAAGATAAGTGTATCTTATTAACTATATATCTATTAATACGTGATGCCAGGAGCATAAAAATTGGCACACTTATGGTTTAATTAAAGGAGAAGTGCAAAACACTAATATTTTTTAATTATTATGCTTATTAAGTACATCTTATCAATAAATAAGACATTACCCACACTATCATGCATTTGACACACACAAACAAATATATTGATGATAACTATAAAAGATAACAGATGGCGCACTAACTATTCATAAAGTTGGTCTTGAGAAATGAAGATGGCGTTCTTATCAACAAGATATTAAAATTACTGTGGTCGAATGGGCGACTACTAGTTATAATAATTATTTTGCAAAATCTTTAATTTGTAATAGTTAACATTTCGGGACTAACAATAAATTATATGTGTTTGTCTGCCTTCCCTCCAGAAGATCTCATAGAAGAACTTCACAGCTTGAAACTCATTCCTCCTCCATTGAGCTACTGGCCTTTGTCATTTAAGAGAAATCGGAAACAACACGGGGAAACACAAATAATTATAAATATGGCATAAATTAATCAAATCTGCAAACATATTTGTTACTGATACTCACAATCTCACTCAGAGACGTTACTTATTTTTTGAATTAGTCACTGAATCTTCCAAACAAAATTGTTACTTAATGATAAATTAAATGATAATTGAAGTCTCTGAGTGCAGGCCTTCGTCTCTCAAGAAACTTACTCAAAGTGAAGGTTACTTACGTAAGGAAAAAATTATATTTTATTTTTCGACACAACTCTACATGTGGCTTGAAAATAATGTCTTTTGAAAACTCGTTTTTCTAGCGTTACGGTAACTCTAACAAATAACAAAATTATTCCATGGACAATATATTACCCAAGACGGCTGGTAATAAAGTGGTTGCGATATCTCCGAATCAACTGGCGACTCAGGTGACCGTTAAGACAATCATCAAGTGCCGTCACTTCCTGCATTACCCGACGAGATAATACATAGAAATTGTATATTAAAGTCACCTCATAAATATGTATATGTTTCGGTCTGTGGCCACACAAAACGTTGCACAATCTCCCGTGCGGATGGCCCCAGTACAGCACAGAAAGTATCGTGGAGTCGCTTTGATTTAAAAGTTTTGTAAAAAAATATTTTTTTTGAGAAAACAGCACTATGGGATAATACACGTTTCTGGTTGTTAATAATAATTATTTAATCAACAAGTAATTTTATAGATATTAATACTGTGGTCGGCGTATTGAATAACAACAGCTATAAAACATGACTTAATGTTCAAAATCAGTTGTTTTGTTATCATTTTCTGATTCCATGAGTAATAAATAAGTATTGATAAAATCATATTCCTTTACTATTGAAAACTACATCTGTCCATTATTAGCCACTCTTAAAGAGCCACTCTTAAATTGAATAGCCTATTAAGTTATGATCACGTGTAATTCGTAAAGAAATTAAAGAAATTAAATTTTTTGCGACAAATTTTGTAGATTAGCGTAAGTAGCTAACGGACATTTGTCTGAAATCAACAGTTATCGTTGTATAACAATAACTTTTTATACACAACATAACAATAATTTTATCAATACTTATTTATTACTCATGGAATCAGATAATGATAACAAAAAAACTGATTTTGTCTTAATTTAAGTTTTTATTAGTTTTATTATTCAATGCGTCGATTACAGTATTATTATAAAATTACGTATTTTAGTATTAACAACCAGAAACGTGTTATTATCGCATAGTTCTGTTTTCTAAAATAAATATTTTTTTACAAAACTTTATTATTATTGAATAAAGTGTTCTACATATACCTACAGTTACTTATTTTGTACACTTGTTTGAATACACATGAATTATTCTTTATAGCTACGTATACACAACTAATAATATCATCAATAAAATTAAAGTAATAGTATGATTGGCATTATTAAGATAAGTTTACCATTTCATTTTCTATTTGCAACTTTGTTATGACTTAAAATTTGTGTGCAATTAACAATTGTAAGTTATTAGGAAAACTAAATATTTATGAAAAAATTAACAAAAATGCAATAGCACCTGATAGCAATGTTTATTTTTATTACTTATTCTCTAATTTAAGAAAATACAACATAAGTGAAAGCTTGAATGTTAACGTTGTGTGTTTTTGATATTTTGAAATGGTTAGGGAATAAATTTGCACGAATTGCTTTAATGATCAGTATGAAAGTACTATCATTTATGTGGTAGAATACAATATTCATTTAGTGCGCTATCGTACACATACATTACAATACGAACATTCGCACAAGCGCCCTGCGCCGTCTTACGATTTTCGATCAGGTCACGTGTCCCATTTTTACCTATTCCAAAAAAGTGCGCAACGCCGCTAAAGAAGTTTTCACTTCAATAAATTTAAGTTGTTTAATAGAGTCATATGCAGTTCTTGTTCCACCTGATATTGACGTTCAACGCCGCTTGGTCGGGGCGCGTAATAGAAAAAGTGATACGCGGCACACCGCACAAATACATTCTTATCATCGTTTGTTCTACCTACCATCCACCGCAAAGTCCGCCATTGTTCCAATATACAACTTATTCTCGAATTTATCACAAACATTTTAAAGAAGATTATCCTGTAACAATATCATGAATATTCTTCTCAAGTCTAAACATAAACATAAAAATGACAAAGTTTCGTGGTGTTTTCATTTAAATAGATTTTCAAATGGATTTCAAAGTCTTAATTATAAACACCTCTCGCCTCGCCTCTGTGGTCTAGCGGTTCAGTTGTTGGACTGAACTGCCTGAGGTCCTTGGTTTGAATCCCTGGTAAACAAAAAAATTGGGCTTTTCCATTTTTCTAACAAGTAAAATGTTGCTCGGGACTGGATATGCCCGGTTGGCGATAGGCTTGCCACCTATCACATTGTAGGACTTAATGTCTTCGGCTAGTCATTGGTGCCTTAGTGCCTCTGCCTACTTCTTCGGGGATATATGAGTGAAGATACTTTTTTATTTTTCGCAAGTCTAAACATAAACATAAAAATGACAAAGTTTTGTAGTTAAGCAACAAAGTGTTTTTATCTAAATAGATTTTAAATTGGATTTCAAAGACTTAATTATAAACACTTTGGCACGGTTAATCTGTATTTTAACATTTTAATGTTTTATGCATTGAATTCGAACTGAATTAGTAGATAAGGTTGCGAAAAACTGACTTTTATTACTATGTCGTCTATGTAATGAAATACGCATTTTTGAAGATAATTTAAAAAGTCTAATTGTTTTTGATTTAACAGGATTAATGATATTCCTCCATAATATTATAAGTCTGCCAGCTGCCAGTTATGCTTTTGTTTTCATAATCAGAATAAGATAAAACTTTATTCACGTGAACCATACAATAATTGGTACTTGTGCGCGTCGACATTTTTATATACTACCACCGGATCGTCGCATATAGCTAAAATCCGATTTCAAACATAGGCTTTCATCAATCACAGGGTGTGTGTTAAAAAATCAACTCTAAAGAACTATAATAGAGGATAAAAGTTTGTATCATAACCAACTCTGTCGAAGTCGCGGGTGAACAGAAGAGGAAAATTTTGCAAAAGCTTTTTTTGGTGTGTTAGTTGACATTGGTTGTTATGTAGAAAAAAAAACTAGGCAGATTGGAGGGAAAATTAGAAAAGCAACGATTTAATTCAAACAAATTGTAAGCAGCTGTTAATGTTAAGCGATACGAAGTTCGTCGGGTCGGCTGTTCACATAAAATATTGTTTGGATTTAACTAACAATTGCTTTTTTATTACTATAAGTAAGTAACTTTTATATCACTTGATTGATAACTTATAAAAGCTCGTGATTTTTTATCACTTACAAGCTTATAAAAACATAAATAAGTAACCCACTTTAATTGCCTAGGTAGTCCAAGAGTTAGCGTAGGTACCTGGCTCCGCCACCTAACCGCGAGGTTCGGGTTCTTATTCTGATGGGGGAACGTTATCATGAACATTTAAATATTTGCATTTTCCGGGTCTGCGTGTTCATTAAATTTGTTCTGGTATTTAAATAAGTGTATTAATATCGTTAACTAACTTCCATAACACCAGCAAATAATTTGCTTACTTTGGGGTTAGATTTAATTTGTGTAGCATGTCCGGGGATATTCATTTATTTTATTTTGCCTTGTTAAATATTCACACAAAATTTTACTCAAATCGGTTCATCCGTTTAGGAAAATATAAGTAACCTGCAAAATAATTTGTAAAGGTATTACTATGTGAAAGAGATTATGTGTATGTACTGTTACGTGAAAATTGTGTTTAGATGATAATCAAGTGAGAATAACAATAATAACATAATGGTTTTTTGTTTTACGACAAACAACACATAACAATATTTGACAAGGTCACGATCATTATTATTTTATTATAAGTTTTCTAAGTTTCGTATTCTATTCACAAACTTAAGAAATCTTTCTTAAGTTTAATTTTATTTAACAGTGTTAAACATGTGTTATTTTACAAACCAACAAAGGAAAGGAGTAGGTTCTCAATTCGACTGTTTGTTAGTTTGTTACCTGATTACTCCGTCAATAGCCAACCGATTTTGATTGTTCTTTTTTGGAAAGAGAGATCATGATTTCGAGTTGATCGTTGTCTCATAGTGACTTTATCATGAAGCGACTAGTGGTTTTTCAGTTACACATAATAATGCACATTTTCTTGTATCTTTACGACCCCTTTGACGATCATGGTGATCGTATTGGTCGAGCTTCTAGTAAAATATTAATTTTAACAAAATCTGACTAATGGTTTTTGTTGATAACGAGGTCGTCAACATATACACAAATATGCAATAAATAGTACAACTTTTTTAATATTTGACAAAAAGACAGACGAATAACCTACTACCAGAAATTATAATATGTTATTTCTTCTTATAGTGAAGAAAAATGTAAGTATCCTATCGCTAATATAGCATTTCGAGGGAACGTTATTTTTATTTGAAATTAAAAAACTATAATTTAAATTGTCCAATAGGGGAATCGATTCCTAGCCCTCATATAGTCAACACCAACACTGAATCACTAGACCATAGTACTGAACAATAGTAAAGAAGTAAGAGTTAAACTCCCCCTTTTTCCTCGTATTGTTACGAACCCTTTTACAGAATAGACCATCTGCTTTCCTGTAACAGACAGCTCGTAAAACACGAGCATAGGCTGACCGTCACTAACACCGTGACATCTGACTAGTGGTAAAGTCTCTCAGCGACTCGCTCGGATTGGTACCACCGCCTTAATAATGTCAGCGTGTGCCGTTGACGTGTTCCGGTTCGGAGGGTAAGGTAACCGGTAAACTTGGTTTTGCTTGAGACCAAACATCCCAGCCTAAGGCTTGCATCACACCATCAATACCACTTTTGGTGTCTCAAGGCGGTGTGAATTTCTTACCATTAGGAAATCCGTCTGCTTGTTTGGTTGAAATTATAAGGTAAATAAAACTTTGTACAGCAACACTCTAAGTAATTTATAAGTTAAACAAAACTTGACACTCGATCCTCTCTGCTGACCACGTAAAGGATCTGGCGTGAAGATATCAAATGGAAGTTAAGTTGTCCGGTGATTCGTGATTGATTTACGAAATAAGGCCGAGTTGCACAACAACCAACGAGGAAGGATGCTAGTGTGTAACACCCCAATGGCTCTGCGGAAGGAAGCTCGGGTATTACCATACACGGTCACGCGATTTAGGGCTGAATAAGGAAAATACATTGCACTATCAAGATACAATTGAGTAAAAGAAAGTAACAGAAAAACATTTTGGCGCTGGGATGTGATGACCTCATCGCTAGCGCAATAAGGATATCATTTAAATTTTTCTTATAAATTTTGATTTCAATTTGCTTAATTTGGGGTTAGATTCAACATGTGTTAAAATAATAAAAATCTATTGTTGTTCGTTAGTCTCGTTAAAAGGCTAATTTTGGTTTTGAATTATTATTTCAAGCCCAGGGAAGGTTCAAATGATAATAAAAAGGGACAACTGCCATGAAAATAGGAGCAACAGTTTAATTTTTAGAATGAAAATATCTTTAGCGGCGTTGTGCACTTTTTTGGAATGGTTAAAAACTTCTAAACTCGCGTCAGGACACGTCACCTGAACGAAAATTCGTAAGACGGCGCAGGGCGCTTGCGTAATTGTTCGTGTTGTCATGTACATGATAATACTTTTATACTGATAATTAAAGCAATTCATGCAAAATGATTCCCTAACAATTCCAAAATATCGAAAGTGCACAACGTTAATGTTCAAGTTTTCACTTCTGCCGGCACTCCCGGATTGCAGCCCTTCGTTTTTTTCAGTAAAAATTGAACGGGTTGAACAAAGTTCACCGGGACAGCTAGTAATAGATGAAATAAGACTGGATGTTTTCATATTATAACATAGCAAACAAGCACGCGGCTTCACGAGATGGTAAGAGATAACTGTACCATAAAGGTACCATAGATTTGACAGGTGCATCGCTGTCCAGTGGCCAGATGTTAGGCCTGTTGTGCAAGTCTACCCTACCCTTCTGATGGAAAACGACAGAGTCATTATGGCGACAGGAATAGGTAAGGCCGTGGAGACCTACCTGGGCAAGTTGCAAGTTGCAAACAGTGGTCTGTTTTTGATGACCTATATTTTAAACACCACTCGTCTCTTACGAGCTGACTGGCAGAGAGGCAGATGACCTATTCTACTCGGCAGACCCGGACGAAGCCGGGTGACAAAAATACAAGAAATAACAATGTCATAGGTAAAAAAAGGCTTGATGAGATAACTAGTGCTGTTAGTCTACCTAAGTGGTAAGGTGTATATCGGGTGGAATTGGTACCATTCCACCTCGTCACCACTTCCTGCTTAGATTTGGTCAGTGTGATGCATTGTCGTGTTCCGATCTTGAGGGTAGGATAACCTGTAAACTTAATAATGCAAGAGACTTTACACATTCAGTCTCAAATTGGCAACGCAACGAACTAGTATTATATTTGTAACATTTTTGTATACCTATTTTTTTAATAAAATGTAGTGAAGAAACACCTACCCGCTACTTCTTAATAAATGAAATAAATAATAAATAACTTAGTAAAAGGTAACGTTGTTATCCTATGAACAGCACCCTTGGCACGTGTAAATTAATTCTACCTGTTACCTTCAACTCCAACAGAGCACGATAATAGCGAGCACTGACATTTAGTGACAGGAATAATTATAAAGAATGATGATAGTGGTAGTTCGCAAAGTTTTGTATACGTTATTTATTAAACACACAATGAAACTTAAATTGTAGCCTTAAAACAAGTTTATACAGACTCATTTACCAAAGATTTCATTATAAGTACAGAAAGATTCATCAAAATAAATTTAGTAAAATTTTACATCACCCTTTGAAGTCAAAAACAGAGGCCGCTTTTATATTGGTGAACCCATGTTAAAAAAACGACTTTCCGTTATATATAAAATAAATTGCCTGTCTTTTTATTAATGTAAAACAACATTTTCAAGGTGTCAGGTGCGTTGCATAATTTTATAAATTAAATGAATTATAATTATTGCTTAGCGGCAGCGCACGCACAATGTGACACGTATTTATAATTAGGGTTCCTCGTTCGAACTCCACTGAAGTATTCAAGGGCTTAGAGCTTTAATCCAAAATATGGGGTAGAACGCTTGTCATAATATGACATATACATTATATTAACGGTTAAAACTAGCCGTTGCCCGTGAATTTGCCTGTATTTATAAAGTAGGTAAGTTTTATCATTTTTATTTAAATATATACTAGCTGCTTGTACCAACTTAGCTCGGATGGTAATTTTTTGATCAGAAATTAAGATATAAGCTACCCTGTCTTTCAAGTTGGATCAAACTGCACATTGTTCAAATTTTATTGAAATCGGTTTAGTAGTTTAGGAGTCTAGCGCAGACAAACAATGTGACACGTGATTTACATATATTAAGATATTAAGGGTTATAGACTGAAGCAAACAAAGGATCTTTTTCATTTTTTTAACTGGTAACATACTTTTCATGATAACCTTCTTTAGGATTAAAATTACGATCAGGAAATCCGTCTGCTTGTAAGCCTTCCGTTATCATAAAAAAAGAACCAATGTTAATTAGGCTGGAAAAGAGAAGTCGTCATTCATATAATCATCACATTAAAAATGTTAAATACCCCCTGATAAAACCTATCCATAATGTACTCATGCAGACAGGGAATTGAAGCTTATAATACCCCTCATTTCTGTCGAAGATTGAAAATTTGGTCCAGTAAAATATCACACTACAAATAATAAATACAAAAAAAAATCGATACAGGAATTTTCAATTAGAAATTATAAAGTCTAAATAATATTTAAATACCTTTACCGAAATCAATACGGAACCCAATGTATGAAACTATTTCACTCTTTTATGGTTTTTTAAAGTATCAAATAAAGATTATAGTATCTATGAGTTATAATATAATAACCGAGTTGACATATTTTATGCTAGCCGCAAAGCCGCCATTAATTCATTTAATCAATTTAAAATGACATCGATGAATTATTAGTAGAATGATGAATTAATATCACCTAGTTATTCCTTTAATAGCTATAACAATATTACACTTATGTAGTATGAATTATATATAACTAGCCGGTGCTTGTGAGTCTCCCTGCATTTTATATACTATAATAACAACTAACAATAAATAAATAACATTAGTTCTCCCGCGGGAACCTCTTTAGGTTTTGGGAATGAAAGATTACTCTTACGGAACTTCATTTAGATTTTGGGAATAAAATCCAACCTGTTCAGATTTTAGGAATATTTTGTTCTTGTGGAACCCCGTTTAAATTTTGGAAATAAAATCTAGCAAAGATATTTTCTTTCTCTTATGGAAACCTATTTAAATTTTGGTAATAAAACTATCTGTTTTGGAAACCCTTTTAGATTTTGGGAATAAAATCCAACTAGGATATTTTATTTCTGTTATGGAAGCCTATTGCAATTTTGGGAACAAAAACTATCTATTTTGGAATCCGGTTTAGATTTAGAGAAATAAAGACACTTAAGTCATTCTTTAGAAAGTATATCCTTAAAAGTATCTAAAGCAGCCAGAAGAATCCCCTTCTGGCTGCTTTAGTTAAACTAGTAATTATTCATTAAATAGGTCGAAGGTTTTAAGTTGTTTTAAATTTTTTTCACTGGTGGTAAAATGCGAAAGGGCATGCTCCGCTGGTTCGGTCATGTGGAAAGAATGGCAGATGAAATATTGACAAAGCAGATATATAATGCGAATGAGGATGGATGTAGGTACCCGGGGAGACCAAGGCTGATATTTCACGATCAGATCAATCGGATATTATCCGAAGGTGGTGTCAAGAGTCTCCGAAATCGGCGTGTTTTTATGAAAAGGGTAATGAATGTGAAGTAAGCAAGACAGGTTTGTCAGGATCGTGAGGCCTGGCACTCGATACTCTCTGCCTACCCCGTAAGGGACTTCGCTTAAAGAAATGTATGTGTGTAGTTTATACCCGCGTAGAGCCTGCTTTACCCATTTCTGCCGCCATGACAGTGCCTTGTTCCAGTCTGGAGGGTAGAGTACAGAGTAGACTTGCCCAATTAGCTTAACACACTCATCATAGGATAACGACGGACCTATAACATCTATGGTGTCAATAAGCATACATATATTCCTATCTTCACGCTAAGTTCATTGCGTAGTTAGCAAAGAGTATAGAGTGCCAAGTGTCAAGTTCCCTGCAGATACTCCAAACTTCCTTCACATATATATATTACTATTTCCGTATAATGGAACCTGTTTCGAAGACTCTTGAAATCAAATTGAGATGTTGGAATAGATTGTCTCCTGAAATTTCAAAGTAGGGCTCTCCAGGGACCAATCTATCCAAATTGACATTGCCGTTTGCCATTGCCTGCCATTCTTTTCACATAATCAAACCAACGGATTTATGACGTTTCTCATTTTTATTGTTATTTAACAATTTTTAAAAAACAATTTTTGATAGATATTTAAACTGAAATTTCATACATCTCACAATATTTAATACTTGATAGTTATTGTCTACTTCTGGTAAACCACCATAAATATACGTGTCTTGTGGATTTTCTAACTGACGTGTCATGACAATATACTGTATCTAAGAAATTACAAATTTTTAGAAAAATGTGGCTAAAGTTTTTTTAAGTGATTTTTTATTACGCTCTATGAAAAAATCCAGTAATTTTTGATAATGGAAGTGTTTATAATATACACATCATTTTTTTATCAAATAGGTACTGTGTATACGTTGCTGTTTTATTTCTCAGTATTTTTAAGAGTTGAATATTAATTCTTAATGCCAATTTATGATGTCGCATGCAAGGTACTCAGTTTTATGGTAACAATAAAATTTCAAAATTTTCACTTTTTACATTTTTCACAGATACAGTGTATTGTCAAAACAAGGCAGCTAAGTGTTAGCGTTATTGCCTTTAAGTTATTTTATCTATTTTCTCAAGACATGATGTCGCAGTCTCATCTTTATGATATTTTTACAATAGAGTTTTATGTATTTGGCTATAAATATGGCTGGGCTCGTTTGGCGAATAATCGGAAAGCCCATATCATAAAATAGATGACAGTCAGTAACGATATTGCGGAGTTGGCGGATGAGTAAAAAATCTTTTGCCGAGATTAATAATGCTGTGTCTACACTCTACGATGGCCCTTATATTTTTAACGAAGGTGTTCTTCTTAAATATGATTGGACACACACATACATATTACATTCATTAATTTATATGTGTATGAATATGATCGTAGGATAAATAATACAAAAAACAAGCAATGATTTAAAAACAAAATAAAAGCACGCTTGCAAGAATGACCACTAATAAACCCATACTCATATTGCTATGGTACGAAATAACCCCTTTTATCATTACCGGGCGCCATTTTTAAAATTTAACTATCCTAAGTCACTGCTACATTTCTAACAAATTTAACGATATCTCTTATGTCAAAACTATCTAGCCGTTTGGACTGTAGTTGGGTAAAAATATAAACATAAGATAACTTTTTCCTGACCTACAGAAATTGACACCAAACCCACAAAACTTGGAAAGAGGAAATGAAGACTAATCAAACATAGTATTTGATTTGTCTTCATTACTATATATGACTATCACTTGAACACTCAGCTTTTATTAAATTTATTTTATGCTACCGAAATAATAACATCAAACTATAGAGAAACCTTATTGTTACCTGTTTATTGTTAACGCGGTCGGTCTCGTCGCAATTAATATTTATTAAAACATATTAAAATATTATGAATAGTCATGAGGAGATAAAAGAAAAATGATGCCAATTCTGCTGGAAATCTTTTGAACTTGTGTTGAAAAAGTCCACAAAATATACGTAGAATGTGAGGATTGGAATCGAAGCGAAGATGAACGCACTAATTTATGTAATCGATGAGAGATGACTGAATTTACTGTATGTAACGGAGACTAAGCGAAATGGTAGTGATACTTTTGATCTCCCCGGTGGCAGTTTGGCTCTGTGGTCTGGTGTATTTTATAGCGATCAAGCCGGCACTGGGGTAGTTATCTTCTTATCGTCTTGCTTAACCTCAGACATGAAAGAGTTTGGTCTGGTTGGTCTGAGACTGCTTTGGGTCTATATTAAGCTAAGAGTCTCGTAAGTTTTTGTAGTAGCAGCCTATGACCTGACAAAGTTTTGGAATTCTGTGAGGAATGCTCTGGATATGACTGAAGGAAATAAAAGAGTGATTATGTGTGGTGACTTGAATGGTTGGATGGGGATGGGGACCGTCTAGAAGGCCGTTCTTAGATCTTTTGGTGGTAAAAAAGTGAATGACGCTGGCAAGCACATTGCGGATTTATTTATGAAAATAAATGTTCATGTGTCTAACACAATGTTTCAGCATAAGGATAAACATTTAAGTCATAATCAAATGAGTATACAATATATTTGATTTTGGTTAGTAGTCGAAGTGTTTCATGCACACGAGAGCCTTCAGAGGCCCGACTTTTAATACGGAACATTATTCGGTTAGTGGCCGGTTAGAGGTCTGTTTAAGAAGTGGAGGTATTGTCGAGTACGTGTTCCATTGAAAGGGCTTAAAATGACTCAAATTCAAAAGTTACAAGTGTAGGATGTATGTATGAGAGTCAAGTCAAAGACAGGCTGGATAGTGAGTGTCTGCCGGACTTAGACGTGGATGACTGCTAGAATGTTTTGAAAGGAAGTAAGGTTGATGTCGCGAAAGAGGTACATGTCAAAGAATGGTGACGCATGGTAGAATGAGGAGGTAAAAGGCTTCATCGAAAGAAAGAAGAAAGCCTGGCTTGACTATGTGTCATGTATGCAATCAAATGACAGTATGAAAGAGTGGAATAAAGAAATGTACCGTAGTTGCAAGTACATCACCAAACACTTAGTGAAAAAGAAATTATGAAACTAGAAGAAATGTTAGCTAACAACTTTGAGATGAACACCAAACTCTTTTGGAGGGAGGTGAAGAAGTCACGGAGTTGTTTAGTTTATCAGCCCATGCAAAGCTAGGATGGGCTGCTAGTAATTCATAAGCCATTGTTCGGATTTAAATAATATCCCACCAAAAATATTAATGTAAAAAAGGAGAGTAACAATATAATGTTACGAACAAAATAATGTTACAAACAAGTACGAAACAATAAAAAAAGAATCTTCACGCCCTTATCCCGAAAAGGTATATAGAGGCACATCCAGGGCACTAGCCGATGACACTAAGTCCCACTATGTGATAGGTGGTAAGCTTATCGCCAACCGGACACATATCCAATACCGAGCAACATTTTTTTTTGTTAGAAAATTGGACAAACTCAATTATATTTTTGTTTTTCAACCCGGGATTCGAACCCGGGACTTCTTGCAATCAAGTCCAACAACTGAACCACTACACCACAGAGGCGATAACTCTATTTTTTGCTTTATTGGATGCCCATAACAATTGCTGTTATTTAAAAAATTACGTTTGTAAAGTAGATTAAATTTAAATTGGCCAGTTTTCATTACATCAGTCAATTTTAAAAGTTATTCAACATATATCCAAACTTCTTTTATGATACTGGAAGGTGGTAACGGTGCCTGGTAAATTCTGAAAAAAAACGTAATTATAATAAAATCGTGTATTTTCTCATTGCCACTAAATCTCACTAAGAGATTGAGTGAGGCCAGTGCTTTACATAAGATCTTGACATGACTTATGACTAATCTTGAATAATTAAAATCCGATATCGCTCAATCGGATAACATGATACGAACTTAAACTTAACTAATTGATAGATGCTAGCGCTAGTGGCATAAACTAAAACAATATCAGTAATTAGTCTTTTTACTTTATCTTGATAAGATAAAGATGAAAGAAAGATAAGCTTTAATATAAATTGGTTAAAAGATATTTTAATGATTTTCGTATATTGCCACTAGAATCGTCACCTGTTACAATTTTAAATATGCAACGAAATATTTAACACCTTCACAGTTATGGTATCATGATAATGAATATTCTTAATATCTTTTATTATTTTTAATATTCCTTATAGCAATATTAAACTAGTTGTAATTTCTAAGTTTGCTAAGAAATAAGGTAAATGACTGATAATTTTGTGAGTAATTAACAAGATACGAATATAATCTTAAAATTATGATAAAATTTAAAAGAATCGGTCTAAAACAAAGTAGTTATTAGATAAAGCTTGCTATCTCGTGAAGCTACATAAAGATTTTTTAAATTCATTACTTATGGTAAATGGCAAAAGCTCTAATCGAATTCACTTTGATAAAAGTTTAACACAAAGCCGCAGGTGCAAGTAATTGCACTACTTTACCTTAAAGAACGTTGGAATGTGATAACCCCATTGCCCACTGACAAATAGTTTATTCCTCCAATGCTAACTATTTAACAGAGTGTTGTACAACACTTACAACAGCCAGCATCGACACCACAGCTCTATTTCTGTCAACGTTACTGTAGTCATCGCCATTGTCGTGTTCCGTGTCTCAGGTAGAGTATCTGATCGACTTGCACATGTGAATCAGAGCTGGCAATAAAGACAGCTATAAGGGACTGTTGTCATCCACCATCAGGTGAAACGCCTCCTTGTTTGTGTTATTGTTCTAAAACCTTTTTGCGTACTCTTTCTGGAATGGGTAAAAACTTCTAAACTCGCGTCAGGACACGTGACCTGAAATTTCGTAAGAAAAAAATTCGTAAGACGACGCAGGGCGCTTGCGCGAATATGACAGCGCAGGGTGCTTGTGCGAACAAGACGGCGCAGCACGCTTGCGTGAATGTTCGTGGTGTCATGTTTGTGTACGATAGCGTAATAAATGAATATTGTATTCTACTACATAAATGACAGTACTTTGATACTGATAATTAAAGCAATTCATGCAAAATTATTTCCTAGCCATTCCAAAATATCAAAAATGCATAACGTTTAACGTTTTCACTTCTGCCGGCACTCCCGGAGTGCACCTCGTTTTTTCTATATCACAATGTTAAGGCTCGCTACTTGTTCCGGTTTTCCACTAAATTCACCTAATCATGAAGCTCAGTAGCGTATCTTCGGGATGACTACTGTAGAGATAGCATTACAAAGCAAATTCAACTGGCTGCAGCTAAAATGAAAATATTTTAAGTCTAAACAAATTTGAAATTAAATATAATAAGAATGAAAAAACATCCCTGTGTTGTTCCGGGCTTCTTTGCAGAATAGATCACCTGTCTTTCTGCAAGGCAGCTCGTAAAAAGCAAGCATAGGCTTATCCTCACTAATACCATGATATCTGACAAGGTGGTAGAGTTTCGCAGCGACTCACCCGGATTGGTACCACCGCCTTACCTATTCCTGCCGCCATAACGTCATTACGTGTTCCGGTTCGGAGGAGCCGGTAAACTTACTTTTGATCGAGGCCGAACATCCCGGCCTCAGGTTGGCATCGCACCATTACCACCTTTGGTGTCTCTAGGCGGCGTGAATTTCTGACCATCAGGAAAACTGACTGCTTGTTTGCCTTCCAATCTCATAAGAAAAAATCAAAGAACAAAAACATTAAATATAGGAACATAAACTGAGTACATGAAGAATTTTCACAAAAATATATATTAACATGACAAGTTTTTTTTTAATAATAAACAATAAGTAGCCCGTGTTGGTCCGGGGTCCGTTTGTCGTGTCTGAGTGTGTGTCTATCTGTGGAATCATAGCTTTTGAACAAGTCGACGAATTTTTCGTTTAAAGTTGGCGTGATTGAAGTGATTCTTGGCTATAATACCTATAGGTTTTGTCGAGGGTATTGATTATTTTTGTTTTAATGTAATAATTCAACTATAGTAAAATATAGCCTATAATACACCTGAATAAAGTAGCTTTCTGATAGTAAACTATTTTTTCTATCAAATTAGTGTTTTTGGAGATTAGCCGTTACAAATATACAAAGTTTTAAACTTATATCTCTTTCTTAGTACTAGAGGTCACCCGTTGGTCGAAATTCGACCATAATAAATTTTAATATCTTGTTGAAAAGAACGCCATCTTCATTTTTTAAGAAGAACTACTTTGTTTCCAAACTTTTTTTTTGCGCCATCTGTTATCATCAATATATTTGTTTGTGTGTGTAAATGCATGGTAGTGTGGGTAATGTTTTATTTATTGATTTAATGTATTTTATAAGCATTATTATTGAAAAATATTAGCGATCTGCACTTCTCCTATACATAAACTATAAGTCTGCCAAATTTTGTGTTCTTCCGTCCTCACAATTTTCGTAAAAAGGAGTCCAAAGTTTTAGCATCACGTATCTATTAATATATAGATATTGAATTCGAGTGTGTCCTCGCCTTTACAAAGTCTCGCCGTAATTCTAAGAGGCATCCCATACATTGTTAGGCCTTTGCTGTGCCGCTTTAATACTAGAGCAGTAATGGACACGCGAAGTAATTATGAGCCAGCTATTAAATATAACCATATTTTTACCCATCTCCAACATAACCGACGTTCTCGATGGAGCAAATTGTTTCATAAAAATTGAGATATTATCCTAATACTTAATATCAGTGGTGTAATATGTAATCTTTCCTATGATCTAGCAATCCAGCGGTGTTTTGTTTTCTTGAGACCCCTGGTTCGATCCCCGGGTCGGGTAACAAAGAATATGTTTTTTGAATTTTCTAGCAAGAAAATCCCTGTGGTCTAACGGTTCTGGCGTTAGACTTGACTGCCTGAGGTCCCGGGTTCGAATCCCTGGTCGGGTAACAAAAGAAAATTTGGGTTTTTCAATTTCTAGTAACAAAAAAAATGTTGTTCGGGATTGGATATGTGCCCGGTTGGTGATAAGCTTGCCACCTATCACATGGTGGGACTTAGTGTCTTCGGCTAGTCGTGGGTGCCCTGGTTGTGCCTCTGCCTACCTCTTCGGGGATATAGGCGTGAAGATACTTCTAGCAAGAACTACATTTCTAGGATAGGATATGTACTTGGAGGCGATTGGCTTTGCCACCTATAACATTGTGGGACTGAGTGTCTTTGGCTAGTCGTGGGCGTCCTAGTAGTACCTGTGTCTTCGGGGATATGGACCTGAATACACTTTATAATTTATTTATTTATTTATTTAATTTTATGCACAACTAAGTACAAAGGTTACACTTAACGCTATATAGCATTC
>NJDD01000588.1:362900-386346 GCA_002245505.1 Calephelis nemesis
GGGAACTTACCGACCGATAAAGAGAAATTCATTAAGTGCGTTAAAGCAGGTAACAAGTGGTCTACTATTGGCATCGAGTATGTAATTCTTAAATATTTAATAGGCAATCTACAGGCATAATATATTTTCGATAATCCTATGTCTACTTTGTTATTTTTATTATGATCTAGCTGACCCAACATACATTGAACTATCATAACTGATGACAGAAGTGTATTTTTTAAGGTATGAAAGAGCGTAGACGCACAAGGCTTCCATGATTGTGGCAGATTACCGTGGCCTATTAGCGCGTTAGATGTTATAGGTGTGTTGGTGTCCTGTAGCGAGCTATGCCTAATGTGTAAGTCTACCAGCTGCCCGACCTCCGGACCAGAATACGACACTGTCATTACGACGGTAGACCCGGGGAAGTCAACGCACAGATCTCTACTACCAGTAGTCCCGATCCTAGAATATCTGTCTGGCTTTCTTCACATTCATTACACGTTTCGGAGAATCTTGACACCACCTTCGGATAATATCCGAGTTATTTGATCGTGGAATGTCAACTTTGGTCTCCCTGGGTACCTACGTCCATCATCTCTTAATCTTTTATCTGCCATTCTTTTCAGTTGACTTTTTTCATTTCCACTTTTTCTCAGATCTCACTGTTACGAATTTGAATATTTATACGAATAATTTGTTTATGTTATTGAATAGGTCATATTGTGTTGTTCTGCAGCTTGTTCCGAGTGGAACCACAGCCAAACCTATTTAAGCTGCCAAAGAGTCAGAGTTTGCCATTGGGGTATTCCATGCTTAATGGGTGGGCTAATCAGCAAGTCTACTGATGAAAATAGAAAACTTCACCTTTGACCTATTTTTCACGTCGTACCGTACTTAAAAAGCTTAGTTTCAGGTTGGCAACGCCACTTTTCCAATATAATGTAATTTATTGTGTGTAATGTATTTCATACCATCAGAGAATCCATCTCTTCTTGCCTACCAATAATAAAAACATTATCTATTTCGCTAGTAATAAACTTAGAAACTTAGAAAATAGTCAACATTCCAAGTGCAAGCTATATGTCATTTTTGTACATTTGACGTTTGTTCACACGGGAGGCGACCTTTGACCCCGTCAGGCGTCGAACTGCCCACAGATATGATTAAGTGACGAACCGCTGCGCCAAAGGCTACGACTGACGTGACATTCGTTGATGAATGATAATGACATACAAAATCATTAGAGATATTTGTAAAATGACCGCGACCGTCAAGATGCAGGGACCATGGGTCAGAATGTGACAGGTATCGAATGATTCCCCACCTTTAAACTCGGACTCGTTACTTTAATATTAAGGCAGGATCTACTTACAAGAGAAGTGGTTCCCAAAGTTTCCCAAAACACATTTTTTTATAATTTTAATAATTTTTTTATTTAATTAAGTTTTTACTAAATAACTACATTAAAATTAGAAGAATTAAATTGACGGTCGTGGGGTTTGTTATCAGTAGGGTGGTGTGTTACTCTACTGGCAGGGCCCACTCAATATTCTTTTGCGACCCACCAGTGGGTCGCGACCAAGTTTATAACACTGTACTAGATTATTACTCTGAAAAAGTGCTGTGCAACAATTTTCTCTGGTAGGGGGATACCGCTTCACCTATTCGTGCCGCATTTATTGACTCTGTCCCAAAATCGCTTACATTTACCGGGTTACTTGGACTAACATATAGGATAGTTTTTATCCCAAAAAAATGATCCTGTGGAACCATTAATCACGCGGGCAACGCCGCGGTTAACAGCTACTTTTGGTATATTTTTTCGTGTATGTTAAATATTAAATTTTATGACTTGGTCCCTCCATCATTACGATCGCAAATTACCAACATTGTATGGTTTGACATTAGGTGAAGTACAATTGGAAACGATGAAGGTATAATGGATTTTCTCTACAATGTTCAATGTCAAACGAACATTTTCCTAATAACCCGTGTTGGTCCAGGCTCCTTTGCAGGATAGACCATCTGCCTTTCTGCCAGGCAGCTCGTAAAAGGCGAGTATAGGCTCACCGTCACTAACATCATGACACCTGACTAGGTTGTAGAGTTTCGCCGCGACTCACCCGGATTGGTACCACCGCCTTACCTATCGCCATAACGTTATAACGTTTAGCAATCCAGGTTATGGACTTCACTTCTTGAGGCCCTGGGTTCTATTCCCGAGTCAAGCAACAAAGAAACATAGAAATTGGGTATTTTCATTTTTCTAATAAAACTAACTTGCCACCTGTAACATCATGAGACTAAGTGTCTTCGGCTAGTCGTTAGTGCCATGGCTGAGCCTCTGTCTGCCTCTTCAGGGATATGAACGTGACTTCGTGACGTTACTTCAAAAATATAAACAAATTACACAAATTGAATCTTAACCCTAAGTAAGCAAATTATATGCTTGTGTTATGGGTGTTAGACAACGATACTAATTTATAGAAATACTTAAATAGATACCAGAATAAATTTAATAAACACCCAGACTCGGAAATGCAGACATCTAAATGTTCATACCACAAATGCCTGCCCCCGTAGGGAATCGAACCCAAACCTCGCGGTTGGTCTGTGTAGTGAGTAGGTATGCTAGCCACTCGACCAACGAGGTGATGAAAACGGCGGCGGAATATTAATTGTTTTTTCATATTCCTTTTAATTTATCGCCAGTACTTGCAACAGTCATGTTCCAATGTTTACAAAAAACCAACATACCGACGAATTCATAACCTCTTCTTTCAAAACGTAGAAAATCCTGAGTTTTAAGACAGTTTGACAAACTTTATAGTAGCATGAAGCTACATAACTACTGGATGTTACACTGCTAACAAAGACGTTAAGCCATTTCTAAATATTTCGGACTCTCTCCTAATGTACTGGTATCTCCTTCAATTTTATTAGTTGACATTACATAACTCGCAGAAAGAGAGGCCATCACATTAGAGTGAGTCAGCAATATTTCAAATTGGCTTTAGGTCGTTTTAAGGTCTGTAACTTCCAGTAGTAATAAAATAATAATATAGCTACATGCAAAATAGTTTGTAAGCTCAGCAATCACATATTTGTTTTCATTCTTATATTACCCCTGTGGTTTAGCGGTACAGCGTCGGGTTTGACTTCTTGAGGTCCTGGGTGCAATCCCCCAGGGTCGGGCCACAAAAAAAATGAGAAATATATATTTTCAATTTTCTAATAAAATTAACGTTGCCGGGGTTTAACATATGTGCCCGGTTGGCGATTGACTTGCCACCTATCACATTCGGCTTCGGCTAGTCGTTAGTGTCTTGGTTGTGCCTCTGCCTACTCCTACGGGGATATGGGCTTGAAGATACTTCTGTATTCATATCAGATTCATATCTCAAGATCTAGAGTTGTTCATCCATGTAAATGGTTTACTGTTTGTTTCTTAAATGAAATGGAAATGTGATAAGGCTGAGATTAAATCTGCATAGATAATATGTCAATCTTGTCTTTAACTTGTACATGAAGTATTGAAATTGACATATGACTACAAGTATTATTTACATTATAAAAGTAAAGCATAGTATCCTCACGCCCATATCCCTGAAGAGGTAGACACAGGCAACACCCACGACTAGGCGAAGACACTAAGTCCCACAATGTGATACGTGGCAAGCCTTTCGCCAATCGGGCACATATCCAATCGCGAGCTACATTTGTTGCCCGACCAAGGTATCGAACCCGGGACCTAATGCAGTCAAGTCCAACACCTGAACCGTTAGACCTATATATCTTTACTAACGTATACGTTTTCAAGACAAACTTCACAAACACATTAAAGTCCTAACTTTAAGTAAATTAAAAAATCTGTTTTTTCTCTAAACTATGTAAAAGAAATGATTAATAAGATTGCAGAATAAATACATACACGGTCTTTAGAGACCTTCCGCCTTTGTGGTCTAGCGGTCCAGGTATTGGACTTGACATTATGAGGCCCCGGATTCGATTTCCAGGTCGGACAACAAAAAGAAAGTTCGGTTTTTTCAATTTTTTTATAAATAAATAATGCTCGGGATTTTTTAGAGCCTGCCTGACTTCCTACACATCCATTATCCTTTTCATACACCACTCTCGAACAATACCTGAGTGATTTGACCGTCTAATGTCAACCTGGGTCTCCTGGGGTACCTTGCAGAATATCTAATTGATAACAACGCATGGAATTTATTGCTTTTCAAGTAAATCTCTTATAAATTGTTATTTTTCTTATAACTTGTATTAAAAATAAAAATAAAACATGCCCGTTGAGTTTCCTTTATGGCAAAAGACAGCGGACAAGCAGGCGATTCCCCTTTGGAAAGAGATAACCGCAACCTTAACAGCCCTATGGCTGGGGGGTTAGGCCAAATGTGCAAGTTTAACTTACACAATTAACAGGCCCTCTGCGCCGGAACATGACATTGCCATTACGGCGGCAGGAATAGGTAAATCAGTGGATCTACTCGGGAAAATTGCTGCAAGCATAAATAATGTGGTGGTACCAATCCATCCATTTTGCTACTGAACTATATAACAGAGTGACCTTTTTACTACATTGGACCTTATTTTGTATATACCAAGTAATTACTTAGCTTAGCTTACTTAACTTAGCTTAAGTGCTAGGAATAGTTCAAAATGGTAGGTATCACTGTTTAACTTAAAGTTATTTCATTGAATCGTTATGAAAGAATAAATTAAGATATGACAAAATAACCGTGTTATTAAAAAACAAGAATTAAAATATAAGCAGCACAAACGACAGGAAAGACGTTCAGAAACGACATTAGCATTAAAACGGTCACACAATTACATCGTGATTAGTGTGTCGCCGACGACTGAATTCATTAGTTCGGCTTACCTGATTTTATTTAATTAAACCAACGTGTGAGACATTAATGACAATATCTTAAACTGAGCTTAATTATGTGGTGGAGTTCTGCAATATAACAGCTGTGTTGTTATATATTCCTACCTTCATGTGTCAAAGATTAGTTTGGATGTTCCGTTAAAGTTACAAAAAGTCTCAATATCTGATCTGCACATTGCACGCGTCATTAGCAGTGTAACTGTTTCTTATTATTTGGACATTCGTCTACTTGTTTGATATTATGTGCTATAAAAACATGATCAAACCTGTTTTTCTATTTATCTTTAAAAATACCATAAATCACAAGCAAATATGTAAAATAACAAAATGATTTGAATAATTTAAAACAATAACAGTAGATTTCATTAAATTTAAATGTAGAACAGAACTTTTACCTTACAAACATTTCTTTTTTTTTGTTTCCGTCTTTCCACTAACATACGAAATATTCAAATACAAGAGGTATTCACAGGGTATTCACGCCGTAGTCCTTATTGATGGGCAAATCTATTGAAGTTCAAGAATGGATTTTACAACAAAGTTTAACTTGTCGAACGTTTAACTGAAAGCATTTAAGATCGAGCGTGAACTTAACCTTAGTTTAACAGCATGGTACAATCAACCACGTTCTAAAGAGTTAGCAAATGTTAAACGCATGCCAGTAAATGTCTCAAGTTACCCAGCGAAGCGTTTCTTTGGGAACCCTTGTCGCAGCAGTCTATGTTAATTAACCATACATACATATTGTTTTATTACTCGGCAGATGTTATCTCTGCGGACCGTGTAATAAAAATTATAATTGAGCTAAATTTTATCATAGACGGTAAATTTCTGAGATTTTAAATAGGATTTTGTTTGATGAATTATTCAAAAGCCGGTAATAAAACGAAGACTAAAAAAGCACACCAAAAAAACTAAGTCAAAGCTTAAATCCGCAATTCGGTAGCAAATTTGGTATCTATATGTGACATTTCTTACTACCAGCAAGGTTGCACTTAGCGGTTTTCGCAGAATCAGCACCCCTCTTAAAGAGTTTTACGTCAAAACCAGTTGCAAAAACCGTATCTGACGACACGTCAAAATAATTATTTTTTCAGGTAATCTCATTAAATTCAGCCTTTATCCAATGTATTAAGTTTCAGTTTTAATTAGATTTCGACACGTAACTTACCGAATGTAATCTATACCAATTCATGGTAAAGGCTCTGGTAGTGTTTGGTAATTTACGTATTGAAATCTATAGCACTTTTGGTTTGAAAGTTTAGTTACCCTAGTTGCCAGTAGAGGCGCTGTTCCTAGTCATCATACAAATAATTTACGTGATATATTTTATAAGTTTCCGCTTAGCGCAAAATAAAACTTTACGTCATCCTTTATGTGTTAATTTTGCTTGAGTTTTGTACGAGAGTGCGCATTCTGTACGTTGGCATTATACTAATATTATACTAATATTTGTTCCGTGCAATTACAACACCTGTCTGTTGACTTTTCAATTATATAGCAAAAGTAAAATCAAATTGTTATGATAATATAAAAGTATTACCAAATTATTAGTTTTTTAATTTTTATTAAATTTCAAGTTATACTGATTATACTTGAACCTATTTAGTTATAATTATATACTGAATACATTATTAACACCACATTTTTTAAATGTGTGATTCTGTTGGTCTAGGTCTTACGCACAACTAACATTTTGTCGAAGTTGAGTAAAATACATAATCAGAAAAAAACCTATGCATTAAACTCAATTTTAAAAAATATGTTAGTTATGTCCTTTGTAAATAATACGTCAGAAAAGTAAAGATATTATTTTCAACCGACTTTCTTAAAAAATTGAGCACTTTTTACATGTGTTTTCAAGATATTATGTGGGTTAACGAAAATTAAACTTTTTGTCTAGTCGTGGGTGCTGGTCGCCTACCTAGGCCTACAGAATGAAGAATGTTTTTTATTACTGCAACTTAATTTAGTTGTAGTTCGTATTTATGTTCACAGTATACAAAAATTAAGTATTTTCTTCGGTTTTCTTGTAATTCCATCAACAGAACTAGACTTGGTGTAGATCGAGACAATAGGACTGGGAAGTACTCTTTTAAAAATAAAAAGGATTTATCGTTTCGAAAATGACGTAGAAAACGATATGTTAAATACTTAAATAAATAAAAAAACCTAACATATAGCTCCCTCTTCTTTCAAAGCCGGTTAAAATTAAGAGTATAATACAACAATCTTCTAATCATAAATTGTTCTATTACTGTTGACAGTGCAATGATAAATACTGTCCGAGCGATATTTATGGGATGTTTGATCAGATACGGCCCTGTCCACTTCCTTGAGAAATTCTTTGGGGGCCAAATTGACGTCGTAAATCATAGACAAAGCTCCACTGATATACGGGCTATAGATGGGTTTTCCAGTTAATTACACCATAGTTTTTTTCTTAAGATCCCAAATAGCAAAATATACGTGTCGTCTATATATACTTATGGTTAGTTGCTTGAAGCTGAGGTTTTAAGCAGCTTTGACCACCTCGTTGGTTGAGTGGCTAGCGTACACGGCTAACTACATCGACCAAACGCGAGACTCGGGTTCGATTCCCAACGGTTACAGGCATTTATGTAATGAACGTGTAGATATCTAAATTTCCGGGCCTGGGTGCTTATTAGATTTATTCTGGTATCTATAGAAGTATTTCTATGTATTATTATCGTTGACTAACACCCATAACACAAGCATATAATATGCTTACTTTGGGGTCAGATTCAATTTGTGTGACTATTCCAGGAATTTTTAATTTTTTATTTACTTATTTTTGTGTTGTCGCTCATTGTATCATATTTGAACAGACAACAAACAAGTACACAACTCTTCTGTTGGTAAAAGCGCTGCATGCCAAATATGCTATAGGTAAGAAGCTATCCTGTTGCGGGTGTGTGGTCCTGTTATACAAGTGTACTGGTAAATTTACTTTTGAAATAACTTCCATTAAAAATATTTCAGAAGAAGGGATTTTATTTGCAATCAGAGAAAACATATCAGAGAAATATTATCTTGATGACAAACATAAATAAATAAACTGTTTTTCAATAATTATAAACTCAATTTAGTTACAAAAATCATGGTTACCGAGGAGATTGTTTAGCTGTTTCTTCTCTTGATTGGCTAAGTTTGGAAACGCTGGTAGTAAGGGCTAAAGCACATATAACCGCATTCCGACGCCGCGCCGTTAAAATCGTTGGTTTGCGTTGCGGCAATATTTCGAAAAACCCAGTATGAATTTTTTTTTGTCAATGAAAGTAACAGGATTTCGGTGGCAAATTCGCCGAAACATTAATAAAGAATTTTCTCTTCAAAATTTTAGATTTAGAATTCAAATTAATAATTAAATGAAATAAGAAAATAAATGTGAAAGTATTAGTTTATAAGCTTTCTAAGAGACACAATATCAAAATGGCCAACTCTTAATTTCGCCCCCACCCCAGATATATTGAAGAACCCAGCGTGAAATTCGGCGATAATATACAGTGTTTTTTTTTTTTGGAGTGTAACTAAATGTCAGTGAAAGAAACAGAGGATTTTGGCATTAAATTTCTCCCAAACACCGTTAAAGAATTTTTGCTTCAAATTCAGATTAATTATCAAATGTAATAAGGAAATAAATGTGAAAGTATTATAAGCCGTCTTAGAAACACAATATCAAAATGGCCACCACGTAATTTCGCCCCCGCAGCTAAGACAATGTAACTAATGAACCTGTCAATATTGCTTAGCTCACGACACTCGATAATAATACGCGACAAGCCCATATACTACCCATATTGATTGGAAGCAGAATGAATGCTTTTTGGGGTCCGGTATTTCGTTATAGATATGGTAGAATATTTATCGTATTTTTGATGTCTACTCGACAGCAATTTTTTTTTTTGTCGGTAACATTAATCTGGCAACACTCAGTGCAATATAAGCCTTTACATTATCATTTAATATCTAATTTCGACATTAGGAATAGTTTTATACAATTTTTCTCGAATTACTCTATGATATTTTAACAAGAGACTCGAAATGCGTACATGAAAACGTTAAAAAATCATAAGCAAAAAAATAAAAATATATATATTCATGTCTAAAAATTCGCGCTCTAATCTTAGATATACATCGCGCAAGGTCAGTGAACTTTTGTAGTATATTGAGTGTACTAAAATTTGTTTATTTTAAGTTTTTTTTTTTTAATTTCAGTTAAATATGCAGAATATCTTGGCTCAATTTCGAGCACTGATTTGAAAAGACCTTATATACATAATCTGGCATTTTGTTACAGAGTGGGTCATCTGTACGTTAGTGGATACTGTTACTTACTAGCTGGTGGCTGCGGCTTCGCCCGCGTTTTGTAAACCAATATGTTTATCCATCTGCTAAACATTTTAGATAAATCCGTTCAGCCATAATTTCAGTCACAATTTAATTTCATAATTAATTTGGTTACTGTTAAATAATATACAACGTGATAATTATTCAATATTGAGGATAATGGCGCAAAAACTAAATAAAACTCATTTCCTTGGATTGGTTTACACGAAAGGTTATTTCAAGTATCTAGACTGATTGACATACCTACAAATGGATATAGGTATATGTTTATCCAGGTCACAATCTGTCTCTTCTCAAAATTTCAGACAAATCCGTTTAGTCATTCGAGCGTGAAAAAGAAACAAAGATCCATATACATGCAAACTTTCGCATTTATAATATTTGTAGGATTCTGTGCTCGTGTTAACTAATTAGTCTGGTCAAGAAAAGAAGCCCCGTAAATCTGCACAAGTCCAGCTTCAATAATAAATACTATGTCGATTTTTTAAGTTCTTAGCCTGTACTTTAGCATCTTCTATTAATCACGTGATTACAACCAGCTAAAAATAATATCAGATTTCGGTTCAACAACCTGTTGCATATCATTGTGACTAATAATAAAAATATATTCGATTTTATTGACATTAATTAAATTAATATCAATATTTTTTAATATAAATTTTATATATTAAAAAATATTTTCAAACTGACGAATATAACTTATACAATAATTTTGTTAAAAAACGAGTAGCAATTGAGCTATCATACTGTATTTCCTCAGCGACGAGTATGGCTTAATAATTGTATTATTAATATTTACTATGTAAATTAGATAAGCAAATTAAATTATTATAATATTGTTATTTTTCAGAGTTGACGATTTAATTTTAGATAAATTTAACTGGATATGTGCTTATAATTTTGTCTCTATTTATTTCAATTACTTGTTACATTTGTACCTAATTTTAATTTTTAATTGACATGAATGATTATTATGATCGATTCTAATTTTAATTATATCTTAATGTTGAAAACTTCAATATTAGATTTTATGTTTATTGTTGTTATTTGTTATCTATATTATCTAAATGTATTACTAGACCTCGATAAGTGTCCTGTATAAGAACCTACATCGAATAAATAAAATTTGAATTTTATCTTTAAACCTGATTTAGCAAAATCAGGTTCAAATTATTTAAAATTAGTCATAAGTCGTCATAAACAGTCATGTCCGGCTCTAAGTCAAGCTCAATTACTGAGGTTTGGTGGATAGGAAGAAACTTGTAAACTTGGACACTTAACTGGATAGGAAAGATATTAATAAAATTTACGTGTGACCATTTCGGAGTCATTAGCTATCCTTAGATTTTTTTTTATCGAATCGCGACGTGGTAACTACCTAATGAAATAGTTTGAAAAATATCTTCACGCCCATATCCCCAAAGAGGTAGGCAGAGGCACAACCAGGGCACCCACGACTAGCCGAAGACACTAAGTCCCACAATTTGATAGGTGGCAAGCCTATCGGCAACAGGGCACATGTCGTATCCCGCACAACGTTATTTTTTATTATAAAATTAGAAATATAAATTTTCTAAATTATTTTGTTGCCCGACCCGGGGAATCGTACCCAGGACCTCTAAAAGTCAAGCCCATAGCTGGACTGCTAGACCAAAGAGGCGATAAATAATAATTAGTGTCGGTTTTTGCAGTTTTGCTGCACTTTTTTATTTTGATATTGTCTCTATGGTAATAAATTTCGATTTGTTGACCAAACTACCAAATACCCATACACACCCTTGTAGTTAGAACAGTCTTCCAACTTTTTCATCCAAATCTATTTGTATGGGAGTGCCAGAGTGTGAACAATGCACCTAATTTTCGTATAACTTTGATTGATAGTCAATCCTATTACTCTGGCCGTTGACGTGTCAATATGGACGTTTTGATCGCCATATTATTAGATTTATGTTCTACTTATACAAAAGATGACACAGAATGATGTGTCATAATTTTAGGTATTGTGTTCTGGAGAAATTAATGTTATAGTGACAGATTTAAATAGACATGAAATGGTTATAAATTGATATAGCTGCCATAGAATAATAAATACTAGTGGTCGCCCATTGGTCGAAATTCGACCACAATAAATTTTAATATCTTGTTCATAAGAACGCCATCTTCATTTCTTAAGACCAACTACTTTGTTTCGAAACTGTATGATTATAGTTTGTGCGCCATCTGTGATCTTTTATCGTTATCACCAATATATTTGTTTGTGTGTGTCAAATGCATGGTAGTACGTGTAATGTTTTATTTTTTGAATTAATGCACTTTATAAACATTATCATTGAAAATTTTAGCGTTCTGCACTTCTCCTACACATAAACTGCAAGTGTGCCAAATTTCATACTTCTCCGTTAACGAAATTTTCGTAAAAAGGCGAACAAAGTTTTTGCTACACGTATTAATGTACAGATACATTTTTATTCCTTTTTTTGGATAAAATATGAAAAATGAAAACAATAACTAGCAGTTTTTCATGGCTTTGCGCGATTATTATAAATTTAATCCACCTTATCACAAAAAAAAAACTGTTGTCTAACTAAACACTGTTTAAAGTTTACACCTATCCAATAAAATATGCTACACGTGGTTAGGTATTTGTGTGATATGGATGTGTGTAATTGTGTGTAATAAAAACTAAATTCTAGACAGTGTTTAGTAAAACATGTATTCAACTACTGTTTATTTTTTTTTTGTAGTATAAGAGCTTCATAATTTAAACATTTTTACATGTTTATAATACATGTTAAACAATGTTACAGTACCAATTGAATGAAATATTTTAACTAGATCTCGTTCAAACCATTTTTCGGTGTAAGTTTACAAGGTAATAGTTGATCGTATAATTTTTTTAGTTTTGTGTTTCTCTTATTTTAGAAGTTACCTACAGGGGCACTAACATTTTATCATTTTGGAAATGTCACGAAAACTATTCAGTTTAGAAAAAAATATTAAATGTAATTTTTAAATATTTAAATATAAAACTTAATATAATTTTTAAAGACCTATCCATAGATTACTCACACTTACTGATTTGATAAACAAAATCATTTTGAGTTTTAGTTATAAGTATGTATGTGGGAACCCCTAAAATTTATTATTCCTAGAATAATACCTACTCCTAAAATATTGATGCGGTTCGCAGAATACATACCAAGTTTCAACAGCAGCGCTGTTATTGTTTCGGAAAAAATGGCTGTGACCTACGACGGACAGTCAGAAAGACGGGAAAACGGGTTCCGTGTTTTAGCTTTTGGCAACGGAACTCTAAAACGCATTCGGACGAGAATAGAACAAATAAAGTTCGTAAGCCATAGAAATATTATACATTTGTATAATAAATGTAACTGAAAACAAAGGTTTTCAAATTGTTAATGTTAATTATTATTGTGTGACTGACAAATTGGTACAACAGTCTTTATACGGCATTATTCTTCATGTTGGCATTAAATAATAATTCAAGCCAATTAAGCGTTTGTCATATAAAGTTTCTTCGCGCCCGTACCCCCAAAGAGGTAGGCGAAGACCCAATCACCCACGACCAGTCGAAGACATTACGTATTCTAATTTTCTAATAAAAATGACGCCCGATATTGTGGGACGATATCAGACAAAGATTTTATCAGGAAATTTCAAAAACACTATTTCTTTTTGTCGGCCGACCTGGGCATCGTACTCCGGTCTTCACGAAGTCAAGTCCAAAGTCCCACAAAGACTTCTTTTCCCTTTTTTTTATATTTTTTGTCATATTTTTCGTCAAATTATATTGAACTTGGAATCCACCGTAATTTCCAGAAGTAAAGGAGTTGGATAAGCCAAGACAAAGGGCAAAGAGGTCGACCCTTCTGGAGTGCATGGGTGTGGCAGACTTAAATTTTCACATTGACAGCCGAAACGGCCCTTAGGGACGGCCGAGACTTGCTTTTAGTGCCTTTATTCGTTATGGTTAATGCGCCAACTAGTTTACGATCTGCACAGTTATATGTGACCTCTGAGGGCATAAGTGTACTTTGTTAGGTATCGCCTGAATTGTTTTCAATAATTTCTTACATTGATCTTTTTTAATCTGTTTTCTGTCGTCAATGAAACTTAAATTTGTCTATTTATATTTATTTCTGTATAAAAATCAGAAAAATCTTTGTTCACTTGAACCATAGAAGTGATATTTATGCTCGTCGACATTTTTATATACTAATTACAACCGGATCGGAATCGCGGCCTCATACTGAGAAGATTCGGCGAATGAAAGTCAGTGGGCTTGTCTTTTTTCAATAATAATAGTTATAACATATATCGTTACAATATATAAACCTAAAATCGGCCAAGTGAGGGTTCCGTACAAACCTATAGATATAAAGCATCTTCACGCCCATAATCCCAAAGGACTAGGCAGAGGCACAACCAGGGCACCCACGACTAGCCGAAGATATCAAGTTCCACAACGTGATGAGTGGCAAGCCTTTCGCCAACCGGGCAGATTTCCAATCCCGAGCAACTTCTTTTTATTAGAAAATTAGAAAACCCAATTTTCTTTTTGTTGCCCGGGACCTCATGCAGTCAAGTCTAACAACTGAACCGCTAGACCACAGAGGCGATAAATTAAAAAAATATATATTTGTTAAAATATTATCCAGGCTATATCATCCAGGATCTAAAGATTCTTAACTGGAATGCCCAGTCTATTAATAAGTATGTTTAATGACTAAGCTAACTTCCGGACCAGAATACGTTAATGACGAACAATGATAGACGGTTACTTTATTTGCGAATTTCTAATTTTCTGCTAATTATTTGGTCAGAAGCATTACCAGGTTGAGCAAGAAAATAGTAGAGATATAGATAAGGGAGTTAAAAGAAAAGCAACTAACGACCACTATTTTCTTTGCTCAAATGGCGGTTCATTTTGATTGGTTGATAGCTTGCCACATGAAATAATATCTAGTAGATCGGTCGTAGATTCAAACTTTTACTATTAAGATGATTTAATACATTTCAATAACAACAGAGCCTAATTTTAAACGTGTCTGATATAGCTTGTGTACAAATAACTATTTGTTCTAATCTCGTTCAAAGAAATGTGTTACCGACATCAGCAATCTATCTTATATTAACGACAATGTCTTGATGTATTTTATCACATTTAGCTAGCTAGAAATATTTACTATCACCATCCAAACAACAAAGACCTCTATCATTTGAATGTTCTTTAGTTATATTCATTTTGTTAGTTATTTCTTTAGTATTCTTTGGTTCATTTTATATTAGTCGAATGGGTGCCATGACCGCGGTGTTAAGCGTCATATTTGTCATCTGTCAATTTGCCTTCTATTTTGGTAGGGGCTATGAAAGCTTTCGGGTAACCACACGTTTATGTTTTGTCATTATTTTTAGCTGTTTAATCGTTATTGACTGTGCCTAAGCAATTAGTAGGGGTGTCGTGTGATTTAGTCTTTATTTATGGATAAGTTCTTTCAGATTGTTTTATTATTTTATTTTTGAATGGTGTAAACCAATTTTAATGAAGGCGTGATTAATGGGCTTAAGCTTGTGTTCGAGTTTAATACTTAACGAAAATTTAATTAGGAATGTTTAATTTAGGTTATGTGCTATTTTTGGTTTGTTATTTAATGAATATAAAAGCTTATTTTTCGTGTTTTCTTTCTTTGTTTTATTTTTGATCTTGCTTGATCTTTTTGCAATGTCGCTTGTTTGCTTTTAAATTGTTTTGTAGTCTAGTGGTCAGGTCTTGGATATGGCTTTATGCGGTCTTAAGTTCTATTCGAAGTTAGTCAAAAACTTTGTTTTTTTTTATAAAAAATAAGGTCATCCGTTATTGGAAACGTGCTTGATTGGCAATAGCTTTGCTGTTTTCCACATTGTGGGAATTAGTATATTTGATCTGCGTGCCCTAGTTGCTCCCCTGTCTAACTGTTTATACAGTATATAACTGTTGTATATATAGTAAGCACTGATTTTATAAGCAAACGATATAAATAAAGTATATGTACAAAATATAGGCTTTAATAATTTTAACGATGTATTGCAACATCGATGCTGGGTTATTAAACATACAGAGTTATGGGTTTTGTCACATTGAAACGCAACAGTAACGAGCACTGACATTGAGGCGTTATGAAAAGTAAAACAGCTATACCAGTCTGGACGAAAAGTTTCAGACTTATACTTTTATTCCAAGCGAGTACAATAGACGAATGATCCAACAACTAAAATATTTAAATAATTGCATCGCTGTGATGGAATCGTTTCTTCCCTAAACCACATATCTATTAAATGTAGTAGTAATAATAAATATACAAAATAGAAAGCAAGTCTTTACTTATTACAACTTGTAAATGTCAAACGAATAGAAAAATACCAAAGCATTTTAAGTCAAATATGGTCAAGTTTTGGTAAAATTGAAAACTGTAAAGCGCGTTATGGAGTAAGAGAAATTATACAATTATATATATTTTCAACGCCTTCGGAAATAAGTTATGTCTTAAACAGTAATACAATTCAATAAATTAATAAATAAATAATAAATATCCCTGGACAAGTCACACAAATTGAATCTAACCCCAAAGTAAGAAAATTACATGCTTGTGTTACGGGTGTTAGTCAACGATACTAATACAGACAAATACTAAAATAGATACCAGAATAAATTTAATTAACAATATATCTAGTAATGGGAGGATTATAATTTTATATTAATTATAACTCTTTATTGTGCACCAAATACAGAGAAATTACAAATACATCAAATAAAACTTAAATTATAAAATAAACAAAGGCGGCCTTAACGCTAAAGTCAGCGACATCTTTCAGGCAACCCTCGAATTTGTAACAAGATTTAGCGAGATACTGTATAATGGTGATTTTAAAAATACAAAACTGCATCTAATAAGAGAAAAAAACAATCATCCTAGAAACCGAAGGCTGTTTTAATTATAGGTATTAGAATTTAGAACAAGCATGAAAATTTAAATGTAACCTAACTAAACGTAGGAAGTGACGCTTCGTCATACTTTTAAATATTTGCTTTTTTGACATAAATACAAAATCTCAAAAATAATGACTTAGAGTGTTTTAGTAGTCATTCATTAAAATGTCCAAAGACTTTCAAAATTATAACGAAAGCAACCGCATTAATAATATAACTAAATATGGTTTTGGCGTCATCGTGAAAGAAGATGATCGTAATTATTGAATTCCGGAAATAATGAGTAAAATTAGTTAATTTATGTGAGAATTAGTTTAATTTTGTGCACAAGTGCATATCCTATCCTATTAATATTATAAATGCGAAAGTTTGTATGTATGGATGTATGGATGTATGGATGTTTGTTACTCATTCACGCAAAAACTACAAAGCCGATTACGATGAAATTTGGTATGTAGGTAGCTGAAGACATAGAATAACATATAGGCTACTTTTTATCCCGGAGTTCCCGCGGGATTGGGACTTACGCGGGTAAAACCGCGGGGCGCAGCTAGTATGAAATAATTATGAAGAAATTCTCCAAAATTCGCCAAATCTCACTAAATAAGCTTGAGTAACGCAGCCACTGCTTTACTAAACCTTGACATGACTTTGACTTATAACTTATGACCTTAAATTACTTGTGTTAATCAGTTTATTCATACGGAAGACGTGGCAGCATGGCCAAAAGGTCTTAGCCTGCCACAGAAAGGTGCAAATTAACTTAAAAAAATGAAACTAAGTATGACTGACATTGAAATAACACAACATCCGAAACAAGTAATCTTCGAGATTAGACCTCAATCTGGCAGAACGGATCCCTCAGCATTTACGCCCAATTAATAATAAGGTAATCGCATACTGTGGCCAAGATTTAGAAGGCTGTGTTCAAAACATTATGTTTAATTAAGAAACTCCCGTCAAGGTGCAGTCGTAAGTATAGTGACCGCAAAATAATGGCTTTCTCGTGCCTCCGATTACTGTATTGTTTTTATGGCTTCTAAGAAGGTAGATTCATTTAATTTGTTAAGTGAAAATGTCCGAGTTTCTTATAAAATGCGGAAAATATCACCAGAGCTCGCATTTTCTTTTGTGGTTGATGGTAAAACTATACATAAATAAAGAAATCAAATTGATGAAGATGTTGACGATGAAGGTTCGAGGTCCCGAGTTCTATTCCCGGGTCGGCCAACAAAAAACAAATTGGATTTTTCCAATTTTCTAATAAAAAAAATGTTGGTCGGGATTGGAAATGTGCCCGGTTGGCGATAGGCTTGCCACCTATCACATTGTGGGACTTAGTGTCTTCGGCTAGTCGTGGGTGCCCTGGTTGTGCCTCTGCCTGCCTAATCGGGGATATGGGCATGAAGATGCTTTTTATTAGTAAATTGATGAATCTGCTAAAATAAGCAAAACTTGAACATATTAGCGGACCTTCCTTTATAGGTCCGGATCTACCTAGTAAAATAGACCATCTATCTCTGTGCTAGGCAGTTCGTCAGAGACATGAAAAAAGCTAATTAGGTCTTCACCAAAAAGACTACTGGTTCTGTGCGGTTTCATGAGTAGGGTAGCCAGTTTACATGCCACCGGTATTTCTTACCTCAGGAGAGACGTCTTCGTGCTAGACGAACACTCAGATGAAAAAAAACTCGAGCACTAGTATTTTGGCTAAACAAAAATCAAGTTGAAAAACCAGATGAGTCTTTGTTATCACCTAATCTGATTGAACTATAACTGTAAGAATAATCCAAACATAAAAAAGTGACCGTGGAATTGTCTCATTCTTTCGCCTGAACCCATAAAAGTAATGACAGCTCTATAGCCTGATTATGAAAAAATAACCTGCAGCTTTTTTGCAAACAATTCCTAATGCATCTGTTCTAAGCTCCATTAAAAAGTACATCTTTATTAACTCATTTTTGTAAAGTTTTTCTACCAAGCGTCTGTTTTTGTTACTAGCGTTGTGATAACTACGTAGTTTTGCGACAACTCACTTGGCCAAACCTTAAAATTAATTCTTTGCCAATATTTTTTCTAGATTAAGGTAATTCAGTCAACAAACTTACCAACAGATTTATTTGCTTGTTTGTTGCAATCCCATTGAAAAAGACATAATCTATAGACTTGTCTGTTACCATCAGAAGAGCCGTGTGCTTGTTCGCTCTTATCTCAAAAAAAGAAAAAGTCTAGTCTGTTCTCTCCTCTAGACCGGAACCATTGGCTTGAAGTGGAAACTACAAAGCTAAGCACAATCTAATCTTTTTGATATATTAAATACATTTATAGTAAGCTTTATCTTTATTTATTTAATGTAAGCTCTGTAATTGCTAAGGAGTTAGATTAGCCAAGTTCTGGTGGTACGAGTACATCTAATGAACTAAAAACTGTTTTTGGGTTATGTACTTAGTCGAATGGCAAATGTGGAACTCATATAGATTCAACACGTCTGTCCATCCGTATGTGACACGATATTCTCAGACTAAAAAGACTGCACAGTTAAAACTAGGACGTAACTACCCGCGTTAACGGGTGAGAAAGGAATTAAAAATTTCACCAAGGGACTTGAATCCTCAGTAGCTCAAATGGTTAGAGCATTCGTCGGTTTGAGAGAAAGGTTACAGGTTCTAAACCTGTCTGGAGCGAAAATTTTTCTTTAAATATTTATTAAAACTAGGTGTTTAGGTATTCTTGTAAAACTACTTGTGAAAAACTAAAGTAATATTTTGTGACGTCCAGGTACAACTTACTCAACTCTACGGAACCTATCTTATGTAAGTCCGATTAGCACTTGATCAGTTTATTTAAACAGTTTTCAAGCAACGATTGCCATGTTTAAAAATTGTTCAAACAAATCAATTCAAGAAATCAGTGATACCTATCGGTTAAGAAAAAACTGGTTTTAGGAAAGTTAAATATTGAAGTAATTTTAATACTTATATTAATGTAAGCGCAGTAAAACTAAAAAATAGATTTTGATTTTAATAAGTAAATCACATACATACTCAAAAATTAAGTATCTTTCTCAATTTCCCTGTGATTGAAATTGATCCATCCCTTCACGCGTGAAACTAAACAAAGGAAAATAAAGAGTCATATATATTTATAATACAAACCAAGTAGACGTATCGCTTGACATTATTAACTAAAAAGTAAAGTTTTTTTTATGATAAAGGAAGGCAAACAAGCAGACGGATTTCCTGATGGTAAGAAATTCACGCCGCCTAGAGACACCAATAGTGCGTTGCCAACCTGAGATCAGGATGTTAGGCCTCGAGCAAAAGTAAGTTTACCGGCTACCTTACACTCCGAACCGGAACATGTCATGACGTTATGGCGGCAGGAATAGGTAAGGCGGTGGTACCAGCCCGGGTGAGTCGCTGCGAAACTCTACCACCTAGTTAGATGTCACGGTGTTAGTGACGGTAATCCTACATTCGCCTTTTACGAGCTGCTTGGCACAGGAAGGCAGATGGTCTATTCTGCAAAGGAGCCCGGACCAACACGGGGAAAATTTCTTGCAATTTTCCCGATTTTCTTCTTCAAAAGAACCAGCTCTAGACAATAAGTAACACAACAAAAAAAATCAACATTATTGGTTCACCCGTACAGGCGGAATGCGACGACCATGCGATATGAGTATTTACTTATCTGTGGTCTAGCGGTTCCTGTGTTGGACTTGACTGCATGAAGTCCCGGTTTCGAATTCCGGGTCGAGAAACAAAAATAAAATTTGGGTTTTCCAATTTTCTTATAAAAAAATGTTACTCGGGATTGGATATGTGCCCAGTTGGCGATAGGCTTACCACTTATCATATTGTGGGACCTACCTCTTCGGGGATATGGGCGTGAAGATACTTACTTACTAACTTACTTTTACATTTAAGCCTTTGTGGTCTAACGGTCCGGGTGTTGGACTTGACTGCATGAGGTCCCGGGTTCGATTCCCGGGTCGGCCAACAAAAAACAAATTGGATTTTTCCAATTTTCTAATAAAAAAAATGTTGGTCGTGATTGGAAACGTGCCTGGTTGGCGATAGGCTTGCCACCTATCACATTGTGGGACTAAGTGTCTTCGGCTAGTCGTGGGTGCCCTGGTTGTGCCTCTGCCTACCTCTTCGGGGAAATGGGCGTGAAGATACTTATATTTAAGTTTCTCGTTTTACACTCATATATTTCTTTGTATCCAATTGATTATTTTATAAGTAGGTAAATAACTTAACTGCCATTTCGTATAAAATCGCAACCTTTATTTTTTAACCCTTCAGGGGTAGAATTTCCAAAAAAATATTTTAAACCTAGAATACTAAATCCATTGAATTGATTTCATTCATTCGATCATTCATTCGTAGATAAATCCGTCAGTCTCTTTATTCAGTCCTAACCAAAACAAAGTCGGAGCAAGCTGTAGTTTGAAAGTAATAATTACAAAGCAATATCGATTAAAATATCTTCAATTTAAGCTGAATAGTCTCATGCAAGCGTTTTGGTATCTATTAAAAGGGCCGCGAAGCCATTACCTGCGACCCAAACCACTGCTTTGTTAATCCCCATAATTAGAGTCATCCCGTGTGTGATTGATAGTGTCCAGAGAACTACGTGGTGCCAACGAAATGAGATTCTGATCATTTTACCATATTATACGGTTCAACATGTGGCTTATCTTTAAATTTGATAGTTTTGATATTAAATATTCAAATAATGGTGGATTGTGTTTTTGTAAACACGAATAATGTCAACAACTATTAACAGTTTGTATTAACTTTAATAAATGCCTTCTATTTGTTTTTGAATATTTTTTCAATGCTCATTCTGTCTCATCAAGTCTGGTTCGGACATGAATCCAAAGAAATCGAAGAGACATTTTGTTTGTGACTTATTGAAATCAAAGTCGGCTTTTCGTAGTTTTACTCCGCTAGTTTTTTCCTCCTCTGTGATCTAGAGGTTCAGTTGTCGGATTTGAGGTCATGAGGTCCCGGGCTCGATTCTCGGGTCGGGCAAAAATAAGAAAATTTGGTTTTTCCATTTTTCTAATAAAAAAAATTTGCTCGGGATCGGATACGTGTCCGGATGGCGATAGGCTTGCCACCTATTACATTGTGAGACTTGGTGTCTTCGGCTAGTCGTGGGTGTCTTGGTTTTGCGTCTGCCTACTTCTTCGGGGATATGGGCGTGAAGATACTATTTTATTTTTTACTCAATTTTTAACATTTTTTAAAAGATAACTAAGTACCTACCTACATTTGGTGTTTGGTAACTCAATACCATTAATCTGGTTATTTTATCAAAATGACTACATCTTAATTAATATTAAGTAGACAAATGTCAAACTTATGTGAAAAACATACCATGTAAACTGCCTATATGGCTGCACTCAGGGAAGTCAATTATCTTTTACTCACTCAGTCAATAAGTCAATAAGTTGGCGTTTTACATTAAAATTGCGACTTAATGATGGATTAAATGCTAATTGACTTTTCTGAATGCGGCCGACAGACATTTAATTCGTGGTTTATATAATCTTATTTATTGACTATGCAACAAATATGAAATAAACAAATAAAAATAAATTCAACTTTACTAATTTTAAAATTTATGTAGCATAATAGCTATCTGACAAACCTATAATTTAACCTATTTTCTATCAAAAATAAACCTAAAAAATAATTATTTAGTTTTACTAATTGCTAAAACAATTTATTTGTGAACAGTTTAAAAAGCTGTCGTTGTGACATGTGAAAAAAGTTGCATTAAAATAAGAACAATCGGTACAAAACCGGTAGGTAATTCCAAAATTCAGCGATGCCAAATAAAAAACATCCAATTACGTAGAAGAAGCGTTGAATAAGAACGAAGTGTTACTGTATCAAGATAACTTAATAAATAATTAATGAGTTCTATACATATAAAATAATAAAAGAGTTGTGTCTAAGCGTCTAAAAATATTGAGTAACTTAATTGGGATAGGTTATATTGAGAGCCTAATTAAAAATGAAAAAAATGTATCTTTACGCCCATATCACTATAGGGATAAGAAGTACAACCAGGGCTTTAACGACTAGCCGAAGACACTAAATCTCATAATGTGATAGATGGTTAGCTTACCGCCAACCGGACAACGTTTTTTTATAACAAATTTAAAAATTTACATTTTCTAATTTGATGCGTGAAATAAATGTATACTATTTTATTCTTAATGATTTATCTGAATAAAAGGGTTACTCAAAACTAACAATAAAAATACTTCCATTAAAATCATTCTACTACTACTTCGGACTTCGCGACAGAGTTTAAAGTATCTTGTTGCGTGGCGATCTACAACTGTGAGATTCCGAAGACATTTTTTACCTCGCACAACACCTTTGTGGAATCAGTTACCGAGGGTGGTATACTCCAACAATTATGACTTAGGGTACTTGAAGAAAAGAGCGTACTCATTCCTTAAAGGTCGGCAACGCATCTGTGATACTGCTGGTGTTGCGGATGTCCGTGGGCGGAGGTGATCACTTTCCATCAGGTGACCCACTAGCTCGTTTGCCCCCTCTTGTTTTAAAAAAAAACAATTCCAGGTTCTAGGTCTAGTAAACAAAAAGATCTTTTTGATAAAAAAAATAATGGATTAATGCCACTTAACAAAGTCCCGGACGTAGCCTACAATACTATTACAATAGGTATATCAATTTAAGATTCTGAGTAACCAACAAAATATTTTTAACCAATTCATACCATTAGGTACGTATTATTTATGTTTAATTGTTAATCCATTAAATTATTTTTGTAATTATTTTAACACCTATTTATTTAGCTGATAATTTTGATACAAATTTAATTTCTATATAATATTCACCTTACTAATAAAACTAAACGCCCGCTGATTTGGTGTGTAACTTTACTTTTGCTATAAAAAAAATGAATTTACACTCCAGATCAATGGGCGCGTAAGTTTTATTAGTTAGAGGAATAGTAAGCAAAAATTTAAACCTTATCGTCCTTTTAAAAGAGTTGTTCAAATTTTTAGACATATTTCAGTATATTTAACAAAAGATATTCAAAATGATTAAAAATAATTTAAGAAGCTGCAAAAAATCGCTTTGATTTAATTGAAAAAGAAAGAAAGAAAACATTTTTGATATACCAAAGCTTACCACATGTTA
>NJDD01000588.1:386669-417096 GCA_002245505.1 Calephelis nemesis
GGGTTCGAATCT
Source organism: Calephelis nemesis (assembly GCA_002245505.1). Classification (NCBI taxonomy): domain Eukaryota; kingdom Metazoa; phylum Arthropoda; class Insecta; order Lepidoptera; family Riodinidae; genus Calephelis; species Calephelis nemesis. The sequence continues at coordinate 386,682 of NJDD01000588.1, forward strand.
TGGGTGGGCAACAAAAAGAAAATGGGGTTTTTACAATTTTGTAGTAAAAAATGTTACTCGGGATTGGATATGCGCCAATATCCATTGGACATTGTGACTTTAACTGAAACTCTTTAACTACAAATGCTGGTAATTGATAGAATAGAATAAAATTGAATAAATCTTTATTGTGCACCAATAACCATTTTATTCCAAGCAACCCCTTAATTTTTTTTTATGATATTGGAAGACAAACAAGCAGACGGATTTCCTGATGGTAAGAAATTCACGCCGCCTAGAGACACCAAAGGTGCGTTGCCAATCTGAAGCCGGGATGTTAGGAATCGAGCAAAAGTAAGTTTACCGGCTACCTTACCCTTCAAGGCGGAACACGTCATGACGTTATGGCGGTAGATTAGAAATAGGTATATTTAGGTTAGGTGGTGGTATCAATCCGGGTGATTCGCTGCGGAACTCTACCACCTAGGATAGGTTAGGCAGTGGTATCAATCCGGGTGATTCGCTGCGAAACTCTCCTAACTAGAAATAGTTATATAATATGGAAATAGTTCAAAAATGTTATACGATGATGCTGAAAAGAAGCATAATACGCAAAACAAAAGAAAATGATTAAAATTTTTTTGGCAACGGAAAAATAAATAGGTAAACTTTAATTCTAATTCTTCGTAATAAACTTATTTTAAGGGCCACCTTTTTTAACATAAGTAAAAGAAAGAGACAAAACATGTTTAGTACTGTCAGATCTGTTGGTACTCGACATTTCTTACGTTTAATCAATATTTCGAAATACGTTACTTAAAAACTTCGCATGTTATTACTTATTAGGACATACCTAACTAAACTGACACGTTTAAATGTTTCATCTCTCTTTTCTAATTTCATTAAACTTTTCTTGTTTCTGTCTATTCCAACTAAAATAAGTTATATATATTTTAATAATCACCAATGTTTTTTTGCGTTTTAATTTTTCATACCTCTTGTGTAAAATATTGTTATAATTTAGGCACAAAAAAAACTGCAAAAAAACCCACTCTGATTTCATAAGCAAGTTGCGGTTTGATAGTTCCCCAACGTGTTGTCGTCAAGTACATTAAAATTTAAAATTCAAATAATGCAAAAATTAATTTACCTATGTGTTATTTGAATAATATTACTAATGTACTATTCAATTATGCAATCTTTAGTAAGTTTAAAAGTACTTAACAATATAATAACAATAATAATATCTCTTTGGAGTTTGGGATTCCTATCAAATTGCTCTCCAAATGTTAAGAAATGGCAAAAAATATTAGTCGATTTAATTCGTGGTGAAAAAATAAAGAGGTAATTATGGTCACAATGCCGTGGTTAGCGAGGCGGGACAATTAGATTTTGACGGGTCCGTGATAAATGGTGGACTTGGTTACCTTCAACAAAAAGGTATGGAGTCGCTCGTGAAATTTTATTTGGATATACTAGATTAGAATAGTATTGCACACAATTGCACAAGTTTGAGTCTACGCCAAATTTTGTTAATATCTAGTGCCGAAGTTCTTATACGTTTGAAAAGTATACTCTCAGAATTTCAAAAATTACACGGAGCTCAGTCGAAGATAAAAAAGCAAACAACAAATGATAAGCATCAGTTGCCTAAATATAATTACTAGCTAGCGTTCCTGTACGTTTTACAGGTATGGCACTTCTTGGTCATCACATAATGGACCCCTCAGTAAACCACGGCCAAACTTAGAGAAACCCTGTTCTAGGGCTTACACACGAGGAAGCTAGTAAGGATCGGTTTAATGATGCGTATATAATTAAATTTCATAAGACCAAACATTTTAATGAATTTGAATAACAACATACATAACTTAGCATTAGACATGTCAAAATTATAAATATTTAGTTTCCATAAACTTTTTACTTGTGTAACTTATATAAGTGGGTGATAATATAACACTTTTATGAAACGTTAACGAAATAATTGTTTGTATGAATTCGTGTGAGTTCAAACATATTTTTTTCGTATTGTCAACTGTCACTTCTAATATATGAGGGAATGTATAATATTCTTGTTCTGTTTTAACGTTAAAACGGTGACAAATTATTTGATAAAATTAAGCATCAAAATGAATAAGGCCTTTTATTAAAATTATTTTTGTGTTATACTTTTTTTCTTTTTTAAGAGGCATGTAATGGCTGCGAGCCATTGAACGGCTAAGCATTAAATACTATTAACAAACAGCACAACTAGAAAATTGAAGATCATCAATTGATAGGATATAAAACATACTCCATGAATTTTGTGTTCTATGGATAATTCACCGAGTATTTGAGATAACTTATTATTAAAACGGTCGTTCTTCTAACCGCGAATTATCAAATTTCTTTCATTCCCCCTAGTATTATCACATAAGTCCAAATGTGTCGAGGCATCGCATTATAAAACAGAAACAAATTGGTCCCGAAGGTACTACCCTGTGAGAGCCCTGCAATCTTCAAATTTTGTAAGAGTAGACAGGCCTATCGAGATCTAAATATAATGGTGGGTTAAAAGCTGAGCGATTAAGAGGAAATTGCAAAAGATTATAGGCTTGTCCTATGTGATCCACGGATCAGTTATTGTAATTACACCATTCCTAACTTTAAATGCGCTTACTAATTACTCTAATTAAATTTGGAGAGCGCTTCAAATTTTGCAGTCGCGTATAAAGATTTAAATTCCTTTATTTAAACGGCTTCTTTTCCGATTCTTTAAATTCATAAATCCGAATAAATGATAAGTGATATCAAGGTAAACGAAAAAATACCTCATACGTCAAAATCGTTCAGGCTGCAGCATTGAACAAAGTACTCCTAAGTCCGAACTCCTTTGCGGAATAGACCATCTGCCTTTCTGCCAGGCACCTCGTAAAAGGCAAGCAGAGGCTCACGTCACTACCACCGTGACATCCTACTATTATATATATTTATATATTTGCCTTCCAATATCTTAAAAAATCTACATATTAACCTAACTAACTTTAAAACATTTTATTATATCGTAAGAGCATTCTACGTGACTGATCTCTCCTATTCCATCATTATATATTCCTTGTTGTCTTTCACCCTAAGAAATCCCACAGGAAGGTGTCAGTGCTTTTTCCTCGCAAGACATTTAATTACGTTTGTCCAGTGATGAATAATTCAGATGCGCATACTGCGGAACGGTCACAGCGAGTTGCGACTAGCGGTCGTCAAGCTATGAGATTTGAAATTATGTGGCCATTTTATAAGACACTATGTGTATTACCTTTCTTTGCTCCGTTGCGTGCTAGACATTGTTTTTATTTTAGAAAGCGCCAAATGATTTATGTTGCTCCAGTTGTTCAAAAAGATAAAAAATTTTGATCACAATTTCTGATGCTTGAATTTAAATTGTTTATTGCGTTAATTTTAACTGTGCTTGGTACTGTATTTGTTTTAAGTCAGTGACTTCTGGTTAATTTATTTTTGTTTTTATCATCGTCCTTACTGCACAGTCATTATAAACTGACAAAGCACAGCAACTCCTCGTCTAAAATATTTTTCTTGCCGTTACTTATTCTGTGCTCCCATAAGGGACATGTGTTTTTATCATCATCCTTACATCAGTGCGCAGTCATTATAAACTGACAAAGCCCAGCAACTCCTCGTCTAAAATATTTTTCTTGCCGCTTCTACATCTGTGCTCCCATAAAGGACATGTGTTTTTATCATCGTCCTTACATCTACTGCGCAGTCATTATAGACTGACAAAGCCTAGCAACTCCTCGTATAAAATATTTTTCTTGTCGCTTCTACATCTGTGCTCCCATAAGGGACATGTGTTTTTATCATCGTCCTTACATCTACTGCGCAGTCATTATAAACTGATAAAGCCCAGCAACTCCTCGTCTAAAATATTTTTCTTGCCGCTTCTTCATCTGTGCTCCCATAAGGGCCATGTGTTTTTATCATCGTCCTTACATCAACTGCGCAGTCAATATTATCTAATAAATTCCAGCAACTCCTGGTCTTAAATATTTTTCATGTTGCTACATTATCCGTGTTCTCTGTACGTGACACGAATTTCTTGACATCTGGAAATTCGTCTGCTTGCCTACCTTGCTCTAATACGAGAATAGTATAACACAACTTACATTATTTTTAGGCATACCCTTTTCCATCAATATGAATTGTTGCCATCAGTACCTTCACAATCTTATGGTGACACATGGTGGTGTAATCCACACATGATTATTTGTGTGTGCGTATTTGTTATATTTGACAAATAGCTCTCAAGTGTGGAGAGTGTAATATAATCTAGTAGTTGCCAACAATTTAAACGGAGCTTACATAATAATTTTAATATTAATAATATTTTAATTGGCAAGTTTAGAAATATGATATTACCAAACATGTAAATATGCTGGCCACATATGATTAACTCACGAAAGTTGCAAATGCAACATCCATTTGGTATAAAGCTTCTGCTACATTTTTTTTATTTGGTATAGAAAATTTATTTTTAGTAACAAACAATAACGTGTATTTTTTGGTATTCGTTACCATATCATGAAAATAATTGTATTGCTAATTTGCAGCGTTGAATATATTTTCAAATTTTATGAAATAAACACAGTAATATAAGGCAATAGTCCACTGTCAAATTTTTATTTATTTACTATTGCAATTTTTCAATAAACAACAAAAATATTTTTGCAGCATATTCGCCTCTGTGGTCTAGCGGTTCAGTTGTTGGACTTGACTGCATGAGGTCCCGGGTTCGAATCCCGGGACCTCATGCAGTCAAGTTCAACAACTTTCTAAAAGAAATAAAATTTCCTAAAAAAAATGTTTCTCGGGATTGGATATGTGACCGGTTGGCGATAGGCTTGCCACCTATCACATTGTGGGACTTAGTGTCATCTCTAGATATGTTGTTAAAATTTTCTGATAATAAAGGGAAATGGCATTGTGTTATTTTCAGTTAGATCGATCTAAAATTTCTGATGGATTACGAAAAAAAATGAATGCTAGCAAAGCCACGGTAAACTGCTAGTAGTTAAATACAGAAAATGTTATGCAGCTACTTATTGTAAAGACGATACGGAAGACGAAAGATGAGTTTTTGCATTCATATTCCTAAATTGTCAGAAATTGCAATTATGTAAATTTTATGTCGTGAATTATCTGAAAGTGCAAATATTAGCTTAATTGGGGATTTTTTTCAACGAGAGTGCAACGAAGATTCGCCCATATTTTTGTAAAATAGAAAGCCTTCCTGCCAGGTAGCTCGTAAAAGACGAGCATAAGCTTACCGTTACTAACACCGTGATATCCTAATAGGTGGTAGAGTTTTGTAGCGATTCGCCCGGATTGGTACCACCGCCTTACCTTTTCCTGCCGCCATAACGTCCAATCCTTACCGTTGACGTGTTTCGGTTCAGAGGGTAAGGTAGCCGGTAAACTCACTTATGCTCGAGGTCTAACATCCCGGCCTCAGGTTGGCAAGGCACCATTATCACCTTTAATGTCTCTAGGCTGCATGAATTTCTTCCCATAAGGAAATCCGCCTGCTTGTTTACCTTCCTTTAACATAGAAAAGCCGTCTGTGGTGATGTGGTCATGAAAAAAGGTTGAACCAAGAAGTGACGAGTGGGGTGTTACACAAGGAAGACTATGCGAAGTGGAGAGGTTTTTTTCACGCCGCCTAGAGACACCAAAAGTAATGTGCGTTGCCAGCCTGACATGCGGATGTTAGGAATCGGGCACATATCCAATCTCGAGCAACTTTTTTTGTTAGAAAATTGGAAAAACCCAATTTTCTTTTTGTTGCCCGACCCGGGATTCAAACTCGAGACCTCATGCAGTCACGAGAATGGCAATCGCGGCCGTAATAACGTCAGGAATAGATAAGGCGGTGGTATCAATCCAAGTCGCAGTGAAACTCTACCACCTAGTAAAGGTGAATGGTAAATGTATAAAAGTGGTTCCAAGGTATCAACGCTCCAACGAATGATGCTAAAAATTAATTATACATTTATATTAGTCCCGATTAATATTATAATGTAAACGTGTGAATGCTTTTAGATACGGGCCGTTTTAACTTCCAAATAGATGAAAGAATTTTGATTAATTTAAACATAGAAACAGAAAATACTTTAGGAAAGGTATTAAGTTACTTTTTGTGCTAAAATTTAAATAAGTTTAAACAAGTAAGTATCTTCTAGCCACTATCCCCGAAGAGGTAGTCAGAGGCACAACCATGGCAGCCACGACTAACCTAAAACACAAAGTCCCACAATATGATAGGTGGCAAGCCTACCAACCGGGCACACATCCAATCCCGTTCTTTTATTACAAAATTGGAAAAATCACACTTCCTGTTTTGTTTCCCGGGAATCGAACCCGGGACCTCACCTGGATTACTAGACCACAGAGGCGATAAATGATTTTACAAGCAAAAAAGCTCCATACTTTAAAACATGACCATGACATGTAAAGACACCTGCAATGGCTAATAGTAAAACAATATAACAGCAACTACTTAATGTTGAGACGGTGTTATGCATAATGATTTTTTTGTGTTGTTAATCCCGAATATTTAGAAATAATTAAAACTTTAGCAAATTTTAATTTCGTGTAAGTAGCAAATATTAACCATCTTTTTCTTAGGGTTATGATAGTTTGCCTTTGTTTAAATCTTTAGCATCATCACGCCCATATCTTTTTTTAAAAAAACTTTTTATATTTAGAAATATTGCTATCTATTTTGTTATTTACGTTTCTTTTTTATTTTATGAAAAAATTAAATGAAAATATAAAATATTTTTCTTCGGCATATGTGTGTTAAAAAGTTGCTATAAAATTGTTCAAGCATTCCAACATATTCACCACATTTTTGTGTGCAAATATTTTAATATAAAAAAATAATTTTTTGAAGATACATATATTTAAAATATATAAAAAAATAATGATATTTAATAAAATAAACTTTATTAAATGTAAATTTTCACCCTCAAATTTAACCCTCCCTTCATTGTACTAACACCGCGCCGCTTCCAAACCGAGCCAGGTAGGAGAAGAAACGGTGAAACAAAATCCTCGGCAACCACGATTTCTGAAATTACAATAAGTTAATGTTATTATAAACATTTTATTATTTATGCTTGTCTGCAAGAAAATCTTTATCACTATAATATGTTTACTCTTACAGCAAGTGAAATATCTTCTTTTTCTTATCTTCTTTAAGCGTAACATGGGTAATTATATACCCATGTTACGCTTAAAAATTTGCATTTAAGCTCTTACTCGTCTTAACACATGTACCAACCATTCAAATAAATTGCAAAGTGTAATTTAATTGCTAGTGTATTAATAAAAATAATTGTAATTAATAAATTAAGTTAACATAAGAATAAGAATAACAAATCTGTAGAAGTGTGAATTCTGTTCATTGAAGATATTAAAAAAAATAAGGAATTAGGTGCATGCAACATGCAACTAAAAATGTGATAGGTGGCAAGCCTATCGCCAACCGGCACATTTCCAACATCGGAAAACGTAACTTTAGAAAATTAAAAAATACATATATTTTTTCGATCCCAGGGGTCGCACCCGGGATCTCTAGAAGTTAAGTACAAAATTAGACCACTAGACCACAAAGGCAAAATCCGTCTGAGGTGAAATTTATTACTTCATAATAAAAAATTTCTAAACTGTTTTTTGTGACCTTTGCGTACTGTTTATCAAGTTGTTTTCATTTATTATTATTTATTTTTAACCGATTTCCAAGAAAGTAAATCGATTTCTCGGTCTTTCTAAATCGACTTTATAATTTTTTTTTTGAAAGAGCATATTTCCGAAATTGTCGTTACAAAGAGATCGTGATCTGATGATAGAAGTCCAAGGAAACACAGAAATTTCATAAATTTTTGTGTTTGTGTTTAACTTAAAATCACAGCCGGTTTTTTGCAGTTTCACTTCGCTTAAATTATTAAGTTGTCAGTCAGTTAATGATTATTGTACATTTCCAACCTTCTATGTTCAGATACAAAAATATGCCCTAATGACATTCATCTGCAATGTGAAAGAATAACAAACAAACATCCTTTCGGATTCATACTATCAGTATATCTTACTAATATTATAAATGTCAAAATTTTGTGTGTTGTTTGTTACCACTTTGCAAAATTGCAAAACCGATTTTCATGAAATTTGGCACACATAGAAGGTAACTTGGATTAACACATAAGATAGTATTTATCCCAAAAAATGTTTTTGTAGTACCACCATCTCGCCGTCTTTCAAAGAATCTCACATACTAATTATTAAAGAATCCTAAAATTAAAATGGCCCTTTTCACCAACAACTTATTATTTAGTTTGCGTATAATTTATTTTTGCTTTGAAACGACGCTAGTCACATTTCGATGTAACATTTTTGACATTCCGTCACCACCCTTTAAGGTGTATGTAAGGGTCGGTTTACATGATTAATTTTAAAATTACGAAATTCGTAATTTTCGTCTTCGTCTCACAAAAAAAGATTAAGTAAAGTATTTTCACTCCCATATTCCCGAAGGGGTAGGCATCTGCCTAATTCTACATCTGTGAGTACATCTGTACCCACGACTAGCCGAAAAGACATAAAGTCCCACACTGTGATAGGTGGCAAGCCTATCGCCAACCGGGCTCATATCCAATCCTGAACAACGTTGTTTTATTAGAAAATTGAAAAAAACCTTTGTCTTTTTATTGCTCGACCGGAGAATACTAATAATATTATTATACGCCTGTCTGTTCCTCCTTTACGGTTAAGCGGCTGAAACGGTTCTGATAAAATTCGGTATCTAGCTAAAGATCCGAGTTAAAACATTGGTAATTTTTTTAATGGAACTGAACCCGCAAAGAACTGTAACAGGGGATTTATTAAATTTAATGTAAAATTGAATAGTAAATTATATTTTTTACAGTTAAGAATGTTACGCTTAGTTTTGAAAAAAAGACAATTCCACTGATATTCTTTCGCCAGTTCTTCTTAGTGCGTGGCCGCGATACCGATCCGGTGTTAGTTTATGTCTACGACGATGTGAAATAGTCGACGTGCACCAGCACCATTTGCATGGTTCACGTGAATAAAGTTTTTTCAATTTAAGATTCTGATATAAGTTTATGTAAAATCTACTATTCTACGCTGACGAAGTCGTAGAACAGCTAGTAAGGATATAAATAGACTAAGCAACATGTAAGCCCCTCTTTACCACGATCCAAGTCCAAGCTGGTCCCCTCAGACTATAGATTTGCATAATAACACGACTCTGACTGTTGCCTTGGGGTAAGAGGGTTTTTTGACGGATTCCATTCTTTGAACAATGATATTAAGATATTTGGCGGATTTGTACAGGAATGCTAAATTGGTTAGAAATTCGTTGTGACGTTTTGTTCGTTTTATCTTCTAATTTTTAATAAACAAGTGTTACTTTCCAATCTTTTTAGATTGATAAAAGCTTTGACGGAGTAATTTAAATTATTCCATTTTATCATTCATTGTCAGCACTTGATGGAACTTCACTATTAATGATGACACAAAATGCTAACACATTTACTACCTTGTTAGTTGAGCGAGTAGCATATAAGCCTAACATTATCAACCGAGACTCGGATTTGATTCCTGACATGCACAGGCTTTATCTGATATAAATTTAAATCTCTGTATTTCTAGAATTGGATGTGCTTATTTAATTTATAAATTTGTATGTTTAGTATAATTAACTAGTACCTCACAGGCTATTAATTTGCTTAGTTGGGTTTGATTCAATTTGTTTAATTTATGTATTATGTTATAATATCCTTGCATTTTGTCCAAGGATATATTATATTAAAAAATACATTGTGTAATTATAAGGATTTTTAACACCGAAGGAAAAAAAGGGTGTTACAAGATTGACATATGTACCTCTATGTCTGTAGCGTAATAACTTTTGAACGAATGGACCAATTTCGAAACGGATTTTTTGTTTAAATGACATGGTCAAAATGGTTCTAATCGCTGAAAAGTTTTGTTGGGGGTTATTGAGTTTTTTAATTTTACTGAAATTTGGTTATTCAGTGTAAATATTTTATCCAAATATTTAATCAGCCCCGTTGATAATGAGCTCTTTATTAATGTGTATAATGCAAAACCTCAAGTTTTTTTTCTTAATTTCCTTGCAATTTTCCTCTCTTTATATGATCCTTCTCCTGACAATAACCAACACAACAAAAAAAGTATCCACAAATTTGTTTATCCGCAAAATGAGGATTCATTTTAATATGTAGATTATAAAGAAACTATGTTACGTGTAAGAGTTAATGTTATGATTTGATCAAAATCGCTCAAATTCAAATATGTTTTTCACCCTTTTTTACTTTGGGTTGAGGCTTATTCTACGAAAATATTACTTTGAAAAATGTGAATAAAAAGGTACTAAAATACGTAATCTTTCTTCTATCATTATAAATGAACTTCACGCCCTGAAAACCGAAGACGTTGGCAGAAACACAACAAGGGCACCCACGACTCTTGTATCATCATGACCCTTATCGTCATAACCATTCTAATATCATCAGGGTGATCCACAAGATGGATGTGCGAATATGAGGCCATTTTTTGTATTCCGAATTTTTACTTCTCATGGTCTTCGACATATTTACCTACTGCGAACCTATGTACTGTTTCACATTATCCAGCCAGTAATGTCGTCGTAGCTGGTCCAATAAAAAGTTTTTATAACCTTGTAAAAAAGCTAAGACTTATTACAAAGGTGTTTTTATTTATTCATTAAAATTACAATAAAACTGAAATTAAACTTTAAAATTAAACATATTTGCTGTTACTACATGAATACACTGTACTTTTAGTACAATAATGGTGATAAAAATATAATGCCTGCTTGTTTACAACTTTTTTAGCAATTAGATAAGTAATTACAAGTTAGTTAATTATAACTATATCTTTCCCTACTTAATAAGTAAATAATCATTAGATAGTTAATTATAAACACATAGACGTCGTTATAGTTAGTGTTATTCAGTATAATACAAGTACATTAGAATTTGTTAATTGTACAATTACAAATAAAGTTAAATTAAGTAATAAACAAAATCAATTAAGTAGAAAATAATTAATAAGTAATAATTAAACAAAAAATATAATATCTAATACAAAGCAATTTATGTGTTACAGGTGTCAGAATTGGTATAAAGCAATTTATGAAAATGGACATTTTCAGGTCCATATCCCTAAAGAGGTAGGCAGAAATACAACCACTGCACCACGATTAGTGGAAGTAGACAATCGGGGACGATATCAAAATTTTGGCAAAATTATTTTTATTAAAAAATTTAAAAAACATAGAATGGAACAACGGACCTTATCACCACCACCGGCCAACCACACAACTAAGACGATTTGAAACAGAAGACCACAAAACAGTTTTTGTAAGTACATATTTTATAATTTAAGCGCAAATAAACCTAGCTTTATTTCAATAATAACTTATCTAGTAAATACACAAAAAATAAGTATTTTTGTAGATTTTCCTGGGGTTACGTATTTAGATCCAGACTTGTGGCAATGAAACCATCTCGAAAGTAGTCTCTTTCAAAATAAGAATTAATAAAATCGGTTTAGAAAATTTTCCCGTATTGGACCGGGCCCCTTTGTAGAATAAACCATCTGCCTTCCTGCCAGGCAGCTTGTAAAAGTCGAACATAGGCTTATCGTAACTAATACCGTGACATCAAACTAGGTGGTAGGGTTTCGCAACGGTGTCTCTAGGCGTGTGAATTTCTTACCATCAGAATATCCGTCTGCTTGTTTATCTTCCAATATCTTGAAAAAGGTGCTTCACTTCGCTAGAGGTTTAACATCTCACCACTGACTTGACGGTAAGATAGTTACCATCGAAAGGTAAAAATAGGGGAAAGCAGGGTCAAAAGATTCACGAATAAAAAGAACCAATTTTAATATTTTCAAAAATAATGCACTCCAAAAAAAGGTCGAATAAAAAACTTCCAAGCATTTTGACAAAATGAACAATCTCTTGGTTGTATGCGTTTTTGTAACATAATAGAATCAATCAAAATAGTGGTTGCAGTACGATAACACAACTGACAACATCTGGGAACTTTGAAACGCAATTTAAGTGAAACAACAAAATACAGATAAAATTAACCTTTCGACTATGTAATTAACTTTTTGGTTAAACGATTGCATTTTAGGAATTACAAAACATTTTTTTCAGTTTTATTGTTATTGATAAGTATACAATTTGACTTAAATTACCATTGTATACGTTTTTGCTTCTTGTAAAAAAGTCCATACAAAATTTTACTACAACATAATATCGTTTGTCAATAACATACATAATTTCTTTTGTCATTTTTTATTGTTACGTTTTATGTTTGAAATTAATGTATCAAATAAGTGGTTATAAATCTTAGGTTAAGGTAACGACATATTATTGTGACTGTGCCTTTGTTTTTAGGTTTAATGAAATTGTTATAGCAGTTTTTAGGCTGTTCATAACTGAGTGGCAAAAAATCCGATATGTTCATTATATCTGCCTGTCCGTCCGCTCGTATATGATAGATACTTTATTCTGAAACAAGTAGTATAAAACATTCTGTCAAAAATCATTTGCTACTCAATACATATACCTAACTTATGCTTGATACTAAAGAACCGTTAATGGTCGAGTTTGTGTTTGCTTAATTTTGTTGTTCATTCATATCCACTTTTATTGTCTCTAAGAAGATGTTCAAAGAATTACTCAAACTGTATTTCTAAACTTAAGTACAACATTCATCGAGTAGATATACATAATTAAAACTATGTACTAATTATGGGCAAAAACTTAGTACGATAATACTAATTTGGATAGGATCTAAAAACTTAATAATAAGCAATATGTTTAACCATTTAACCCTACCCTACCCTATGTGAATATAAAACATAAGCAAACATTTCTTTGTGTCGCATCGTTAAGTAAAAATAATGCAAGCCTAAATATCAAGCGCGTGTGACAGCTTTTGCAACCTCGAAGAACGGTGAAGCAACACATGACCAACAAACCATAACGACTGACACTTACGGACACACGAATCAAAAGTAATTACCATTCTCTATTACAATGTAATAAGGTCGACAATCGTAATAAACTTATCCAGTAAGAATAAATTGCCCGCATCGCCAATCAGGATCACAGAGTAAAAGAAATGAAGTTAAAAATAGATGTACTGGCTGTTTAATTGCTTTGTTTGTTACTCTGTGGCTTACGGATGTCATGCTTGATGATTTTGTCGTTTAAAGTCACTTTGGCCAATAGGTGCAAGTGTTGCAGGAGACGTCATGTACAGTACATAAAGTAAATAGGTTTTCTGTAATTTTCCAGTAGATGAACGCGACATAGACGTGTGGAAATAATCAGGCATTGTGGAAATAACATTGTTTGATCAAAGATAGGTGATTGGATGTTTAATTTTCCTCCAATGACACTGCAGATTTTTATAGTATAGGTTAGTCGAAATCCTGAAAATATATTTAAGTAAAGCATTTATAAATCAAAGACAAAAACCCCGTTTCCCTCGTGTTCGTCCGAGTTCGCCTAACAGAATGCTCTCCTATATCTTCGTCTTCATATTGACCACAGAACAGCATTGTACCTATATTATCGATTGTGTCCCTAGGTAGTCCCATGGTTTGGTAGTCTCTTGCCGCCAAGAGAGCCATATACCTACTTGTTTGCGCCGTTCTAACTTCTAACATAAAAAAGTAGACAGATTCCCTATTGAAAGTAAAACGTATTTGTAGACATTAAAAATGTTTATGGCGTGCTGCTAATCTGCGGTAAGGATGTCAGCTAGATATCGTAGCCTCAGAGTTGCCAATGCAAAACGCCCAGAAGTCACTGTCCAAAATCACAGCTTTACTAATCAAATTCCAAAATGGTACAGAAAAACTTTAAATATAATTAGAAAAAGTATATAAATATCTTCAATCCCGTATCCCTGAAGAAAATGCAGAAGAAAAACTAGGCCATCGGCGCTCATGACTTCCCGAAGTACTCAATCCCACATTGTGATAGGTCACCTATCACATTGTGGGATTGAGTATTTGCCATAATTTGCCACCTATCATAGGTGGCAAATTATCGCTATCGGGGCCCTTATCTAATCTTTATCAACACTGTTTTAATGTTATAAAATAGAAAAATTTAATTTTGAGTAACCCGTCTAGGGAATCGAACCCGATACCTCATGTAGTAAAATTCTACCTGGAACCACAAACCTATAAGACCATAACAACGATCAAGCTATTTTAACAGATCTTGCTAATGCCCATAGAATATAACTACTGCCTTACCTATTCCTGCCGCCAGAAGGTATCTATTCGCCTCTTTTAGATTCTGGTTGAAAGAAAGGTTGCTGGTCTACTTATTTATATAAGATAAATAGAAAATTAGCATCCCAACGTGCTATTCCAAATTTTGATAGTTTTTGGCCTCAATTATACGGATTTTTTTAAATTTTGCCACCGGGAAATCCAATTTCTGATTCGCTATTCAGAATCTAAAAAAAAACACTATTCAAATAAATAAAATAATTGAAATGAGACCGAACTGCGATATCAATTTCAGTATTACTATATCTAGTGTGATTTTCCTCGGTTTACTTAGGATTTATTCAAAGTAAAATTACGCACTTTAAAATAAAAAAAACGACGGTTTGCACTCCGAGAGTGCCGGCAGAAGTGAAAACTTGAATATTAACGTTGTGCATTTTTGACATCTTGGAATGATTAGGGAATAGTATCGCACGAATTGCTTTAATTATCAGTATGAAAGTACTATCATTTATGTGGTAGAATACAACATTAATTTATTGCTATATCGTATACAAACATGACAACACGAACATTCCCGCAAGAGCCTTACCCCATCTTATTCGCGCAAGCGCCCTGCGCCGTCTTACGATTTTTTCGATCTGACGATGTCACGCGAGTTTAGAAGTTTTTACCCATTCCAAAAAAAGTGCGCAACGCCGCTAAAGAAGTTTTCACTTCTAAAACAATTTTTGAATTGGTTCACAAACGTCGGAGAAAACAATTAACATACATAAATAAAATATAGGCATCGAAGATATTGCCCCCTCCATTATCGAAGTCAGTGAATTAATTATTATATTTTGCACGGTTGTTGTATTTTTAGACTTTTATTGAAAACGGTATAGTTAGAAAAAAATAAGGTCATTGATCAAACATCTAAAATTTTTAGGAACGGTTATAAAATAAATTTTAATGGTAGTACCATTAATTTTTACGCGTAATTTATTATATTGATGACTAGTTTATACATACAAATATTGGAACCATTCAAAAATATTATGGATAGAATAAAATAGTTAATGACGATTATTACCAGTAAAATTGTACATTAAAAGAATTCATTTTTTTAATAAAAACAATATTGCCTTGGATAAGATGTGTGACCGGTTAGCGAAAGGATTGCCAACTATCATATGGTGGGACTTAGTATCTTTAGCTAGCTAGTCATGGGTGCCTTTTCGGGGATATGAGTGTAGAGATACTTTTTTTTCCTTTTTTATTACCAGTCTACAAGTATAGTTACAACTTAGTTCAAAAAAGGGAGGTTATATATTCGACTCCCGTTTTTTTTGTATGTTAATCGATTTCTCCGTCATTCCTTTTTTTCATTTGAAAGGGCTTACTTTCAAGTTACATTTGGACTTGTTTATATTACATACCTAGATAGATTGAAAAACACATTTTCTCTTTATTGCCCGACGAGGAGATCGAATCTGGGTCCTCATGGTGAACACCGGACTCTACCACAGAGGCAATAACAAACAGAAAATATGAGAATCGAATATAAAACCTAATTTTTTTATGGTATTCGAAGGCAAACAAGCAGACGGATTTCCTGATGGTAAGAAATTCACGCCGCCTAGAGTCACCAAAGGTGGTAATGGTGCGTTGTCAATCTGAGGCTGGTATGTTAGGCCTCGAGGAAAAGTAATTTTATCGATACCCTCCAAACCGGAACACGTCATGACGTTATGACGGCAGGAATAGGTAAGGCGGTGGTACCGATCCGGGTGAGTCGCTGCGAAACTCTACCACCTAATAAGATGTCACGGTATTAGTGACGATACGCCTATGCTCGCCTTTTACGAGCTGCCTGGCAGGAAGGCAGGCGTATTCTTCAAAGGAGCCCGTACCAACACCTCATTTTTTCGAAGTCGTAAAAAAATATAACCATTGCAATCTAGCATTAATTACTGAGCAATCTCAGACCAAGTAAGACCTTTGTACGTGTTTTGCCATAATCGTATAAAATGTGTATCTAACCGCGACGGGAGGCGAAGACCGTGTCGCATGCGCGATTATGTCTACTATATTTTGTAACTGTACATACTGTAGGTACGGACGGGACATGGTTTGGTGACCGAAGAATAATTACTTGAACCGACTGCGCAATAATCTATATATTAATACGTGATGCAAAAAATTTGGACCCCTTTTTAAGAAAAATACGCAGACGCAGGAGCATAAAATTTGGCACACTTATAGTTTATTTGTAGGAGAAGTGCAGAACACTAATATTTTTCAATAATAATGCTTATAAAGTATATTAAGTCAATAAATGAAACCTTACTCACACTACCATTCATTTGACACACACAAACAAATATATTGATGATAAGGATAAAAGATCACAGATGGCGTTTTTATAAACAAGATATTAAAATTTGTTATGGTCGAATTTCGACCAATGGGCGACCACTAGTGATATTTAATATTTTACTCTTTTTAGTCGACTTTAGAAATGAGTTCCGATTGTAGGTATGTTGATTAAGTTATTATTGTTATTGCTCTGGCTATTATGGATACTGATAGATTTTTTTTGTCAGAAATGTTTTAGAAGTATAAATTTGGTAAACATGTAATTAAACTAGCTGTACTGGCGAACATCATTCCACCCATCCAGTTTGTATGTGATAAGTTAAAAAGTCGTTTTTCCTAGTTTCCTTACTGATGAACGAGATTAAATGTACCATAATATTATGTCCTTCTCCTTGTTCAGTCAAACATCAATGTTCAGCCAAATCAGTTCAACTATTCCTTAGTTATAAATAGTGTGACTAGCACGACTTTCTTTTAGAAATATATTTGAGGATATTTTTGTTTAATTGTACGACTTAGGGCCACTTGCACGATCCTGGTTTAAGTATTTAACACTGAGTTAGCCCCTAACTAGGGTTAAATCACCTTATATTTGACAGTTTAACTCAATATTAACCGTAACCCGAGAATGTGCAAGTGGCCCTTAGTATTTTACTTGAAGTGGGATTTTTCAATTTGATTGCGCTTGCTCTATTTTTGGTATTTAAACTGTCAAATTTAAAGTAATTGAGCCTTAGTTAGAGTCTAACACAGGGTTAAGTATTTAAGCCAGGAACGTGTAAGTGGACGTCACATTATTAAAATTATTATTTATAGTTCGTATATTTGCCAACTTTAACAAAAGTATATCAATATGTAGTAAACTACATCAATAATAATTTTTTTTCAGTTATTACGAACACCAGGTTTGCTATTAGGCTTTCTATTGCCAATTTAGTTTATTAAGAATATACTTCTAATTGATAAAAAAAGTTAGTAAGTGTCTTCACGCCCATATCCCCGAAGATGTAGGCAGAGGTACAACCAGGGCACCACAACTAGCCGAAGACATTGAGTCCCACAATGCGATAGGTGGCAAGCCTAAATGGACTGACCTATAAGGACTCAGTTTTTTTCAGAACACTAAAAATGTTCTTAAAATGTTAATTAAAAACTCGGTAAGCACAATTGAGAATAAAATGTCTGTATTTCGTTAATAAACTGATTTTCCTTGACTTTTACACTTGTAGACACACAAACGGACATACTTCATCAACTCGCGGCTCTTTTGATAATAAAATTTGGAACATTGATATACATCGAACTATTTCCCAAAACATTAAGGAACCAGTTAAAAGCAATTCAAATTAATGGATTTGTCATCGCTATTAATTTTATAGAAATTAATATGCGAGCGGCGGCCGCAAAGCAGCGTTTTAGGGTTCCGTAATGAAATGCCAAAAGAAACACTTTTAAATTTCTTATGCCTAATTTTGTTAGCTACAGACAGACCACCAGACCACCTTAAATGATATAGGTTTTCTGTAGTGTTCATCTGTGGCCTGCACGTTACTCCTATTTTGCAAGTCTAGCGGCTCCTCCGAACCGAACCGAGCCATGGAAACTTTGCTCGCTTTAAACAATCTTTTAAAAGCGTGAAAGGCAAGCAGAAGTGAAAAAAAGGCAGATGGTCTATTTCATATATATGTGCCGAACCTATAAAAAAAATACTTACTTAACTATTCTTTTAAATCACCTTAGTCTTAATTTCATATTTTCCACACGTTCCACACATTTGTAAATCCAAGATTCAATTTCATATTTCTTCTTCTCTACTACGGTCTTCAGCATTCCTATTATCGAGTATATTCACATACTATTTCACGACACCTGGCCTAAGATGGTTATAATAAATGGTTACAATATAAAGGCCTTATATGTCAAATTGTCATTAAATTGAAGGACAATTCATGACAATCATCATCAAAAAATCAGAGATACCTATGATTTTTTACAAGTACATGAAAACGTGTTTTTAATGAGATTTTTAAAAATAACTAAGACGTTAACAGAATTGGGGCTCTACATAACATTTAAATGCCTGCATTTCTGGGTCTGGATGTTTATTAAATTTACTCTGGTATCTTTTTTAAGTATTTCTATGTGTTAGAACCGCTAATTACACCCATAACACAAGTATGTAATTTGCTTACTTTGAGGCTAGATTCAATTTGAGTTACTTGTCCAGGAATATTCATTTTGCAGTTTTACTGCATTCGAATTGTTTATTGTCATTTGTTGTATCTTTACTGAACTAAAAATACAAATAGAGTAGTGGAAAGCTCTGAGGATTGAAACTCGCACTTGGTCATTTTTTCAAATTGATATCTAATCGACATAGATTATTATACATCTTCAAAACAAAGGTCGTCATCGATACGTCCTAAGAATGTATCGAAGATGACGTTTAGACAAAATATTGCATGACGCATTAGAAATAGCTGGATACATTCTTTTGCATATTGCATAGCAAAAAAAATACATTGCATTGCAAACCTAAGGCTATCATGTCAAGAATAGTGATAAAATATTTACCGGTTATGCAACTACCCAACCCGGAATACGCTATAACATCGTATCTCAACAGTTAGTGTCACCAATCTGAGTCTTTTCCCATTCATTGAAAATATAGTAATAGTATTTTTGATTTCGTTCTGAACTTTTTTTGCATTTGTCAATAAATCTTTCTTTTCAATTGCTTCATCGCTGGATTCTTCTCACTTTATTTACCGTTAAATTAGATCTAAAAAGGCAGATAAATTAGATGAGCTAAAAAAAATTGAAGTTAAAAGTAAAATCATTTTCTAATACGGAACCCTTAAAGTGTGATTTCTACTAGCTCTTGGCTGATTTTTTCAAATCGACATCCAATGTCCAACGTTGGTCGATGTAAAGATGTATACGAGCGGTGATAGTAAATTGATTGACAAACTGCGTGACGAATTAGAAATAGGTGGATCTCTTCTTGTGTATCACTCGAGTCGCGTTTTAAAGAGGCCACGAAACTGGCGCCAAGTATAATTACTCTAATAAACTTATTAGCTATCACGGCTCGTAATGTTTAAGTTTTTTTGATATTCTGACATAATATTTCGTTAATGTTTTTTTAGAGTTCAATAGTTAATCTGCTATTTGATAGAAATAAGTTTGAGCAGTCATTTTCATCAAAACTGGCTGGTATGGGTCCGCGTATTTTAAATATGTAGTATGGTTTTAATATCTTATTAAGTTGTATGTCATGTATGCAGTAATGAAAATATTAATGTTGTAAACTAAAAGAGGATACTATTGTATAATAACTGACATGCTTTATCAATTAATAGAAGCCCATAATATGTGATTTACTGTTTAGGGTAGAGATGAATCACATATACTCGTATCAAAAATAATTATTTTTTTAAACTGGTAGAGTTCAAATTTAAATCGTCCTCTATAACTAACATTTTAATATACTTGTACGGGATACTCAGTAAAAAGTTAGTAAGTACCTCTACGAGTATATGAGCGTCTTTACTCTATTTTGGTAGAGATACAACCAGGACACTCACGGTTAGCCAGATATTAATTATTCCTACAATGTGATAGGTGGTAAACTAGTCGCCGACTGGATACTGGATCCTGGCCAAAATTGTTTTGTATTAGAAAATTCAGAAAATACATTTTAAGTTGACCAACTCAGAAATCGAATTTGGTACCTCATAATATAGTCAACACCAACATTTCACTCGCCAAATAGGCTATTTTACTTTAACTGTCGTTTTTTTAGCTAATGATCCGGTGTTGACGTTGATTACATGACATCTCGGGGGTTTTTTTTTTCAAGAAAGGTAACATCATCATCAGCCGGAGGACGTCCACTGCTGAACATAGGCCTCCCCCAAAAAGTGACCCAAGTCAAGATCACCAGGCGCTTGCATCCAGAGGCTCCCCGCGACTTTGACCAGATCGTCAGTCCACCGGGTCGTCCTACACTACGTCCTCCGGTGCGGGGCCGCCACTCCAGAACCTATCTTCCGCAACGGTTGTCGGTTCTGGAGGAAAGGTAACTAAATAATGTACATTTTATTTTCTTATTAAAACATATGCCTGAGGTTTGGATAAGTACCGGGTCGGCGACAAGTTTGCCATCTATCACATTGCCTGTTCGTACCTTTGCCATATATATAAATATAACATATACACTTAAGTGGCTCACAAAGACCAAATTGCCTTCCACCCGTACAACGACAAATTATATCATGGTCTAAAATTCAAGAGCCTTTAAAAGCTTCGCCAATTGCTTTAAGCATTCCGCGTTTCTCATGGCCACACATTAGTTGTAAAAGTTGTAGCCATCAGTTAAAAATTCTCACGACATATCGATCCGCGTTCATTATTAGTCAATCTGTTTTATTGAAATATTTTCGGATACCGCCTTTGATCGTGCTCCAGTGTCAATTTCTCCTAATCGACACATCGGCTCCACGTACTCGTTTGAAACATACTGTCTCGAGCAATTAATCGATGTTTTAATCGATATATTTCCGTACTAAGACGAATTGTTTGTCGTTTCCAAAGTATAAGCCATAATAATTTTATTACCATTAATTAAAGATATAAAAACGTACGATTAAAATAAAAACCATATACTGAGTAATTATTCAATTTCGCGTGTGGCTTTTAGTTCCAGCGGTTTAGCTATTAATTATCATGTGTTTACACGTGGTTCTGTCTACATAAAGGCTATGTGAGATAGCCCAGCAAGTAGGAATTTAAATTTTAATAAAAAAAAAACCGCAATTGAGAAGATGTGACATCCACCCTTACGCAAAACCAACCAACTACACAACATCAATTTTGAAGTTTAGGCTCTGCAGAACCTGGATCCATTTATTTATGAAAATTCGTGACGCTTAGAAAAAAGTCTTAGGTAAGTGGTCACTTACTATGCTGTTTACTAGGTAGTAGAGTTTCGCAGCGACTCGCCCTGATTGGTACCACCGCCTTACCTATTCCTGCCGCCAGCCGGTAGCTGGTAAACTTACTTTTGCTTGATGCCTAATATCCTGACCTCAGGTTGCCAACGCACCGTTACCATCTTTGGTGTCTCTAGGCGGCGTGAATTTCTTACCATCAGTGAATCCGTCTGCTTGTTTGCCTTCCTATAACATAAAAAAAAACTATTAAGGAACTACCAAAACCCACGGGTATCATCGATCCGTTTAATATATTCAATTTATTTCTTCTTTTATATAAGTAAATATTGAGGACCTCGTTCGTAGACTGGCTAGCAGATCAACGAGGAGGCTCGGGTTCGATTTCCGACGGGGGCAGGCATTTGTGTGATAAACATTTAGATATCTGCATTTCCGGGTTTGGGTGTTTAATAAATTTATTGTGGTACCTATTAAAGTATTTCTATGAATGAAAATCGTTGACTACCACCCATAACACAAGCATATAATTTGCTTAGGTACTTTGAGTCAGATTCAATTTATTCTTAGATCCTTTGTTTTGTGATTATATGCCCGTAAAATTAATTAAATCAAAATAGTAAATAGCGTCACCGCTTTGTCTTTTTCTACCATCTGCATTTTTATGGGAACAGAAGTCATACCAAGGTTTCCTTAAGGCAACGTCACTTTATTATGGACAATTGAAAAAAAAATCTCCCCTGTGGTCTAGTGGTTAAGTTGTTGGGCTTGACTGCATGAGGTCTCGGGTTCGAATTCTGGGTCGGGCAACAAAAAGAAAATCGGGTTTTTCCAATTTTCTAATAAAAAAATGTTGCTCGGGATAGCATATGCGCCCGGGTAGCGATAGGATTGCCATCTATCACATTGTGGGACTTAGTATCTTCGGCTAGTCGTGGGTGCCCTGGTTGTGCCTCTGCCTACCTCTTCGGGGATATGGGCAAGAAGTTATTTTTATTTTTATTTGCCCGGCTGAAGAATCAAACACGAGACCCCAACACCAACACCGGGCCACTGGACCACAAAAGCGGCTTTAAAACTTGTAAAAATCCTAAAAAGATCTTAAAAGTATTTTATAACTTTTAAGATAACATCATGATTAACTTATGATATTGATTAATTTGTTGCTAATGAACATAATAACTTTATTTAGTGGTTATATCTATGTCAATATCAAATTACTGTTTAGGATATGTTAAAAGTATCTTAAAAACCGGTTGCGAGGTATACAATGTGTAATCAATAACAAGCGTTAATTGATACGGTTGGAATGTGACGACCCCATCGCCCGATATTGCAATCTAACAATAATTAAGGCTGCTAGATAATTCGATGATGATGATAAATATGGTACCTAGTGTGATATGCAACAGTGGAAAAAAAATCTTGAGTAGCTCTGTAGCGCCCGTCCTCGCTACTGTAGTACCGGTAGTAAAATACTTCGTACTCGTATTTGTTGGCGACGGTTGCTCTTTACCATTAAAAAAGGAGGGCTACATATTTATTTTTGACATCGACGGAAAAAGATGTGTGTTATAAGTTTGACATGTATGTGTGTGTTTATACGTGCGTGCGTGTGTGTATGGTTTCAAAACTTTTGAACGGATGGATTTTGATGCGGATTTTTAATTCAAAAATTATGTAACTTAAAAAAGTTGATAAAATCATCAGTATCTTGCAGCAGCTTGCAGTTTTTGCTTGCTAGCTTTTTCTTTCGTTAACAAACTCACTAACCGGAAACTGACATTTTATTTTAAATATTTACGCTATTGATTTTTGATTTGCTACATTTGGTTCCTTGCCTTATAACTTATACGTGACTATTACAGTTTCAATAGTGAGCACTTGTTGCAACTCCATTGTTATAAATAAATTGAAAAAGTGACTTTTAATAATCATTGATTGTTTCAATTTTTAATTTGCCGTCAATTTGACAACTTGTGTGTTTTTTTATCATCATAACAAAATATACCAATGTTCCCCCACACAAACAATTCCCCCGTGTTGGTTCTGGCTCCTTTGTAGAATAGACCATCTGCCTTCCTGTGCCAGGCAGCTCGTAATACGAGGGTCAAACTGAAAGTTCTTAGAAAATCAAAAACTAAGCATTCTAGCTAGTTATTAGTTTTATTATAACTTTTCAAAATAGCGTCCATTTACTTCAATACATCGCTGCATTTGATGGAACCATTGAGAAAAGCACCTTGCCCACACGGCCTTAGGGGTCTTTTCGACGGCGTTTTGAAACGCAGCCACTGCTTCTTCGGCGTCCATAAAATGTTTTCCTCGAAGTTTTTCTTTTATTTTCGGGAATAAATAAAAATCGCAGGGTGCGAGGTCGGGGCTATACGGCGGGTGACCCAGTAATTCCACGTCTGAGGTCGCCAAATAATCGATCGTTTTTTCAAAATTTAAACTTATTTTTTTAATATAATGCTTTTAAGTTGCCAGTTCTAAAAACTTTCAGTTTGGCCCTCGTAGGCGAGCATAGGCTTGCCGTCACTAACACCGTGACATCTGACTAGGTGGTAGAGTTTCGCAGCGACTCACCCGGATTGGTACCACCGCCTTACCTATTCCTGCCGCCATAACGTCATGACGTGTTCCGGTTCGGAGGGTAAGGTAGCCGGTAAACTTACTTTTGCTCGAGGCCTAACATCCCGGCTTGTGGTTGGCAACGCACCATTACCACCTTTGGTGTCTCTAGGCGGCGGGAATTTCTTACCATCAGGAAATCCGTCTGCT
This sequence comes from Calephelis nemesis, assembly GCA_002245505.1. Lineage (NCBI taxonomy): Eukaryota > Metazoa > Arthropoda > Insecta > Lepidoptera > Riodinidae > Calephelis > Calephelis nemesis. The sequence continues at coordinate 411,146 of NJDD01000588.1, forward strand.
TGTTTGCCTTCCAATGTCATAACAAAAAAAAATAATAAATAAATGTTGCACCAACTAGTCTAGCAGAAGGGAAGGGAAGAAAAATTTTTTTTGTGTCTGAAATTGAAATTTGGCCTAGCTGATCCGTGCCCTTTTATTCTTTAACATTTTTTTTTCAACCTTTACAAAAACCCTAATGCGTGATACAAGCTATCTTTATCACTCCTGAATAGCATAGATTTTCATTATTATCGTAGGTAGTATTATTACGTAGTATTATCGTATCAATTTTTCTTAAGAATCCCGTAAAAACAGAAAAATAATCAACTTTACCTCTTTGCAATATTAAAACAGATTGCTTCCCATGTCGGTGCAAGTCCGCTGAGTAAAATCAAACCATCTGCCTCTTTGCCAGGCAGTTCGTAAGGAGCAGGTTAATGTGTAAATTTAAGAGATGATGAGATTGTTCACTTGTTCACTTGTAGTAGAGTGTTGTGCAGTATTTGCCTGAGAAGCTATCCATCGATGTACCTACTCCTGTAGCCATAATTACTCTGTTATATTCCGATCCGGAAGGTAGCCGGTACGCTTGCACAATAGGCCTAACACCCCAGCATCAGGATAGCGATGCACCTTTAGCACCCAAAGTGTATCTAAGCTAAGGCTGTATGTTACCATCACTAGAGCCGTTTGTTTATTCTCTGATATCTCACATAAAAAAAACATAATATGTATTAACATTATTGTCAAACAATCAAGGCTTTGGGAGTTTGGCTCCATCGTGAATGAAGATTATTGAATTTCTTATTTGTATTGAGTGAAATTACTCAATTTTGGTAGCATTTTGTACAATTGTGTTCAGTGAAAGTACACAAATGAAATAATCACAAAGAAAATGCCGCCAAATCTTACAAAATGTGCTTGAGTAAAATGGCAACAGCTTTACTCAAGACACTGATAAGACATTCTATTACGACCAATGACTTTGATAAATGATAATTAATATAACGAATTGCACATATATAACAAGAAAAGGATTTATTAATACGGAAGACGTGGCTGTATGGACTCAGATCCTTTGCCTTTCCCCGACAGGGATAAAATTAAACAACAACAATCAAGGTTTTGTTTTTGAAAGTAAAATTATCTGAGCATTGAACAAACTATGTGCAAATAACATGACATCACCATATATCATAATTTGAGTGAATAAAAAATAAGATCCGCGTTCAGTGCCAATTTGTCACAAATTGATAACATTAATTGGCGATCATTAAATTCAAAAACCAGTAATTTTCAACAGGATTTGCAAGTGAAGGACAGTGCGGACATAATAATTATACTTTTATTTTGTCATTGATTTTGAATTGGAAATACAAGTGGAATATTTCTTCGCGCCATTAGGTATTCATATTCTCTTTTTTTTTCTTTTTTTTACATAATACTATTGCACATGGCTACAACAAAATACAATAAAATTAATAATATTTTTTATATCGCCTTTATGGTCTAGCGGTCCAGGTATTGGATTTGTTTGCATGAGGTCCAGGGATCGATTTCCGAGACGGGCAACAAAAGAAAATTGCCCTGATTGTGTCTCTGCCTACTTCTTTGGGGATATGGACGTTAAAATACTTATTTTTAAATTACTTAGGTCTTCCGCGACTTCTTGTCTTTCTTCTGCTACAATAAAGTATCTTGACGCCCGTAGAGGTAGGCAGAAGTGCAACTACGTCACCCGTGATACTGTGACACAAGTAGGTAAAAAAATTACCGCCAACCGGGCACAATATCTCCAATCCTGGTCAACATTCATATTATAAAAGTGGTTATCAAGGTACCATTAACATCAAAAGATTGTATGATAGGTACCAGGTTCATTTGGGAAAATATTCAAGTTTTGTGTAATTAGACAATAAAACATTGCGATCGTAGTCAGTTTTTAAAGTTCGGCTGCACTTTAATTGAAATCGTAGTGCATTTGAATTGTACATAATCTACATATTAATACGTGATGCCAAAACTTTGGACCCATTTTTACAAAAATTGAGGGGACTAAGGAGCACGAAATTTGGCATACTTATAGTTTATGTGTAGGAGAAGTGCAGAACGCTAATATTTTTCAATAATAATGCTTATAAAGTACTTTAAATCAATAAATAAAACATTACCCACACTACCATGCATTTGACACACAAGCAAATGTATTGATAACGATAAAAGATTACAGATGGCGCACCACACAGTTTGGAAACAAAGTAGTTGGCCTTGAGAAATGAAGATGGCGTTCTTATCAACAAGATATTAAATTTATTATGGTTGAATTTCGACCAACGGGCGATCACTAGTTATAATTATAAAGCCTAAACATAACCAAAATCACACACAACATCTAGTTATACGTGAACACCAGAAAAAATACATAAAAAATGTTGTTCGTAGTTCTGTTATTACGACTGATTACTACTCTTCGACAATAGTACACATGACCATTTTACATTGGGATTCCCTGCCTTCTGTATTTCTTTTTATAAACAAATATTGAAGGGAACTTTAATGGATTATTAGAGGTCTTGATAAGCTGGTTAACGAAAGGTTACTTGGAGCAAAATATGTCTGACAATCCAAATGATGGAACTACAAAAGATTACCTCGTATGTCAGAGGCGTCACGTTCTTTGATGATTGTCTATAATTAGAGATACATCAAATTAAAAGTTTGGTAGCGGATGTGGGAATGTCAATGTCAAATGTCATTATAGCAATTGTACTTGTATTTTGTTAAGGCGAATGCTTAGTAATTGCTAGTATTAACTGCACCTTAAACAATCTTTAGAAATGACAACAAAAGTAAAGTCTGACAAAAGTTTTAAATATTTCCGCCTTACCACAAAAAATGTTTTTAAGTGTGTTTAATTAAACACTGTCGTAAATTAACATCTAACCAATAACATATTATAATTGGACGACGCATATTATTGTTTGAGAATCCGAATTTAAACTGTGTTTAGTAAAACATGTGTTCAACGAGTGTTTGTATTTTTCCATCCATCCGTTCAAAAGTTATGATGCCACTTACACACAGACACGGACACGACAAATTTATAACATCGCTTTTTCCGGCGGGAATTAAAAACGCAATTACTTTGAAGTCACAGACACATAACGTCTTACTATAAAACAAGTTAAACACTGGTTTAACATATGGTTTACCAAATACTGTCTAAAACTGAGATCTCAACCAAAAACATGCTTCACGTGTGCTATTCGTTAGCTATCAATTTTAGAGAGCGTCTAGTTAAACTTGGGTTTAATTTTTACATGGCATAAGGCAGAAAACTAGCACAAGCTCTCATGATGCTGAGAAACAAGGTACCATGGCTTAAAGATAGGTGCATTGCAAACCTGTAGACATGGTTGTATGTTCTGAAAGTCTACCGGCTACCCCGTTCCCCGGACCGGACTCCACTTTCATTTTAACGGCAGGAATAGGGAAGGCAATGGATCCCTACTTGGGTACGTTGAATAGCTCTCAACCCATTAATTCATTACAGTTTAACAATGACTAAGAAAGTTAAGCATTTCCAAGTTCGTTATCGTCAAGGTCATAAAATCTGTAATTAATTCACAATTGTTATTTATTCATAATAAATTCGTTCGTTACGAAATTATTAGTAGATCATTTCTTTTCAAATCTAATATTTTCAGGGCAATAAAAAGTGTATAAAATGAAAATATCATTCGAAATTTATGTATATCTATTCTATCTATACTAATATTAAAGTATCTTCACGCCCATATCCCCGAAGAGGTAGGCAGAGGCACAACCAGGGCACCCACGACTAGCTGAAGATACTAAGTCCCATAATGTGATAGGTGGCAAGCCTATCGCCAACCGGGCACGTTTCCAATCCCGACCAACATTTTATTTTTATTAGAAAATTGGAAAATTCCAATTTTCTTTTTGTTGGCCGACCCAGGATTCGAACCCGAGACCTCATGCAGTTAAGTCCAACACCCGGACCACTCGACCGCAGAGGCGATCACTAATATTATAAAGATGAAAGGTTTGTTTTTTTGTTTGTTTGAAATTAATAGGCTCTGAAACTACTGGACCGATTTCAAAAATTCTTTCACCTTTAGAATGCTTCATTATCTCTGAGTGACATAGGCCTTGTTTTGTCAAAAACCAAAGTAGAAGCCAAGTTACGCAGGCGAATCTGCGTGAAACTGCTAGTTTACAATAAATAAGAATTAGTTGAGATTATTTATGTGTAGGTAAGTCTTATCCATGTCCATTATTGTAAAGGCAAAAAAAATCTGTGTAATTCATAATAAATTAGTATCTAGTAATTAGGAAATCGTATTTAGGTAAGTTATTTTGGTATTCATTATTTTCGGGTCAATAAAATGTGTATAAGATAAATATTTAATTATTATTTTTTAATTCATAATAAAGTATTTAAGATTTTATTCTTAGGTAAGTTTTCAAGTCCATGAAGACTCCAAGATGTCATTCAATGTAATTGTTGTATATTCATAATAAAATGTTATTAATTTAGATATCTTAATTATTTAGGTCAGTCTTTTTGAAGTCTGTTATTGTCGGAATACTAAAATGTGCATGAGATTAAGATGTAAGTCATGCTTACTTATCTTTACGTCAAGTCTCTAAAGGGGTAGACAGATAGTATCGAGTTCTAAATGTCAGAATCCCTTTAGACCTGCTTAGCCTCCTTCATATTCAATAAGCAAACGGATTTCTTGATGGAAAGAAATTCACACCGCCTAGAGAGACCAAAGGTGATAATGGTGCGTTACCAACCTGAGGCCGGGATGCAAAAGCAAGCAAGTGGCCTTGAGCAAAAGCAAGGCTACCTTATACTTCGTATCGTAACCGGTAGCGTTGACGTAACGTCAAGTGCTGATGTTATGGCGGCAATAATATATAAGCTGGCGGTACCAATTCTGGCGAGTCGCTGAGAAATTCTACCACCTAGTCAGATATTATAGAATGTTGAGATACTATTCTTAGGTAAGTCATATCCAAGTCCATTATTGTCAGGGCAATAAAATCTGTATAGACGTAATTCATAATTGTTGTGAATTCATAATAAATTACCAGCATACATTAAGGAGGAGTCGCACAGTATCGGATGATCAGTACGAACAATCGCCATTGTGGTGCGCTGCCGGCGGCAAGCTGTCACTGGGTGGGACCGGGTTCGAAGCCAGCTTGAGAGTTGTTTATGATATACCTGTGTGTTTCAGGGTCTCTTTGTTAGCTTGTTAATCTGAAATAAAGCCTTCTTGTGTACCACTGTTTTATTTAATTTAGATCCACTTTTAAATATTTACAGGTACAGAACTACTACTGGAATTGAGCACTTAGGCGTCACACTTTTGAAGTGAAAGCTTCTTTAGCGGTGTTTCGCACTTTTTTTGGAATGGGTAAAAACTTCTAAACTCGCGTTAGGACACGTGACCTGAAATTTCGTAGGACGGTGCAGGGCGCTTGCCCGAATATGACGGCGCAGGGCGCTTGTGCGAATGTTCGTGTTGTTATGTTTGTGTACGATAGCGCAATAAATGAATATTGTATTCTACCACATAAATGATAGTACTTTCATACTGATAATTAAAGCAATTCGTGCAAAATTATTCCCTAACCATTCCAAATTATTATCAAAAATACACAACGTTAATATTTAAGTTTTCACTTCTGTCGGCACTCCCGGAGTGCACCCTACTTTTTTTTAGTCTTTTTGTACTTTATACTTTTATTTTTAAATTGGCTGACCTAATTTTAATTTAAGCGAAATAATTAATTATGTGTTATAACAACTCTTTGTAGATATCTTTGAAATACATTCGGATTTCCGAAGCTTGACGAGTATAGCCGAAGCGCATAATTTAAATAGTACATATGGAATAGTATATATGGAAGTTGACTGATGTCCAACGCGCGTTACT
>NJDD01000590.1:4827-46536 GCA_002245505.1 Calephelis nemesis
CTATGCGCTTCTTACGTCAAGCCATCGATATCTTGAACAATTCTTACAACTGATCTTGAATACGGGTGTCAGTGAAAGCGTTTACTATTATGCTTGTTAACAACTGTCTGGTTAGTTTAAAAAGTGTAGGTATACATGATAAAGAACCACCAAGTGCCGACTATGAAAATTGTGAATTCGTACGTAAGACGTAGTAAGTTGAAAGCTTGGTGAGAATTGCAGCTCTGCATATGCATGAACTAAAGTCCCTACACAGTTCTGACTCGCATAATTTAGCATATGCTGAGTCGTTCCACTTATGGCTTATTTAAATAACCGTCTTAAAAGAGGTAGGGTTGCTACAGTTGAGTACCTCAGTTTGGACTACAACGGTTTGGTAGCTTTAATACCTCACATCTTTTAAATCTTTTGATCACCTCTGCGATCTAGCGGTCTGGCGTCGGACTTGACTTCTTCAAGTCCCGGGTTTGATCCCCGGGTCAAGCAACAAAAAAATTAGAAAATGTACATTTTTAATTTTGTAATAAATAGTAACGTTGGCGATAGGCTTGCCATCTATAACATTGTGGGACTAAGTGTCTTCGGCTAGTCATGGGTTGTACCTCCGCCTACCTATTCCTGGATATGGGCGTGACGATGCTTTTTTTTATATTTAATTATTGATTCATTCACTAAATTATAAAGATTTTTTTCTAAAAATTATAAGCGAGTTAGTAATCTCAAAGTAGAAAAGCATTTTATAAAGCTTAGGTTATGGGTGTTAGTCAATGTTACATAAAAATAAATATAAAATAAATATATAATGAGTATAAACAAGTGTTTATACTCATCACAAAAATGTATTCCGCTTTGAGAATCGAACCACAGTCTCGTATATAATAATAATAATAAACATCCCTGGACAAGTCACACAAATTGAATTTAACCCCAAAGTAAGCAAATTAGTCAACGATTCTAATACATAGAAATAATTAAATAGATACCAGAATAAATTTAATAAACACCCAGACCTGGAAATGCAGACATCTAAATGTTCATCACACTAATGCTTGCGCCCGTCGGGAATCGAACCCGAGCCTCGCGGTTGGTCGGTGTAGTTAGGCGTGTACACTAACCCGTCGACCAACAGTACATAAGACTTGAGAGATTGAGGTTTTATGTTAGATTAAATAAAGATCATAAGACATAAATAGAAGACGAAAAAAATCCGTATATAATAAATTAAAAAATAACGGAACGTAGCAAAAAACGAACACAAAACAATCCGTAAGTTTAGCTCTGACAAGCGTGAAAGCAATGACTAAGTTTCCAGCTTACTATTCATATGAAAGCTTAGCAGCGGATAAGTACTGCAGAAATGTAGTTGCACATACATGATGTGACGTCCCCACATATTTCTGACCTAATTTAGCTCATTTTGTAGAGTTACTCTACTTATTTAATGTGCCGTTGTTTTATTATTTTGTATTTTCTTTTATTTTCTTCAAAATTTTCCCCGTATTGGTCTGGACCCCTTTGCAGAATATGTATATTTTTTCTTTTTTTATGATATTGGAAGGCAAACAAGCAGACGGGTTTCCTGATGGTAAGAAATTTACGCCGCCTAGAGACTCCAAAGGTAATGGTGCGTTGCCAACCTGGGGCCGGGATGTTAGGCCTCGAGCAAAAGTAAGTTTACCGGCTACCTTACCCTTCGAACCGGAACACGTCATGACGTTATGGCGGCAGGAATAGGTAAGGCGGTGGTACCAATCCGGGCGAGTCGCTGCTAAACTCTACCACCTAGTCAGAATTCACGGTGCTAGTTACGGTGAGCCTTTGCTCGCCTTTTACGAGCTGCCTGGCAAAGAAGGCAGATGGTCTATTCTACAAAGGAGCCCGGACCAACACGGGGAAAATCACGGGGAATATCAACTGCCTTCCTGCCAAGCAGCTCGTTAAAGGCGAATATAGGTTTACCTTCACTAGCACCGTGACATCTGACTAGGTGGTAGAGTTTTGCAGTGATTCGCCGGGATTGGTACCACCGCCTTTTTTATTCAGTCAGTGCTTGCCGTTGAAGTGTCCCGGCTTGGAGGATAAGGTACCCGACAAACTTGCTTTTGCTCGAGGTCCAACAACCCGACTTCAAGTTTAGTGTCTCTAGGTGGCTTGAATTTCTTACTATCTGGAAATCCGCCTCCTTGTTTGCTTTCAAATACCATAAAAAATATTTCTATAAGTTTGTTTCCTTTGTGGCATGTCACCAAATCATAACGGAATAAAGTGCGCCGTAATAAATAATTGAGTAGCGAAAGGGAAGAGGTTTTCCTACTCCAAAAACGTTTAGTTTGTTAAATGCACTGCATTAACACTTGTACCAAGTACTGAATAATAAAATACGGTATCCAAAGCCAGTTTATATGAAATCAACGAGTAAGTTGTAGCACCTAAGTACCAGTGAAAATCTGTTTTGCATATATATGAATAAAGTCCTCACGTAAGTCCGTCTTAGTTGAGCAACTCTGCATTAGTTAATATGCAGTACACAGCTTATTCAATGAGTCAGACATTGTTTCCACTCTAAGATTTATAGGTGCTAGGTCTAATCTAACTTTACGTAAGATTACTAAGGTGTGACTTTGACTTTGTTATCGGTTCTCGCTCTATGCTATATCTATTTGAGCTTTCGGTGCAAAAAGTTAGTATAGTAGTGTAAAGTAGTAGTAATTTCTGTAATTCTTTATCTCTTCAATGTTTTAATTTTTTATGATTTAAAGTATCTTTATACCCATATCCCCGAAAAGGAAGGCAGAGGCAGAACCAGGGTACTCACGACTAATCGAAGACACTAAGTCCCACAATGTGATAGGTGGCAAGCCTATCGCTAACCGGGCACATATCCAATTATGAGCCACGTTATTTATATAGAAAATTAGATATTTGAAAATACACATTTTCCAATGGTTTTTTTGCTGCTTGAATCCGGGACCCTAAAAAGTCAATTTTGATGCCAGACCGCTTGGCCACAAAGGCGATAGATCATTATGATTTAGATATTATCTATCTATATTATAAAAATGAATCGCTAAAAGTGTTGGTAAGCGCATAACTTCCGAACGACTGAACCGATTCGGCTAATTCTTTTTGTATTGTGTTAGTTATTACTAGGATAAGGTTCTTATGTAGAAAAAAACTGGAAAAATTGCAGGGAAAATGGAAAACAACATTTTAATTTTTTGCCATACAAACGGAACGGGTGGAACGAAGTTCGCCGGAGCAGCTAGTATATATAAAAAATCAATGCCACTTTTCGTTGTAATTTTATAACTCAAGAACGGGCTCACCTATCCAAACTAAATGTTTAGGCTTTGTTCGGACTATTTAGTAGATGGTTTATGTGAAGTTTGCATAAACTGGGTTCAGCGGATTTGTAACAAATGAATTCAATAAATAGCAGATCATTTTGTTAATTGGCATTTTTTAGTCAAATAGGAACATTTTTCAGATGTGCTGTCATGTTAAAACTTTTTTCAGTTTTTTTTTCTTTTTTGTTTTGTTGTGTTATGTTATTTATGCGATCATATACGAAGCGAAGCATGTACCGGGTCGCTAGTATTTCATATTTCTTTTGCCTACTCATGTTTCATTTGACATATTTCTACACTCCTTCTATCGTTTCGTCTTTGCCTGCTATTTGAATTGTAGAGAATTTTGTATGGCACTAAGTCATTTTTCGTAGAGTATTTGTGCATAAAAAAAAATTAAAAAAATCAAAATAAAAAACGTGTATATTTTTGGATTGTTATTTTTATGTTAGAGGTCAGCGTTTAAGCACATGGTTCTCCTGATGGTAAGAAACAACTGCAGCCTATAGACACCACAGATGTTACAGGTGCGTCGCCGTCATGATACCTGAATGAAAGTTCTATTGTACCTCTTTCGAGACTGGCCACTATTACACGGTGTCATTATGGCTGCAGAAACAGGTAAGGCGTTAGTTTCCTATCATTTCATGTTACTGCACATCACTCTACCACCAGTGTTTCGGTTGATAATTACCTATAATTCAACCCGTGCTCGCCTTTTACGAGCTATTCGGCAGAGAGGCAGATAATCCATTCCACTTAGCAGACCTGTATCATGACGGGGATTTTTTGTTTTTAGTTACCTTGTTGTTTCTGAAACAAAAAGAAAGAATTATACTTACTATAACTTCATGGAAAGTGCAATTAAAAACTTCTTGAGTGTCTTTGTAAACTTTCATACTTAGTGTCCCGTAATATAACATTAAGTTTACGAAGGTGAAAGATTCAATTTTAACCATTTTGACATTTGTTCGTTGAGTATGTGCTCGTTTCTTGTCGTCTTCACACTTAAATGTCCTAGTGGAAAGAAAACAACCAATCTTGTTCACTTCAACATTATATATTTAGACCTTGAATGTATTGCAATCTTTTCTATTTAATGTCCATTCTTACTTATATTTTCTTAAGCGCACTTAACTCACACGTTAAGTTCTCGCTTTTTTACATCTAATAAACACTTTACAAATCGTGCCTACTATTAAAATCTTGAGTGGCATTATTATCTCGTAGGTGCATTGAGTTTCTTAATCCATACTTCACGGTCAATAGATAAATAAACGAACAAAGAATAACAATAACGGGGCTGAGATAAATTGCGAATATGTAAAAGTGAATCCTATGTTATAATATTTAAATTAATCTTTAAGAAAATACTTTTGTACATGGGTAAGAATCGCGCTAATAGATTCCTTAAGTCTTCACGAGTGAGTGAAGTTTAGCGGTGCCTCAACTAAAAAAAATATTTTAAATCGGCATATCTCATACTTGGCGTCTTCGTGCTATGACAGAAAAAAAGCAAAAACCTGGATATACTTTGGAATCGATCTGAAATCGCATTCAACCATTTGAACTAAATTCTGTTAAGTATAATGATGTCAAACAAGTATTTACAGGACCGAATAGACATTATTTTGTCCTACGCTGTTGGTGATGACTTATTTTTGTTTATTTTTTTTTACAAGAGGAGGCAAACGAGCAAGTGGGTCACCTGATGGAAAGTGATCACTGCCGCCCACGGACATCCGCAACACCAGGAGTATCACAAATGCGTTGCCGACCTTTAAGGAATGAGTACGCTCTTTTCTTAAAGGTCCCTAAGTCATAATTATTGTTTGGCAATACCACCCTCGATAACTGATTCCATAAATTATCACTTGTTATATGATCATTTAAATTTTAAATATTGATACATACATACACACATACATATCTTCACGCCAAGTCCCTTACGGGGTAGGCAGAGAGTATCGAGTGACAGACCTCACGATCCTGACAAACCTGTCTTGCTTCCTTCACATTCATTACCCTTTTCATACATATATGATCATTTAAATTTTAAATATTGATAGATAGATTAATGTCCCAGTTCTGATTAATATTTTTATATAACCATTAAAAAACCGCATTATTTCCTAGTAGTTACTAAAATATACATACCTACTTATTATTCCACTTGCAAAAAGACCTAATCATTCTTCTTTTTCTGATTATGAACCTTGAACTTTGGTATTTTTATGCTCCTTTTCTTATCAAAATTGCTGGAAAATAAGTCATAAGAATCTCAGCACATTTTTGTTTAAAAATAACTGTTGCCTAAAATTAGAAGAGCGTTAAAAAAAATTTGGGTGTCTATGTAGATTGTATTAGTATTTTTAGTAAATGGGGTGAATTACTTCGCTTTTATCCATTCAATTCTCGCTTTTCAACATTTCGTACTTCAACTTCAATGTATAATCATATTTTTCTTGAACTTGTCATAAACTGTTCTATTAAGTGTCCATATCCATATTTCGCAAACCTCATGACAGCGAAAGGTAAAATTTAGCTACTCTGACATTTATTCGTTAAGTTCTCGCTCCCCGCCATCTTCTCGTGTATTTCCCGTGTGGATACTTCAGCTGTGTGACCTCCACACGCAGATTTATCTAAGAGTTACCGTTTAATGGATTTTGAAGATAGAATCACCAATTTTTTTAGAGATGGCTTAATGTGAGTAGTTTAAGTTTAAGTCCTGATGATGCTAATATAAGCGAAAATGGTACTAATATTAATTATAAAATAATAAATTATAAGAGTTTCTTTATTTAAAAAAATGAATATTTGGAAGTTTTACCAGAGGTTGATGATGGAAATCTTGATAATGATGACTTCGTCTTTTTATGATTGTAATAAAGTGTTTGTGTAATTAAATGTGTGTTAAATAAAAATACTATATAAAAAAACCGTGTTTAGAATATTTAAAATAGAAAATTTGTAAAGGTTTAAGATATTTGGATATCTGTTTATCTGAATCATATTTTAATGCCATTCAAATCAATTGTGACGAAATTTATGCGATGTGTAGTATTTTATTTAATATTATTTACTTAACTGTTTACGTATTTCTTTTTTATAAAGTAGTTTATTAGGTATGTAGTGTATATATATTGTAAATAAACATATTGGTTTCTTGACAATAAGAGATTTATATCCTCTACAAAAATTAAGATGTATACGCTGCGTTGCCAATCCCAGACTGGGATGTTATGCTTCTAATGTAAAAACGTTTATGGGCGGGCCAAGAGCTTTCCTAATTTATTTGTACTTATACTGATACTACCTTGGGAATTTGATCTTTTGACGACGTCCTTTCACCCAATCCGAGTCGAATAGCATCAGCTTAGTAACAGGTTACTAGAAGACTTCGTCGCATCGAATCTTCGCCCTAGGGCGTCGCGAAGCACAGTTTGAAAAGTTCTGGGCCTGACCTCTACTTTCTTTATTTTTTCTTTCTTTCTTTCATTTTTATCCATTACATTTTGTTTTGTTTAAGGTTTGAAAAATACCTGTATTTGACTATTTGATGTGATGAAATTATCGTATTTCAGTGTGTAACAGTAATCCATTGGCCAAATGTCGTACATTGTGCAATTTGGAGGACAGTTTACCTTACGATACGACAATTACCGTACTTATGGCAACACTGTTGTTACGCCGCTTGCGGGGAATACCCACATACCGTATACCAACCGCGCTATCGACTAGGTAATTTTACTAATCGTTACTTTGGGTGCGGGGAGTCCCCGTATATTTAATTACCTAATAACATTAGTTATATACAGTAGTTCAACACGGCTTTGTTTTGTTTTAAATAGATACAGCCGCGTGGTAAGTTAGGGCTCCGCGCCTTCAGTCCTATAACTAAATGTGCCTGTTTGAATTTTGTGACCGTATTTTTCAAACAAATAAAAATCGTTTACAGGCTTATTCATAAACGTTGTTTAACTTTTAATCACAAATTTAAGTAATGTTTAAAAAAATTCTTATTCATAAACGCTATTTAGAGTTAATCATTTGTTTAAATATACTCTTAGATAGCTGTCACTTTAAACAACCTCGGACAATGACAATTGTTTAATCCACTTTTAGCAAAAGAAATATGCATACAGCCACATTTCTACCAAAACCTACCAAGTTAAACAGTATTTAACTTTTTAAAAAAAAAAATTAAACAATGTTTAAGGCTTAATCAAATGATTAGTTAAGCATTGTTTAGGAGGTTATTTAACAATTTTTTATGAATAAGGCGGTTAATGAATAGTAAGTGTTCAATAAAAATGTTTCATATGGTTTTCTTTGATTACAGATTTTCATAAAAATCCATCCTCAACCGCTCACGCAAAGCTCAAAAACCATTTGTCACTGCGGCTCATCTGCGTAGCATATAGTTGTTATATTAGCTGTTACCCGCGGCGTTGCCTGCGTAATCTAATTTTTAATGTTTAGCTCTCCGACGCTGCCCGTTGAAATTTTAAGATAAAAGGTAGCCTACGTTATTCTCCAACTTTATACATATTTTTTTAAATATCAAAATCAGTTCAGCAGTTTTGACATGAAAACGGAACATACACTTTCTCTTTTCTAATTTTACCTTAAGAAGATAGTAAGAGACCTTATTATGTCTACAGCTTTATCTGCAGTTTGGCAAATTTAACTGTATCCAAAGTCATAGAAACTTCTAAAAGAAGATTTTTTTGAAAATTTAGAAAACACACATCGACTCCGTGGTCTGACCATGTGGCGTCGGACATAACTTTTGAGGGCCTGAATTCGATCCTCGGATATGGTAATAATAAAAGGAAATAGAAAAGTATATTTTCAATTTTCTAAAAAAAATGTTGCAACTTGCACGGGATTGGACTGCCCACTTGGCTTTGGGCTATAGTGAGCTAGCCCTTTAAGATAGAAATATGCTATTTACCTTTTTTTAAGGACTTTTAAATGAGAACAATTTTGTCTTAAGTGATTTTTGTAAAACTTTAACTACGCAGCGGATGCTGAATGAAATGTTTTTTTCAAATTGGAGCTGTAGTTCATGAGATAAGCGCGTTCCAACAATCTCTTCAGCTTTACAATATTGTACATATTACCGAATGCATACCTGAACCCGAGACGAGCAGGTGCCGCCCGTTTGTATGAAGATAGAACATTGAATACATAGGTACTAGCTGACCCGACAGATGTTGTTCTGAGATATTTTAAATGTGTAATTATCACTTAGGAGTACGAAAAATAGATTTTGGCTGATTCTTAGATCTACTCAATTCGCTCACAAAATTTTATGAGAATCGGTCAAGCCGTTTCGGAGGAGTACGGAAACAAATATTGGGACACGAAAATGACTACATAGTATATAACTAAGTCGCTTTCTCTATTCCTATGTCGCTTTGTATCTTAAACTACGCAACGGATTTTGTTGTGTTTTTTAGTAGATAAAGTGATTGAAGAGGAAGGTTTACATGTACATTTTATAACCGTGCAAAGCAGGGCCGGGCCGTTAGTCTCTACTCAAATTATAAAGTGGAAAGGTTTGATTTTTTGGTTGTTTGTAATGAATAGGCTCCGAAACTACAGGACCGATTTTAAAAAATTCTTTCACCTTTAGAATGTTACATCATCCCTGAGTGAAATAGGCTTTGTTTCATCAAAATTAGTGCAGTAGTAGGCGAAACTGCGTAAAACTGCTAGTTTTGTATATAAGACTACATTACCGTGAAGTCATCAACTAATGGAAATGCACCCTTACTCTTACATCGTTATCTAATGGTTAGGATTGTACGCCATGAGTGTAACACTTACGACTATCCTATTCACAAAGCAATAATTTTCATTTCATTTCATTTACTCTCCAGCATAGAACTAAATTTTGAACAAAGACAAAATGACAGCAGGCACAGGTAAGATTAGGTAGACCTAAAAATACTTAGTAAATCTATATAAAATGTTTATTAGGTTACAGTGTGGTAGAATTATCAAAAATTTACAATTAAATGAAATGTCCTTTAAACTATCTTGTAATTATATTTATCCTCGTGTTCGTCCGGGCTCCTTTGCAGAATAGATCATCTGCCTTCCTGCTAGGCGGATCGTAAAAGGCGAGCATAGGCTTACCGTCACTTACACCGTGACAAATGATTAGGTGGTAGAGTTTCGCAGCGACTTGCCCGAATTGGTACGACCGCCTTACCTATTCCTGCCGCCATAACATCAGTGCTTGCTTTTGACGTATTACGGTTGGAAGGATAAGGTAGCGGGTAAACTAACTTTTGCTCGAGGTCTTACATCCCGGCTTCAGGTTAGCAACTCACCGTTACCATCTTTGGTGTCTCTAGACGATGTGGATTTCTTACCATCAGAAAATCCGTCTGCTTGTTTGCCTGCCAGTACCTTTAAAAATAAAAAAAAACTCTCCTTCGAGGACCCGTTAAGATGTATTGATAAAAGCTATCCTATGTCACTCTTTTGCATACATACGTAGATATATATCATAAAATTACTTCATTACGATGCTAAAGGAGTACAAAAAACATACGTTCATATTGTAATATTAGTAAGGATAACCTCATCAAACATGCTCCGCTTTATCCGTATTCACATAGCCGTCTTATCACGTCTTTAATAGCACCCTAACTAGATTATATTGCCAGACCAGCAGATGATTATACTCCCCTTAAATAATACATGCCTATCACCGGTAAACGTGTGAACGTGTAGAGACGTTCGCGGAATACTGAAGTAGCAATAGCATATCGCTGCCAACTTACGAGCACGTAATCATATCGTTCGAGCAAATGCTTGGAGATAATTTGTACTTGCTTTTATGTGATCGTTAGAAATTGTGAAATCCGGTTTTCGACGTCTAAATACGTCTTTAAAATTTCTTCATTAGTAGATGCCTATATAAAAAATCGAATAATAAAATCGGCAGATACAGTTAGTCTTGAATCTTGGTTGTGCTTTTAGTAGGGATGGAAGGCACACCGCGGATGTAGAAAGGAGAGTGAGTGCAGGGAATAGTGTGGATGGAGCGTTGGGTAAGCTATTCCAAAGTGAGGTTTTGATTCAAAAACTAGACTCGCTTTGCATAATTCTGTGCTTATCCCAACGTTATTGTATGGAAGCGAGACTTGGGTATGTCAGAAAGATCATGAAAGTAGGATAAATGCGGTCGAAATGAGAGCACTACGGAAAATCTGTGGTGTAACGCTCGCTGACCGCATTCGTGAAAACGCAACCGCAACAGTGAGAGCCGAGAAAGAGTGGGATTGAAAGAAAGTGTTGGTGTTAAAATGCGAAAGGGCATGTTCCGTTGGTTCGGTCATGTGGAAAGAATAACAGATGAAAGATTGACAAAGCAGATATACAATGCCAATGTGGATGGATGTAGGTACCCGGAGAGACCCAGGCTGACATTTCACGATCAGATCTTATCTTATCCGAGGGTGGTGTCAAAAGTCTCCGAAACCGGCGTGTTTGTATGAAAAGGGTAATGAATGTGAAGGAAGCAAAGCAGGTTTGTCAGAATCGTGAGGTCTGGCACTCGATACTCTCTGCCTACTCCGTAAGGGACTTAGCGTGAAGATATGCATGTATGTGTATGTATGCCAAATCTGACTATCCTTGCAGTAGCTCAGGGATGCAGATGAGACAGTTGAAGCTTTCATTTTGAAATACCTACCGCTAACGCTCATACTGGTGACTGGCAGCATTATTGGGACATTTCAAACGTGGGCGTAGTTTAAACGGATTATTGGATTAAAACCTCGAAATTGTATCTTGTTTGGGATTTCCAGCTCAGCAAGTTATTTATAAAATATCTCCACCCACGCTGCGCAGAATATACTGGTACGATTATTTTTTTTAAAGCGAGATAGCAAATAACTCGATCTTTCTCTTCGGTTCTGGGGATGGTAAAAAACATGTAGACGATGGCCTATAGATACCATAAGTATTATTTGTGCTTTGCTATTTGATGATGAAATCGATTAGTGCAAGATTAGTCGCTACCTAAACCTCTAGTAAAGGACAGTAGGATATTAGCGAACACAAATACCAAAAGTAACTTAACGCTCACATCACCGAACACATAGGCAGAGGCGCAACCAGGGAACCCACGACTACCCGAAAGCACTAAGTCCCACAATGTGATAGGTATCAAGCCTATCGCCGACCGGACTTCAATCTCCATTCCCGAAAAACGTTACAATTATAAGAAAATTGAAAAAACTTTTTTCTATGTTATTTTTAATGCCCGACCCGGGGATCGAACCCGGAACCTCCAGAAGTCAAGTCCGACGCCGGATCGTTTGGCCACAGACGCCATACATTGTGTGGTAAAATGCTGTTGTACTCGTATTAAAATGTTTTGACTGCTAAAGTAACAAACATTCTCCAAACAAATTGTTTCCAATTCATTAATGTTATGTTATCATTAACTTATATCTTACAAGCGCGTAATTACACACAAAAAGCATTAAAACAAGTTTAAAACACTGATGAGTCCTCTCTTCTTTTATAACAGTACTGGCCTTGTCGGTGAAGCAATATCCATTCTAATCTCCTGTCCGTCTTATCTTTTTCTCCTTCTGGCACGTCTGTGTCGAATCGTTTGCTAAGCACACAGTAGTCATGACCCGTCTGTAGAATATCTGAGAAGATTCCTATGTTGATGCCACCACTTTACCTATTCTATGTCATCAATACTAGCTACCGCTGTCTTCCATTTGAATAGCATATTAACATATTTAAATGACACAGTATGTCAACCTGTGGTTGGCGTCGCACCACCTTTTTTGTATTATTTTTTTCTGATACAAACAACGTTACCATTAATCATATATAACCGCCCAAACTTTATTTTAAACTGGTTAATACTTTTAAATATTATTGCCAAATTGTAATATTTACTTCTATATATATTCATTTAAAACATTTTGCAAAAATGCTTCGCTTGTTGTCACGCTATGTCACTCTTTGCTATGTCATACCTAGTAAGAGTCATGACGTAACCAGCCGGCGGATGCCACTGCGGTCGTTGTGAAACAGTTCTATGCTTTGTTTACTTCATAACAATACATCTAGTATTTTACGTTGGATAAACATAATAAAATGTTTTTTTTAATTTAATTACAATTGCTTATCTGGCGATAGGTTTGTCACATACCTTATTGTGTTATTAAGAATGAATGACTTCTAGCATAACGTGGGTGCCTTGATTTAATGTCTTCGGAAAACGGACTAAAATAATTAGGTACTTACTTTTTTTCTTACCAAAATTGCGTCTGCTTGTTTTTCTTTTAATCCCAAATAAGACTTAAAGTACTCAAAAATTTATTAGGCCCATAAACATCAACACTCACATGAAAATAAACTTATACTGCGGAAATAAAATTAGTCTAATTTCCACAATATTACTTAGGCTAAAATATTCATCAAGGTTTATATTATCTTAACCTCAACGAGTTTTGCTTAATTAATATCTTGGCTTAAAATCTTAGGATATTACGTGAAACACGAAATTGCTATATGATATTAAAATACAGTTGTGCTGTTCCACGCTTCACTATGGTTCAGTTTATCTAGCCCATTATTAGGATAACAACTATATAATAACTTAATATAAATAAACTAGCTGACCCGGCAGACGTTGTTCTGCTACTTTTTGTAATGTGATCTAATTAACAAAAATTGGGGTGAGTCACCCTTGTCACTTGGGGGTATAAAAATTAAATGTTGGCCGATTCTCGGACCTACTCAATATGCTTACAAAATTTCATGAGAATTGGTCAAGCCGTTTCGGAGGAGTACAGTAACTAACATTGTGACACGAGAATTATATAATATACTAGCTGACCCAACAGACGTTGTTCTGCTATACGTTTATAGTGATTTTAGCAAAAAAATTGGAGTGGGTCACCCTTATCACTTAGGGGTATGAAAAATAGATGTTGGCCGATCCTCAAAACTGTTCAATATGCTCACAAAATTTCAAGAGAATCGGTCAAGCGATTTAAGAGGAGTTCAATTACGCACACCGTGACTCGAGAATTATTTGTCTACGATGAGCTCATATGTGACTTTACCAATTTTAATCAAATTTGCATAAAAATAAAGTAGTTTGTTGTTCACAGGTGAGGCCGCTAATAACAGCTGTATATATACCTATTTAAAACTGATTTTAACAACTTTTTGACACCCAAAATCAATATTATTTTTCTAAATAATTCAAACAGTCCATTTTTTATTTAAATTCTATAAACAATATTTACTTTTGAATTGAATCATAAAAAAACTGTTTTTTAACCTTAATAATTAATTTATTAAACTATAGTAATATGTTCTTATAAAATATTGTCTTAGGATTAATCAATTCGTATATCGACAGCAGCATCTTTATCTGCTGAGCTCCTTGAAAGTTCAAGTTAGTGAGTCAGCAACCCGAACGGGCACACTGGGGCATACATCGTAGCGAGTAGTCGTAGTGAGGGGAACATTCTTTGGAATAATAATTATCGATAGAGGTTTCAGTTCGTATTGTTAATTTTATTTAGTTTTTTCTTTCTATTTCTTTAGGGTCATTCAATAATCTATGTTTGGATAAATCCTAGCTGTCAAGGTTAATAAAGATTTATTACATATATTTTGGTTTTATCACCTTTGTGGTCTAGCGGTCCAGGTGTTGGACTTGACTTCATGAGGTTCGGGGTTCGATTGCCGGGTCGGGTAATAAAAAAGAAAATGTGGTTTTTCAATTTTCCGATAAAAAAACGTTGCTCGGGATTGGACGTGTGCCCGGTTGGCGAAAGACTTGCCAACTTTCACATTGTGGGATTTAGTGTCTTCGGCTAGTCGTGGGTGCCGTGGTTGTGCCTCTGCCTACCTTTTCGGGGATATGGGCTTGAAGATCCTTACTTACTTATTATGGTTTTAAGTTAACAATTAATTAACAATTTTTTTTTTATGGATCTGGATCAGAAGTCAAAAAATTGCTAGAATATTGATAGACATGTGATAATTAAACAAACTAATGGCTGTCATAAAGCATTATATGGCAGCCATGTTTGTCTCGTTTAATTTAACAAATTTTAGCTATTACCTGCCACGTTTACTTTTACTGGCTGTTTCCAACAACTGGATTTGCTTAACAATTATGTTTCGATCTGGAGAGTGAGGTAGCCTTTAGACTTGTACAGTAAGCCTAACATCTCGGCATCAAAATATCGATGCACCTAAAACATTAATGGTGCATATAGGCCACGGTTATCTCTTAACATCAGGATATCCTGGTGATTGTTCGTTTATAATAATAACTACGCTAATTAAAATCGACTACTAAACTAAAAGGTAAAATAGCTATTTTCATTTAATACTTTTTAGTTTATGGCTGATATGATTAAATTTAATAAAAAAATAAACATCGGGATAGGTGAAATTGAGTAAAAACTGCTCATAAAAATAAAAACTAATGGGGCAACCTGAATCAAATTTTTATAGGATTAATTGGAAACTACTCCGCATCAAACAAAAAAACAGTTACCCGAATCGGTTCAGAAATCACGGAGAAATCAGTGTACATACATAAAAAAATGTATACCGGCCGAATTGATAACCTCCTCCTTATTTTTTGAACTCGGTTAAAACGCGGAGTATCCGTTTTCAACGTATCTATCAACGAATCAATGTAATTTATGAGGCGTTAAAAGTTATCTACTAAAGGTTTAATACTTCTGACGGAAAATTTAAGCACAGCGAAACTGGAAACAAAAAACAATATAAAAACTACAAAAAAACTGCAAATAAATATAACATAATAGGTACACATGTTTTTGAAAAAGTCTATTTACTAGCTTTCATTTGAAATACATCTTGCTATGGTAAGAAAAAAAACACTTATTGTATAGCCTGTTGCATTACCCCTACTTTCGGAAATCTTATAACAACTCACATGCCAAAAACCGCCAAGCGTTATGTTTGTAGGGTGTGCTAAAAAAAATATATTACCTATATAACCTATATAATCGGGTAAAATATCGAAATGAACAAAGAAAATGTATTAACTCAAAAAATGTAATGAATAAAAAAAAACCATCTGCAAGTATCACACTTCTGCAAATAAAGAAATAAAGCTATATAAAGGCAAGGATCTGGCCATAGAACGGAATCAACGGATCTCGCGCCATAAGAAAAGGTTGCTATATACTTTTTATGTTACCATTACGTTAGCGTAATAACAAAACAAATTAAGGAAATGTCCTCTAACTTCAAACAACCCTGCTTATAAGTCAAAGCATTAAGCTGCAAATGTTGACGGAACATATGGGATCCATTAGGAGAAACCTTAAGAGATTCTTATTACAACAAACATTTCCCTCTACGACTCTACGTGCTACGAATTCGTAGCCATATTTTTCGTAGTCTTTGTAGCTTTTGTAGACTACTGTTTGTTGTCTGTAAATGTTTTGAAAAGCTAATGCATACAAATTTGGGAATGGCCTCACTGCGCATATTGCCAAGACTTTCGCTCAATGTGAAAAGGCCTACTTATTACACTTAGCGCCCTGACGCTATTTATATATATGAAAGCGGTAGTAAGACGGTTTACTATGTTTAATAAGTCAAATAATATTAATATTACTAGACATCATATTTTGTGAATTTTATTTATCTGGCCTTAAACAAACCATAGTTATAAGGATTAAAAAAAACGAGGAATTTCATACAACCTCAAATCCTCTAATTTGTACTTTGGGGATATAGCAATTCCAAGTTTCAGTTCGCTTTGCTCGTCTTTTTTTGATTTATATAGTTATGTTGTCTTAAATTTTCCAATACTCTTATAAATTTACATTTTCCAAACACAATATTTAGCACACAAAAAAGTAACAACATAAATTGTTACATTAGTTCACGCTTAATGCAATGACCAAGGGACATATAGATTAGTTTGTTTTTATATACGTGAAGTAAAGTAAGGTATCTTCAGGCCCATATCCCAGACGAGGTAGGCAGAGCAACAACCAGGGCACCCACGACTAGCCGAAGACTCTATGTCCCACAATGTAGTAGGTGGCACTCCCGAGCAACATTTTATTATTAGAAAATTGGCAAAACCACATTTTATTTATGTTGCATAACCCGAGAATTGAACCCGGGACCTCATGAAGTCCAACACTTGGACCGCTAGACCACAAATTGTAATTGACTGAATTACAATAAACATTTTCATGCTAATAACAAAACATATGGTTGGTGTTAAATGACAAGAACATTAAAATACTACGCAAAGACCAAAGAGACAAAATATAATTTACCAAATCAATACATTATCATACAGCAAATACATTATCCCAATCAAACAATATGACAAATATGTAGCTAAAAGACGAAACGATTTCAGGTCGGATATATAAAACAAAGAAGAGCAATATATTACTCGGAAAAAGAAATATTGACAGAGATACAAAACTCATTTGGAGCAATATTTTACATGACATACTGGATACTTATATAGGTCCTTTTAGCCAGATGCTGCTGTTCTTATGTATTAAGTATAAACGTATGATGTGAAAATAATTGCAAACTACATTTATAATTCATAAATCAGGTAAATTCTGGGAGGAACAAATTTTATATTCTGTTAAAAGGTCCTTCCAAAATAAGTATTTAAATTTTAGATAGCGAATGACTTCATTTTTTTTTCTATATTTCATTATCTACTCTAAGGTATGTTATTTAAGTTCTAGTGTATTTTTTTAATATATTTGTTACATTTGATATTATTAATAAATCAAATGAGAAAACGTACTGTAGTAGGTGCACACCATAGTAGATATATAGTAAAAATTTGAAGTTTGAACAATCATTTTATAAATTCGGTTTCGATTTAAATAAGTAAATCATTTACGTACACAAAAAAAGAATTTTGCTGGATTTCTTTGGGATCCCATCATAAACTCCAGACTTGGTTGCAATGGGACTACCTCGGAAATACGTTTTTACGAATGAATTCTTAAAGTTGGATCAAAAATGACAAAGAAAGCAATTAACTTCCAAAAAAAATATTGAAGTGGAACATATACCTATTTGATATTTTCCGTCATCGGCGCTTGGTACAACTTCTAAATATTCATATTTTTAAACGAAATAAAATTTGTAAAGTTTTACGTATCACGGGATAGCGGCATCTCCATTACTAATATAGCTTCATGGTAAAACCCCTCTTTCTTTCTTAAGAAATACTAACAGAGACAAGTGTCATAACCATTTACTATACCAAAACTTTCATTATCGTTCTTACTCACACGTTTTCCGGTACAGTGAATTTTTTCTAGTCATGTATTACATTGGAACGTGACTTACTTACGGGATCAAGGGGCTTAACTCAAAAGTTCCCTACTAAAACGTAAATTTATGAGCTTTACGGCAACCCTGAAAAATCGTACACGAAATGTTGAGCGGCAAATATCAGGACCAAAGATTTATAGACTAGGTATGGTATTTTATTGTACTTTTTTTGTTTGGTGTGAAATAAATATTGTATTTTTTTTATGATAGGTCAATTAACTACCACATGGATCTGATGGTAAGAGATAACCGTGGCCTATAGCTACCGTAGATGTTATAAGTGCGTCGCTGTCCTAAGGCTGGGATTGATTCTTATTTTGCAAACTACCCTATCCTCCTGATCGGAATATGACAGAGTCATTATGGCGGCAAGAATATAAAAGATCCTTACCCAGGCAAGTAGCTACACAACATTTTTACCACTAGTAATCTTCTTTGATAGTCTTGTTGGTAATGACCCGTTTCACCTTTTTTTTTACTTGCCTGTAAAGAGCTATCTGGTAGAGAGGGAGAAGACTTATTTTAATCAATGGAAGATTATATTGTATGTATTGAAATATATCGCATGATACATTATGTCTTTATTAACTAACCACCAGTTTCCGAAACACCAATCCATTTAACTTAAGATATGAAATCGATTGTAGATTAAAATTGATTGAATTTTCGGAAACGGGGGTTAGGCTTTTAGAATGTATGACCACACGTTAAACTTAGACAACACTCCTGCGCAGAACTATCTGGATAATGTATATGTGTCCAAAAAACGATTATCACTTACTTACTCGACTTAGCTGTTTTCTATATATGCACTAAGCAGGATAGGAGCGAGATAAAAAACATAACATAAATATTACAAAGTTTCAGAATCATATTGCATATATGAAATTAAGTAAAACATGTCTATCGTATATTCGTCTTTGGTCAGTTCGATTATTTTCAAGCTCTAAAAATATTATTGTTAACCTTTTTTCGGGGACGGTTCACTCTAAGTTAATTCTTTGGCGATTGTTTCATCGCTCTATTTCAAAGGGTCTTGGGTAAATAAGGAATAAATGACGCGAAATTAATATAAACGCTGAAAAGAATGTTTTTGTTGGCCAAATAAACTAAACTGAAATTTATTTGGGATACAAATGTAATTTAGTTATTTGAATCGAATACCCCTTTTTCATAACACAATGAGTTACAACAAAAAAGTTTATGTCATTTATTGTTTCTTATGCAGTTGACGGGTGTTTAAGTAGACGGATAGATATATACATACATACATATCTTCACGCCAAGTCCCTTACGGGGTAGGCAGAGAGTATCGAGTGCCAGACCTCACGATCCTGACAAATCTGTCTTGTTTCCTTCACATTCATTACCCTTTTCATACAAACACGCCGGTTTCGGAGACTCTTGACACCACCCTCGGATAATATCCGATTGATCTGATCGTGAAATGTCAGCCTTGGTCTCCCCGGGTACCTACATCCATCCACATTCGCATTGTATATCTGCTTTGTCAATCTTTCATCTGTCATTCTTTCCACATGTCCGAACCAGCGGAGCATGCCCTTTCGAATTTTAACACCAACACTTTCTTTCAATCCCACTCTTTCTCGGATCTCACTGTTACGAATGCGGTCAGCGAGCGCAGTGAATTTCTTAACATCAAGAAATCCGTCTGCTTGTTTGCCTTCCAATATCATAAAAAAAAATTGTTTAATAAGTCAAGTGGACATCCACCTTTTTGTCACACTGCCTTTATACATTTTCTATTGTAGGTACAAATCTCTCCGTTCAAATCGTCAAAAAATTCTATCTACTTATGACCACGGTGTTTGAAATTATAAATTTTAAAAAAATGCTACAGGAGTTGAAACCCAGTTACTCAAATGGTTAGAGTATTCATTGGCTTGACATACTGGTTCAAATCCAATCTGGGGCGATTTTTAAAAAAATCATATAAAATTTCTAAATCAGAGAAGCCTTTTTGGAGCAACAAGGTGATAACAAACAACGCACAAAAGGGTTTAATATTTTTAAATATTTATTATATTTCAGTAATCTCTAACGTATGTATGTACAAATTATACACGTCGATTCCAGAGTTAATTATTTATATTCTCTCTTTTCTGTAGACATTTACTTTACAAAAAAGGATCGTAACATAGTACCTAAGTAAATGTCTACTCACTCATGATTTTCTTGAGCTAGTTGTTTTTGCGACACAGGCCGCATAAGAAATAGTAATGGACTCGGTAACAAAATGGGTTTGTATTATGAGATCTCTTTTGTTTTATTACTGTCATCATCTAAAACTGCGATAAGCTAACCAATTTAGTAGTGCCTCTATGGTCTAGTGGCCCAATTTTTGCTTGACTACGCAAGGTTTTAAGTTCAGTTTCCGAGTTAAATCACAATTGGGGAAATTCCTGGTTGACGATAGTGATAGTTGGCAAACATTGTGGGACTTTGACTTGGGTGCCCTAGTACGGCATATGGTTGTGGTGATACTCACTTACTTTTTAATAGTATTAAACGTTAGGTACTCTTTATTCATAATTTTATGACAGGTTTATAATATAGTTATAATATGCAGGTATTGAAATGACAAATATAATTTCATTAATTCAAATTTTGCTGCGCTTAGCGCGTGTGTAGATTATCTCCAGCGCACAGAGCGGATTGACGCGTGGTTTAAACGGTGGATGATTTTTAGATTAGTTTTTGCAATTTATTGCTACGAAAGGATACAATTGGGGTGGCGATATCTTTAGATATCGTTTCTTTGTATTTACAAATGAGTTAAAAAGTGAAAAAGAAATCATCACTGTGATCTAGCTGTCCGGTTTTGGACTTCCCTGCATGAGCTCCTGGGATCGATTCCCGGATTGGGCAACAAAAACAAAATGTAGTTTTTTCCAATTTTCTAATAGAAAAATGTTGCTCGCGATTGGATAAGTGCCTGGTTGGCGATAGGCTTGCTACCTATCACATTGTGGGACTTAGTGTCTTCGGCTAGTCGTGGGTGCCCTGGTTGTTCCTTGTTCCTCTGCCTCTGCCTCCTATTCTCTTCGGGGAAATTGGCGTAAAGATACTTATTTACTTAGATTATATACTTAGAAATTTACCCGGCAATCATTTTTCTGACATTGTATAACCTTGCTGTGTAAAATCGTAGTAGGTATGAAGATACCTAGATAGGTAGAGGTAAGATATTAAGAAATTAATGAGACCCCGTGTTGGTCAAAGCTCCTTTGAAGAATAGACTATCTGCCTTCCTGCCAGGCAGCTCGTAAAAGGCGAGCATAGGCTCACCGTCACTAACACCGTGACAGTTTACTAGGTGGTAGAGTTTCGCAGCGACTCGCCCGGATTGGTACCACCGCCTTACCTATTCCTGCCGCCGTAACGTCAATGCCTGCTGTTGACGTGTTCCGGTTGGAGGGTATGGTAGCTGGTAAACTGACTTTTGCTCGAGGCCTTACATCCTGGCCTCAGGTTGGCAACGCACCATTTCCACCCTTGTTGTCTCTAGGCGACGTGAATTTCTTACCATCAGGAAATCCGTCTGCTTGTTTGCCTTCCAATATTATAAAAAAAAAAGACAATTTTTCCCTGCCAATTATACATAAAATCTTTACTATTTATATTTCTATTAAAATTTTATATTAAAATTTATTGTTAAATTGCTGATACAAAAGACTTAACTTTCTTTTTCTGCTTTGTAAGGTAATTATTGGCGATTTACCCATTAGAAATATTTTAATTATATTAAATTTAACTTATAATTAAATAAAAATACTGTTTTAAGAAACAATTTTAGACTACAAATTAAAAGATTTTCGACTTTGTAAAGCTGAAGTACTGAAAAGTTAGACTTAAGTACGAGAATGAAAATAGTTCAGCAAATCTTAAATAATTAATCTTAATCTGTAATCATAAAATTGAAAATAACAATAATCCTCGGTAAAACTTATCTGTAATATATTATTACATTATGTAGTCTGGCAAATTTACATTATCACTTTGAAACTATGCTACATCTCAAAAACATCTGACTACATCTTGTTCAAATCCATCTATCTTCATTGAAAATTTTACTAGTCTAGTCTAGAAGTATGTATTTAAAATATCTGATTTTAGGAAAAATGGTATTGAAAACCTTTATGACATTTCCAAAGATCTATTTTATTATACCCTATATATACATATAGGTTTGATTAAAACATTGAAACAAGAAAGAAGGAAAAATTATTTATTTGCGGATATTTATTAAAAATTCTACCATATTTGGTGTGTAATTATTTTGATATTAAAAAAATATTTAATTACATAGACTTTAAATTTTAAGCTAATAATTTATTTTTATAACTAGTTTAATTATTTGAAAAAAAAAATTTATTTATTTGCCGAAAATGTGCGTTAAAAGCTGTTACAAAAGATATTTGTTAACACCAACATATTCTACCACATTATGGTGTGCAAATATCTTTAAAATTATACAACTTTTTCATTCAGATTTATAACATCTTGTTTAAGCTCTCTATGAGCGTCCCCGTTTTTTATTTTTGTCTAAAATCACAGAGCCATTTACAAAAAAAACAGTACTTATAATAATACAGATGTAGTACCTAATACAGTATTAAAAAGCGATGTTCTGACATAACTCAATGTAATTATTAAGGGTCTTTTACCTTACTAGTTAAAATAAATGATTTATTCACAGAATATATCTATCAAGTTTTAATTATGTCATCCTAATAGTTTAGGAATAAAGTGGGTGTGACAAATGGATGGATATTTCCAATCTACAATTACAATTATCCATTAGGCAAAACAACCCTAAATAAACAAACATCCTAGAAGGCAGATTTTTTAACAAAAAGTTTTTATCATTATTAAAAAGAAGTAATACAATTACAATTTAAATGATAACCTACATTTGTCATCCATGCTTCATGTTATCCGAGCCTTTAATTATCATCAACGTATGTCTAAAATAAAAGATGTAAATTTTTAATTAATATTCTCCCCACATTCAGGCAAATTAAGAGGTTGAATATAATTCAGAATTTCACACTGAAAGAAATTGAATTTCGTAATTACATTTAAGCTGCCTTCAGGTTTTGTCAATTTGTGTAATCAATTTTAATAATGATGGAGAATATTTTTAAAAATTGAATCGTTCATTTTATGTTTCTGATCTATTTATGTCAAAGGCAATCATGAATGACTGACTTAGCTTTTAACGTATAGCTCAATCTAAAAATTGGCAAAAAGATAGTTATCAGCGCCTTTACAGTCTAGCGGTCCGGTTGTTAGAATTGATTTTACAAGGGCCCAAGTTGGTTAAAAAAAAGTTTTTCAATTTTTCAATAAAAAAATTTTTTAATCAAAAAATGTTTTTCGGTATTGGACTGGTGCCCGATTGGCGATTGGCTTACCACCTACAACATTGTGGGACTTAATGTCTCCGGGTAGTCGTGAGTATTCTTTTCAAGGATGCGGGCCTGAAAATACATTTTATATTTTTTTCTCATTGGTGAATGCCATAATTTAGTTTTTGTTCTTATACCAATCTGATCCACTTCTTTCAAATTAATTTTCACAAGAAAATCGAATCGACCTGATCTTGGAGTCTGTAAGATACAGCAGTGAATAAAATTATTTATACAAGAAATTTCACACTAATTTCAGTGTGAACTTTGTTTATGTGAGATAAGTAGCGCTCGTCTCTTACGCTTATGCTGCCTGGAAGAAAGGCAGTGGGTCTAGTCTGCTCAGCTATTCCGGACCAATATGGGGATAAACTGTAACTTCACGTTTTTGATATTAATAGGCGATGCATATAAAAAAAACTTAAGCTATTTTTTTTGTTCCAGAGCCAGCGAGAATGTAGAGACGATGTGTGCGCCGGCAGCAACGGCGCTTCTCCTCGCCGCTCTCTCCGCTTTACCTTGTCGAGGTAAGAAGATACTTAGCACTAGCTTACCGCGCAAACGATATTCCGGTATATACAGTATGTCACTAACAGAATATCAAAATTTAAACTATAGACTCCCACCATGAGACTTTTTTATGATACTGGAAGCCAAACAAGCAGGCGGATTTCCGGATGGTAAGTAATTCACGTCGACACCAAAGGTAATGGTGCGTTGCCAACCTGAAGCCAGAATAGTAGGCTTCTAGCAAAAGTAAATTTACCGGCTACCTTACCTTCCGAACCGGAAAAGAGAAATGTAAAAATGTTACCTTTTTTCAATTACAACTGTTTTTAATGTTAATATTTATACATATCAATAATATTAACTAAGTTAGGAATTAAGGAAATATTAAAAACAAGCAAACTATTCCTAAAACAATTTAGCTTAACCAAAAAGCCCAGCATTGAGCAGCGACGTCGGTACAGAGTGAGGTCGATTGCCCGCCGCGCTAGAGTAATTCACTTTACATTGCGTAAAACAAAAATTCGTTAACTGATATTTTGAAGTTCTCACAAAAACATATACCACCCTACCCCAAAAACTATTTGGACGCTTGTTAAGCTAAAAACTGTTTTTAATTGATATCTACCAATAACATGCTATCTTTAACACATGGATGGCGTATGTAATTAGTTAAAAATTCAATTTCTTTTTGGAGTAAGACATGTCTTTTTGGAGTAAGACGGATGATGGGTCTCTGTTTTTTCGGGACATTGTATTTTACACGGTGTGTACTATTAACCTAGCAGTGTAAAATAAACATCACGACCTATTTTATATATTAAAATTAGCTCAAGTATTTTCGGAGGAGTTTAAACACACTGTGACACGAGATATTTCTTATAGTAAGACTGTTTCACAAACGCTTGCACTAAACATTTCATTATTGCTAGCTCAAGGTAGTACTCTAATTTTGAACCTTAGAAGAAAATCATCGGCGTTGAGACGTGATAGACCCATCGCTGGCGATTATGTAGTAATTTAGAAAAAAAAGTATCTTCACGCCCATATCCCCGAAGAGGTAGGCAGAGGCACAACCAGGGCACCCATGACTAGCCGAAGACACTAAGTCCCACAATGTGATAGGTAGCAAGCCTATTGCCAACTGGGCACATTTCCAATCCCGAGCAACATTTTTTTTATTAGAATTTGAAAAAACCTAATTTTGTTTTTGTTGCCCGACCCGGGATTCGAACTCGGGACCTCATGCAGTCAAGTCCAACACCTGAACCGCTAGACCATAGAGGCGATGTAGTAATTTAGATTACTGGAATATTCCATTAGTCCAGTCAGTTGTGCCTAGTGTGGGCACAATGTCCAGCAACACTCCGGGATTGGTACCGCTTTATCTGTATTTGTCGTCAAAGCGTCAATTCGTAGTGCAGTGTCAACAGCCGATGGTTGTCTTTTACCAACAGGAGAGTCACCAGCTTGTTCAACATACTTTAAAAAATGTTTAACTCAGAGGCTTTCATAATCAAACAGCTTATAAAAGACGAGTTTTTGTAGCTTTCTGATTACTATCGTTTCACACTTTTCCAGAAATGTATAAAATCATATTAAGAGAACTGTCAGAAAATTCAAACATATTTAATACGAATTTCAATCATGAACCATCATTAGTTTAAATTAAATTTTGATAAGTGTACGCTCGGTTCAAAACAATTAATTTGAATTCTAATCAAAGTTTTCCTATTACAGGCACGGACGCTGATACTCCCTCCACATTCTTCAACGAAGTCGGCGAAAGAGGATCGGAGCCTACAATAAACAAATTTTATCAGATGTTACACACAAATACAAACTTTAGCGATAACTCTAAACTTTTCTCATTTAATTATTCATTAAATTTTATTGATAATTTAGACTTCACTGATAAAGTGACTCCAGTTGATGTTGAGTGTTGTCATAATAATATCGAGAATGTAACATTAAGTAATAATACCAAAATTGGTGCTGTAGATATCAAACCTGAAAAATTATTAGATAATTTTAAGAAGAAGAGAAAGAAAAGAATTGTGTATATAAAGAAGACAGAAGATGTAAGTGAAGAAGTTACCACGGTAGTTTATATGCAAAGTTCTCCTCTTGTTTCTTATGAAAGGAGACGAAAAATTGGAGAAACGGGGTCCAGTGCTCCACTGCTCAATTATATATTTGATACATATTCGAATACACATCAACATAGAAATGAAAAGTAAGTAGTTGGTTATTTTGGTAATTTAAGGTATAAATAGAAGGTCTTAAAGTAAGTAGTTGGTTATTTTGGTAATTTAAGGTATAAATAGAAGGTCTTTATCGCTATTGAAGTTTTTTCACTACCAGTATAATTTTCAGTTGAGCACCGAATAGGTAATTTATTAATTTATTGTAAAAAAATACGAGGTTGAAATATCAATTAAGTTTTACACATTTTTATATAATAAAATCTTTTAGAGGATTAATTCGTCTTACAAATTCATTAAGTATTTTTAAAGATCGAGAGTAATTGACGATTATAAATTTCGAAGACTTTGTAAGCCTCTTAGATACGCTTATAAATGAAAATTCAGAGACGCCTTAAATTTATGTAGGTCAAAGCATATTTAAAAGACCTTTCCAAACTACTTTATTGCTAAAACACTAGGTTATAACTTATGGTAAAGACTTTGAAAGTTTTTGAATTACCATAAGTTTAAACCTAATCCTATCTTGACCTTATGCTAGAGTTGTGAGAGATAGGTCAATGAAAAGAGAAAAGCCATTCCCTATATAAGATTTTATGAATAACAGTTTAAATATATTTTGCTTCAGTTTCACTTTATTTTTCGATGTCCGAACTTCTTATCACATGGCTTTTAACATTGATTTTGAACGTTATTTTTTCTATTTTCTATAGCTACAATGATATTACAAGCAAGACATGTCTAAAAATAAGAGATAATTAAAATCGTTGAGGAGATTTTATCACTTAAAAATGGCAAAATATTTCAGTTCGTAATTTAAGCATCACATTGAAAATCTTACTTCAAAGTTTCAATATCTCTTATACATATAAAATATAAAAATAAGGGTTTTCCTTCCTGGCGCTATTACTCCAGAACGCACCAACCAGTAATCACGATTTTGGATTTGTTGGAAAGGTCTAGGGGAGCCCTAGACCTTTCCAACATAAAGTAGTAAGTAACAAAAATCATGAAAAAATTTAACAAAAAAGCAGGAAAACAGGAAACATCAGTTTCCACATATAGCGCCATCTCTGATACATAGCATCTACTACAAACCAATATGGTTTTCCATGGAAGTGAAACAGATGGTACCAGTACGTGGTGTGCGAGTATCCCTCGCGAAAATAACTGGTGGCGAAACTGATTTCACCGGGTTTGCTAGTTTCATAATACTTAAGTATTACTTATTAGTGTCAGATACGGTTTTGACACATTATTTAGAACCTTGTAGTAGAATTTTATCAAAATTATTAGATTTCATCTCGAGAAATGTGTTTCATTTTAAAAAAGAAAGCTTATCTCCTTAACAGAATTCTTTTCAGTTCAGACTTCAGAAATAATGTATTGCTCATCGCAAAACTTGAAAATGGCTTAGACTTTTTTAGATATTTTCTTTAAGACTTATACATTTTTGTGAAGTGAACAATTGTGAACAAAAATATATAAAAATAAACTTTAATTTTTCACTTATAAGCTGGCATGGTCACCGAGACAGTTAGTGAATGTGCAAAACTAAATGAAATTGTAGAATAAACATTATGGATACCATAAATATTATCTAAATAAACTTCGTTTATATATTTGATACGCTTGCTTTAGAACAAATATTTATTAACATATAAGATGAGAAATGTCCATATTGGTCATTTAAAGTGAGTATCGGAATGAAGTTAAACTCAAATGTTCAATTAAACTTTTTTTTTATTGTCATGCATTGTTTATTGCTTTATTAGTAGTATTGAATGTAAAACAAACATGACACGGTCTTGTCTAAGGTTAAGCAACAGTACCTACGAGTACTTCACGCTTGGCCATCTGTCTATGTATGGGGTGCTGCTGACATTTAACGTGAATGGAATCCGTCCTATCAGTTTTGCTACTTAGACTCAAAAGGTCGATGTGGTGAAAAAATAATTGAAGATGTCAGAAAATCGCTAGTCGTTAGGGTTTCTTCACTTCAGTGAGTTTTGGAAATTCACAAGTTTATTCCACCGGATTCTTTTTCCAGCCAAGATTTGAATTGAATAGCAAAGTATTGCCCGTATTTGGATAATACATACGAAATAAATAATTAAGTGCAGTAAAATTGCAGAAAATCTACTCCGATTTTAAAAATAATGTCATCTAAATGTACAAAAAATTGAATATTATCGCCTATTTCCTTGGAATCCACCATCAGGTCCATATTTGGTGGTAATGGGACCATTTCCATGGTACGCTCTTACAAATAAAAATCGCTTCAGGCATGATGAAAAAATCGATTAACATATACGATTAAAACATACAACCTCCTGTTTATTCTAGTCGGTTATAAACGCTGTGCTTTTTCTTTTACTACGCAAACGACTAAAAGAAAAAAGTACGCTCTTACAAATAAAAATCGCTTCAGGCATGATGAAAAAATCGATTAACATATACGATTAAAACATACAACCTCCTGTTTATTCTAGTCGGTTATAAACGCTGTGCTTTTTCTTTTACTACGCAAACGACTAAAGATGAATAAACTTTCATTCTCGGAATGTATTTCAAGATTATTACAACTTATGCATCTTTAAAAAAGAGTGTATTAACACCTTTTTATACGATTTCGACAAAAGGGGGAGGTTATACGTTCGAATACTATATTTTTTTTGTTAAACGATTTTTTGGTAATTTCTTAATCGATTTTTTTGTTATTTGAAAGTACTTCCAAGATGGTCCTATTGCTACTAAGTCTGGGTCTGATGATGGATTCCAAGGGAGATTGAAGAAAATATATAAGTTTTATGTACGGACATGATTTACTTATTGAAATGCATAAATTAATATACTTAATTAATAACAAAGTTGGAGCAGATGATCATTGCATAAAGAAACCTTTTTTTTGTACAGGCAGGGAAACGGAAACAGTATCTACGTAGGGCCCACCGGTCCAGAAATCGAAGCTTTAGTAGGATCGACTGCTCAGTTAGACTGCAAGGTTGATGCCCTACATGATAAACTGGTAATAAGTATGTTCGTTAGTATGAATACAATCATTTTCATCTACCATCTTTCTTATGTTCTAAGATAGAGGTGGATCTCCTTTTTGGTAACAGACAGCTAGCACCTTTAGACATGTAACTGAAGATGGCACGATGTATCCATGGCGAAAGGACTTATTTCGTTATTAAACTATAGTAACTTCGGTACGGAACTTTAGGTAGTTAAAGTTAAAAAAGAGTTTTTTTAATATTCAAATTAGCTTTAATTACGTGGATATACGCATAACGTCATAAACTATAGTAACTTCAATACAAAACTTTTTATTTATTAAGTTAAAAAGTTTTTTATAAAAAAAAGAGTAGTCATTGAATGGAATAGAATTCGTTCAAGATGTGTCTATCTCCGGTATACAAGCCACAATACTACTGTATACAGTAATACAAGTAAAATTAATGTCAGACAAACCGACGTAAATTGCCCTTTCTGGACATGCTCTAGCCGACTTAATGAACACCGAGTAAAATACTCTAAAGTTGAACCTAAAAATAAAGTCTTCATAGCAATGTGATACAGACCGTCAACTTAATTCTACGCCTACGTTAGTACATGTATATTAATAAGACGGTAGGTGTTTCAAACATATTCTTAGTTTATCGCAGCATCCAAGTATGCGTGTGGTTGTACTGACAATGTTTATGTAATGAATTTTTTACCTTAAGCTTCAATAATATGAACGCAAGATTTTCTCAATGTAAAAGTATTTTTTTAGACGAAGTGATTAAGTATGATTAGTAATTAATTCATAAAAGATTAGTGTATTAAGCGATCGGGATTTATCTTTTAATTATATGATGTATTCCCAAAAGAGAAAATTGATAATTGTTTCGATTCATTTGTTCTATTACATTTTCAATTTGATTCATTTGTTTTATAACATTTTTTATAAATTGATATTGAAATCAGTTAAAGTATTGACGTAAATTGCAACATGTAAATAACGATATTTGTTTAGTCAAATGTAGCATGAATTTTTGGCTAGCAAATAACAAACGTACTCATATTTCTTAACGGTAGGGTCCCATTGAGTCTTGTTCACAGTGTGTTTAGTAACGAAAAAACAACGCTTCAAACTTTCAAGCAGTTTGATATGATTTTTATTTTGATTTTATTTTATGGTAAGCTTATTTGTCAGAGACCATACATTAGGCACTTGTAACACGTCTATTGCCCGGTTCCTTTAGTCAAGAAACGAGTCGTTTTGATTGCGTAGGGTAGTTGTTTGTACCACCAAGTAAAAAAAGTAAAATATCTAAATATGGCTGTTCATTTTTTTTTGTAGATAGCTCTGAACATTTTAAAAAATGTGAGTAACGCTTCGTTACTTTTGGTTTCTTTGATTATAGGAACCGGTCATAAATAATACAAAAAACAGACCATCGGATCGGAACACGACCACGCACTGAGAAGATCCGGCGTAAGAAACTCAGGGAAAGTACTAAATTTGATTATGTACAAATTATTAGAAACGTGAAAGAGCCGTGTAAAAACATAAAAAAAATCTGAAAAAATATTGTAATGATTTTATTAGATTATGTTTCTAAATCTGAAACTTTTTTTAAAAAAGTCTTGTCTCTTTGCTACGAGTCGTGGGAAAATTATCTAAACAGTTTTAATCACCTTTTCACTATTTAATGAATATTATGTATTAATGGGAGCAATTTTGCGGGCCGTTAAAGGTTAGTTACGGCCCGTAAAATTGCAATCAAAATCATATTTATTTGTTATCACCATTAAAAATGTCGGACTAGTAAGCAAAACCCTCTCTTTTTCATTTACTCTCAG
This sequence comes from Calephelis nemesis, assembly GCA_002245505.1. Taxonomy (NCBI): domain Eukaryota; kingdom Metazoa; phylum Arthropoda; class Insecta; order Lepidoptera; family Riodinidae; genus Calephelis; species Calephelis nemesis. The sequence goes on from NJDD01000590.1 coordinate 35,551, forward strand.
CTACAGAAATATAATTTTTCTTTTTAGCCTCTATTCTTTTTTTAACACTGGTAAAAATATGAGAATGATTAGGTTTTTACTTGTTACCGCTAGTTTTCATCACTTTCAGCTACATAAATATCATTTTTTCTTTTTCGTCTCCATTGTTTTGTATATAAAATATGAGATTATAATATTAACTTTTTTTATTCACTCTCAGCACAAACAAAACATTACAATATAAATAACGTTTTTTATGTTACAGGTGTCCTGGGTTCGACGGAAAAACGACGTGGAACCTATGAAATTGCTCACGACCGGTACTCAGATATATACGGCCGACGACAGGTAACGGTTTAAGTGTCATTTGTTACCCTAAAGCTGTCATGTTAACGATCGCGCTGTAGGAATTAATTGATATAGATTTTGTAGTGGAATGGTTGATGCAGTAACTATGTTCCGTATTGGTTTTGTGCTAGACATAACTATTATTCTGATATCTATGGACAGCTAAACCTTAAAAGTTTTTACTTTTCATCGTCGGCACTTGGTGGAATTCCATTAAATATAAAAAAGTATATTCACGCCCATATCCCCGAAGTGGTAGGTGGTAGGGCACCCACGACTAGCCTAAGATACTAAGTCCCACAATGTGATAGGTGGCAAGCTTATCGCCAACCGGGCACATATCCTATCCCAGGCAACATTGTTTTTATTAGAAAATTTTTTGCTCGGGATTGGGGAAATTAAATATAAATCCATACATTAAAATATAACTTTTGTTTTAAATAATTCTTGTAGTTCATTTACACTTTATGTAACAATTAAGCTTAATGTCAGCATCATTAAGGCTTTGCAACTAAAGAAAGAAAAATGGACCCCGACGAGAAAAAGAGGGGTTCTATAAGTTTGACGTATCTGAGTGTGTTCGTTAGTGGCATTATAACTCCTAAACAAATATCTATGCGGTTTTTTCTTCAATGCTGACGTGATAGAGCTGGTTGCTACATCGTGGACGAATTTTGTAGGTTATTAAAAGTTTTTAATTTTAAGATTATTTTAAACTTTAATATTTGGTTGACTAATTTGGTACATTTACGGTATATCAACAGAACTCTCTAACATTATAAATGAGAAATTGTGTTTCTTTATCTTTTTTAATTTTATTAATTTGTCTCTTCAGACGTACTGCCTCGTCTTCTACCTTATAAATATCGTTTTATTGTCTTTCATTTTCAATTGGGGTATTAAATTTCTTTTATAACAATCGTACTCTTAATACATCATGAAAAGTCTTGTCATTATCTTGGGCAAGGTCCCCACCTTACTCTTCTAGTGACATTTGAAGGCATCAAGGAATCTTATAATATGAAAAAAATGTTATCGAAATCGGCCAAATCGGTAAAATTTCAAATACACAATTAATTATCTGGCTTCGCTTATCTAAGCAAGAGGTTCCTATCTCATGGACTATTTGAAGGTATCAGAATGATTTGTCTCAAGAGCATCCGATTCCTAGAGACTAGTAGCCTTGTGGAAAAAAAATGTAAGCTTAACAAATAAGAGGCGTGTTCCCAATAGATATAATATGCAGGTTACAGTGAACCTCAGATTATCTAAACCCCAACATTAACCCAAAATAATAATACATTAATCAGATTATACTATACTAAGAGAAATAAGTTCTGTTTTACTTTAGAATATTATTCAAAATGTCATGTCATTCACTTCCAGAATCATATATCTATCCTAATATTATAAAGAAGAAATGTTTGATTTTTGTTTGTTTGAAATGAACAGGCTCCGAAACTACTGGACCGATTTTAAAAATCCTTTCATCCTTACAATGCTACTTTATCCCTGAGTGACACAGGCTTTGTTTCATCAAAATCGGTGTAGTAAAAGTCAAGTTACGCAAGCGAAGCTGCATGAAACTGCTAGTACTTTATACAGGGTTACTATGAAAGGACCAGTTAAATTTTTACTTAAGAGGTAAAAGCTTAAATGGTAATGTTTTTTTTTAATATAATTGGCAAATTGTAATGTCTACTTTTTTAAACATTCATTTAAGACAGTCTATAAAAATGCTTTACTTGTTGTCTTGCTACGTTATTCCGAGTACGACGCATTACGTTACCAGTCTGCAAACGCGACTGCGCGCGGTGAGATCCAGTTTTATGCTTCGTTTACGCTATAACCATGTACCTTGTGTTTTACGTGGAATAAAAATTATAAATTGTTTTTAATTTCATAGTTTAAAAGTGTTATTATACTATATATTCCGAACCGTTTCTCAAAATTTGGCTGGTGCTTTAGATGTGACCCTGTATATCGTAGAAATCCCTTACCTTTAAATCTAATAAAAAAACAAGGAGCAAATCTGCCCTGAGTCTAACAGGTATGGAACTTATGCAGTAATGTATATTTTATTTATGAAGTGAAAATTTCTTTAGCGGCGTTGTTCACTTTTTTGGAATGGGTAAAATTTCTAAACTCGCGTCAGGACACGTGACTTTATCAAAAATTCGTAAGACGGCGCGGGGCGCTTGCGCGAATGTTCGTGTTGTCATGTTTGTGTACGATAGCGTAACAAATGAATCTTGTATTCTACCACATAAATAATAGTACTTTCTTACTGATAATTAAAGCAATTCGAGTAAAATTATTCCCTAACCATTCCAAAATACTAAAAATGCTCAAAGTTAATATTCAAGTTTTTACTTCTGCCGGCACTCCCGTAGTGCAACCCGTCGTTTTTTTTATAAATATCAGTTAATAGTTTAAATATGTTTTGAAAATAACCATCACGCCTTCACCTACGATAGAAGCCTATGTTATTTAGCTTCTACTGTACGTTTAAACATTGCTTTTCTACCAGCTGTTGCTTGTGGCTTAGCCAGCATTTTTACAGCAACCCGTTGTGCGATCGGGATTAAAAAAAGCCTACGTAAATGTTATCCAGGTTACAACCTATATGTGTTCGAAATTTCAGACTAATCCGTTCAGCCATTCGGGCGTGAAAGAGTAACAAACATCCATACATACATACTCACAAACTCTCACATTTATAATATTAATAATAAAAAATGGGATTGATGTTATGAACTGTAGAATGAAAAGACGAGATATTTGACACCTACGTACTATTGACTTCAATTGCCTTTAATTCGAATATTTATAAACGTTTTCCATACCTACTTACATTACGAAAAAAAAATATTGTACTGTCGAATTCCGTTCACATACTTAATAATATGTTTAATGTTGGAGAAAGTTGCTGGTTGACTATAGGAGAATTTTGCAAAGCACTATTACATCATTTGAACAATTTATTATATAAAATAGTATGTCTTTTTAAGGACACTTAATGTCCAATCGTATATTTTATGTAAAGATAGTTCAAAACGAAAGAAAATACTACTCCTAATTTAGCTTTTATAAACACGTAGAAAAAAAGTGTTTCTGTTCCTGCATAGTCAAGTTTTTAGAGCCTGCTTCTTCATTTATGTTCACATACTTTACAGGTGTTTTCATGTATTTCTAGTTTCCTGTTTATAATGTCATATAAGTAGGATGTCTGTGGAAAAGTACTGGCGTTTTGCAAAAGCTGTTTTAATTTTTATAAAGAGATCAGGGTTATTTTTTATAGTTTTGTTAATTTTTATGTGTTTGTGTCAAAATTTCCTAATAGATTTCAATTAACTTAAGTTTAATAGATTAGATCTTAGAATTGATTCCATTTCAAGTTTCCTGCAGGATATCTAGAAAACATTAGGGCCTGTATTATATTGCATTGCTTTTTTTGCATATTTTGTATTGCTTTCAAAGAAGTGATTCTTATTGGAAATGCAATACAGACTATTAAAAATACAGTGTATGTATGAGTGTGTGTGTGTGTGTGTGTGTGTATGTGTGTGTGTGTGTGTGTTTGTGTGTATGTGTGTGTACGTGCGTTCGTACGTGCGTGCGTGTATGTTGTCAATAAGTAAGTAAACTAAGTGACACAAGCTACTTTTCCGATATTTAAACATGTTCCAGCGGTAATTTAGGCAAAAAAGCTATAGAAGATGTATACAGTTGATTTAGAAATATCTTTATATACGTAGGTATTCAGCTCGTTTCATACCACCGGATATATGGAGGTTAGAAATCCACGAGGTGAGGCCGTCGGATGCAGCGTATTACGATTGCCAACTGTCAGCCCATCCACCCCGGACAGCACGTGTCACTTTACGAGTACCTGGTAAGCAACAAATGCTTTATTACAAGCTTTTATTTAACTTGCAATGTAAGTATGGTTGTCAGGGTAGAATTTTGTAACTCAATTTTGAAATGACTATCTGCAAACTGGTTTGTAGTATACACGTATAAGTTTAATGTCAATCAAAATGTTATAATAGAGCTGATATGGTGATGACGGAGAAAGGTTGTCATAGGAACTCCAAAAATTCTGAACACTATCTCATCGTTTTAGCGCTTAATTTATACATCTTTAGTAGTGTTTCATAAGTCTTCTGCTGGAAATAGGACTAAAAAATTATATTTTGCCACAACAATATATTCTTGCTAGAAAGTGATATAAATACTATGCTAATAAGGACCGCACTTATGAACGCAATTATCATTTAATCTATCTTAATGATTGATTTGTGATTGATATCACAGTTTTGTATGAAAAACGTTTACTTAATTACTGTTTAAAAGGTAACTGACATCTCTGAGACAAGGAGCTAATTTTATTTTTATACGATTTCTCCTTATAATAAGAGACAACCATAACCTATAGATACCATTGATTTAATAGATATGTCACTGCCTAGTGGCCGAGACGACAGGCTATTGTGCAAGTCTACCGGCTTTACTACTATGGAGTACATATCTTCACGCCAAGTCCCTTACAGAGTAGGCAGAGAGTATCGAGTGCCAGATCTCACGATCTATGGAGTGAAAGACAATAGCGCCTTACATTATGGTTAAACATCATTGTGGTGAAAGAAATGGTAAATTGGTGGATCCCTTCCCGAAATATTGCAGTACTCTTCCACTAGTGGTCTTGTTAGCAATTACCTATGTCACCTTTGCTCAGTTCTTTTAGGTGTCAGGTAGTAAGGCAGATGGTCTATTCTGCACAAAGGATCAAAACCAGCACAGGGAAAACTGGGAGATTCATAAGGTTATAATTGGAATTATTGTCTACAGAAGTGTCAGTTCGTATAGTAGACGGTGCAGGAGCGGAAGTATCAGAGCAAGTGTGTGAGATCGGCAGCACAGTTGCCTTGCGGTGCGAAGTGATGGGGCTAAAGATGGAAGGAGGCCCGTCTTTACTGTGGTACCGGCGGGACTTTCTGCTCAATGATGATACTACTAGAGGTGGCATAAGGTAAAAATGCAGAATTAGTGGTTAACAACAGATGACCAGAACAGAACGAGTCAAAAAATGTTTTTAAATAAGAAAAAAAATACGAAAATAGTATTTTTTTTGGTTTCATTCAAGTCCCCCATTCGTACCTATCATGCTAATTATCATCCCATAAACTTTTTTGTTTACTATAACTTCAACGCTAGTCACTATCGTGTTATAGTCAGTAGGGTAGCAGGCTTAATGGCCACGTCACACGTCTAAGGCAGGTAAGATGCCATACTTGGTGCTACCAGCCAAAAAATATTTGTAACTCCAGTTTCATTATATTTAGCTTCGATAAATGCCGAAACATCAAGTTGAGCAATAATAATGTCGACGAAACCAGACTAACAATATCAAAATTAAATATGGCAAATATCTAAAAAAATGATTCTATTTAAAAATTAAAACTGACTTTATCCTGTTGTTAATTTTTTTATGTAAATTTATTTGAATCTTCGGTAGTCCAAACGATTAAAGTATTCCTCAGCGAGAGGCGAAAAGAAGCAAGTTCAAATCCTGACTTGAGCGATTTTTTTAGTAAAAAAATGGTTTTTCCTCAGTACGGCACAAGCGCATAAACCTAAATATCCCGTTAGTGAACTATTTATTTTCTTCTACCAATTTAGTACTTTGTCCAAGTAGACAACAATATTTCGAGATATACGAGTAAAATTTTATTTCATTCTAGTTTTGTAGATCACTTCAAGATCAAGTGCGTTTCAAATTTGTTACACAAAAAAGACAGTTTTACGGATCGCCAAAAAATACTTATATTTTAAGAACTAATACATTGATAGTAATTTTAAAACGACTATCATCAACGCTGATCAAAGAGTTAAGAGAAAAGGGTAAACGAGACAAACTCAATTTGTTAAATACGTAAGTTCTGCTGAGTGCAGGAAAACGGTAATGTAATCAGACCAAGAGCGGGAGATAGAAAGTAGTAATCACATGCTCCGAGATACAAGGAAGTGTTTCTAAGCGATACCAGCTATTCTTGACTCGATTCAGCGCTCAATATACTTTGTTAGCTCTGAAGGAAACGACTTTGATGCTGTTTTGCACTTTGTTGAAAACTATTACAAAATTGAATGTATTTTAAACATTTATATTATCTTGTATGGATTTTCTTGAGAATATTACGACTCCACGTCTTTTAGCGTCTTAATATGTACAATGTACATTTGTATAATGTAGTATTGTTTTTGTTATAATATAACTCCGATCACACTTGACGCTTTTGATGAAATATAACTTTGATTTATTAATTAACGTCTTTTAGCGTCTTTATAGGTATTTGTTTAAAGTAGTTTTTTTTTTTTTGTTATAATTGACGCACCGTTTACACTTGTTATTTATTTATTAAGTCTTTTAGCGTTTTGATATATACTTTTGTATAGAGTAGTTTTCTTTTGTAATAAAACTTCGTTTACAATTGGTCCGCTTTTGATGAAATATAACTTTGATTTTAGTTTGAAAATTCATTATTAAAATAGTAAAATCAGACTTGTTTTTCAATATAAAAACAGACTTAAATTGAATTATCTGATATTATCAGACAGTATCGAGTGCCTTATCTCACAATCCTTTCAGACATTTCCTATACATTAATTACCTTTTTCACAAAGCCCTGTGAAGTTGTAAAAACCTCGCGGTTAGCAAAAAATTAGTCATTAAAAAAAACACTTTGATTTCGGGGACTCTGGACACCAACCTATAAAGGGGATAATGCCCGAGCAATTTGATCGTAAAATGTTATAAAAGCTAAACACTTAGCATTTACGAAATGTCGACCGTCTGGATATTATAGGACCTCGGGTTATCAGATCATATTATTAGTAACAAAGTGTAGAACTTTTGGCGACGGAACTTCCTTTAATACATGTATTTTTGTTTAGCGTCCGCACGGAGTTTGGTCCAAGCTAAACACTTAGCATTTATGAAATGTCGACCGTCTGGATATTATAGGATCTCGGGCTATCAGATCATATTATTAGTAACAAAGTGTAGAACTTTTGGCGACGTAACTTCCTTTAATACATGTATTTTTGTTTAGCGTCCGCACGGAGTTTGGTCCAAGCGGGGCTCATTCTGTGCTGCGAGTGGCCCGCGTGCGGAGCGACGACGCTGGCCTGTACTCGTGTACCGTCGCCCGCGCCCCGCCCCCCGCACCTCCACCAGCTCAAGTTACTTTGCATGTTATTAAAGGTATTATTTATTATACAGTTTCAGTTATCGCTTCTGTGGTCTAGCGGTTCAGGTGTTGGGCTTGACTACATGAGATCCCGGGTTCGAATCCCGGGTCGGGCAACAAAAAGAAAATTTATTTTATCCAATTTTCTAAATAAAAAAAATATTGCTCGGGATTGGATATGTGGCCCGGTTGGCGATAGGCTTGCCACCTATCATATTGTGGGACTTAATGTCTTCAGCTAGTCGTGGGTGCCCTGGTTGTGCCTCTGCCTACCTCTTCGGGGATATGGGCGTGAAGATACTTTCAGTTTATGGAAAGCCACTTGTTTATTCGCTATGTTGAAACACAACATTCACATTGACACTGCTTTTCCATAAGCGCTATTTATTCTGAAAATTGCCTCACTCATCGCGCATTAACATATTCGTAAAAGAGTATTAACGGATGAACCAATTTCGTTAATTCCTTGTTTGTTGTATTAGTTAGTGGTAGGAGAAGGTTCTTGTGAACAAACTGCGAAAGTTGCAGCGAAAGTGGGGAAAACAAATTTTTAATCCATACAAACTCCTCGTGTTGTCCCGGGCTCCTTTGCAGAATAGACCACCTGCCTTCCTGCCAGGCAGCTCGTTAAAGGCATAGGCTTACCGTCACCAGCACCGTGATATTCTACTAGGTGGTAGAGTTTCGCACCGACTCGCCCGGATTAGTACCACCGCCTTACGTACTCCTGCCGCCATAATGTCAGAGCTCACCGTTTATATGTTCCAGTTACGAGGGTAGGGTAGCCATTAAACTTGCTTTTGCTTGAGGCCTAGCATCCCGACCTCAGGTTGGCAACGCACCATTACCATCTTTATTGTCTCTAGGCAGCGTGAATTTCTGACCATCAGGAATTATAAATAATTGGCTCAAAGTAATAGTATATGTTATATTAATAATTTTTTTTTTTCTAAATATTAAAATGTTTGACACCAAAATATGGTAGAATATGTTAATATACTTAAATATTTTTGTAACATCTCATTGAAACACATATTCCGTAAATAAATCATTTTCTTTGTATCTGCTTGTTTTGCCTTATAATATCATAAAAAAAACTTAGATGCTGTATATGCCAAGCGATACGAAGTACGACGGGGCGGCTAGTATTTAACGAAAGAACATCCATATGATGTTTATTAAATTTATTTTACAGCCTGTGTAGACTAACATTTCGAAATGCGAAAGTAAGTTTGTTTCCTGCGGGACTTTCCTGCTGAAACTGCTTTAGCAAAAATCGTGAAACTTTATACTTTCATATTCCTTGGAGTTATAAAAAATTATTTTTAGTGACAAATTCGAGCGAAGCCTCGGGTAAAAGCTTGTATTATACAAAAATGAACCACCAAAGCGCAATACCAAATTGCATATACAATACACATGTGCAGTACTACTATTTAAATAATGCGCTTCGGCTTTACACTTTTTACTCTTTTTACACTTTATACTTTTATTTATAAATTGGATGACCTAATCTAAAATTTGGCGAAATTATTAATTATGTAATAGCAACTCCATATTTGTTGCAAAATAATTTATTATTTTCATTTAGACATAAATCAGGGATTATCATCATGCTATAAATAAAGTGTGGTAGACACGCGAAAGAAAACATAATCTAAGCTGAGCGAACTACCAGGGTGCCATAAGTTCTTTCTTCTTTCTTTGTTTAAGTTTTGGCCTTCACGTTAGTATTTTGCCATTCATCAAGTAGAAATTTGCATCAAATTTTATATCAATTATAATTGGGTAGTCATCAGTCAAAAGTCGTCAGTAAGTCCTGTCAGGCTGTTGGGTAATGCAGCGGCCTCATTACACAAGCTCATGTAATGAGATTTGGCGGCAACGATGAAATACACGATACGCTAATTTCTTCATGATTATTTCATTTGTGCACTTTCACTGAACAAAATTGTACAAAATGCCACCAAAATTGACTAATTTCACTCAATATCAACACGAAATTCAATAATTATGAAAAAACTTCGACCACCTTTTTTCTTGATGGCGCCAAAACTCCGTACCATAAGTTAGAGATATGTAATATCTATCGAATCCTCCGTGGTACTTTTACCCTTTAAAATACATTCGGATTTCCGAAGCTTGACGAATTAGCCGAAGCGCATAATTCAAAAAGTGTATAATAAATTGCTTAGTTGAGATACGGTCATTGATACATTTGTCCAAGGATATTTATATTATTCAAAGGAGCTCGGGATTACATTTTGTCTGCAAGAATATTCTGCATCTTTATACCTAATATTGCGAATGCGAGATTCGAAATATGAAATCATATTTCAAGAAGCAAATCTTCTAGACATGACAGTTAGTTTGGAGTTCGATAACAATGCTTTTATGTGAGTAACTGTACAATCTTGAAACTTGATTTCATTTAAATTGGAAATTGGATTCGAATGTCATTTTAGGTTCTCTTAATAGCAATTATAGCAAACTAGCTCTTATCTGCGGCGTTGCTCGCATGGTTAACGGACCCACAGGAACATATTTTCGGAATAAAAACCCCGAAAAGGTAGGCAGAGGCTCAACCAGGGCAATCACGATTATTCGAAGACACTAAGTCCCACAATTTGATCGGTGGCAAGTCTATCGCCAACCGGGTACATATCCTATCCCGAGCAAAATTTTTTTTATTGGAAAATTGGAAAAACCAAATTTTCTTTTTGTTGCCCGACCCGGGATTCAAACCCGGGACCGCATACAGTCAAGTCCAACAACTTAACCGCTAGACCACAGAGGCGAGGCTTATAATAATAGTAGGATTAGGATGTAGTTCATAACAAATAATAAATTATTTTATCGGATTTAATATTTTTTCCCTCTAGTTCAAAAGTATCGAAATTGACATCGAATACTCAATTCCCATTTAAATGAAATCTAGATTCAAGACTAGCCCTACTGGTCTCATACATCAATTCTATTTGTTTCTTTATGCAGAAATAATATTATTAACTAGTGTATATCTTTCATTTTTTTTAAACATAGTTTCATTATTTTAACATTGAAATAGATTAGAGGTTTTGGGGTATTATGTACTTTTATACCGGGTGAAAATGAAAACCAGTAACAAACGGAAAGTGGGGGTTCGGTATATTTACTTTATTGTTTTAACTTTAATTTACGATGGAATCCATTTAAATAAATGGATTTTAGTCTTCGAATGGTTGGTACAGTAATCAAACGAAATATCTGACCCCCTTACAATACTTTGACAGTCTTATTAATAAACGCGGCGTAAATTACTCCAAGGTTTAACCATGGATTTTAGTCCTTATTATTATGTAATACAGACTATAATATCAACTTAATGTTACACTTACGTTAGTCCACGTTTATTAATAAGACGGTGAAA